>PYHW01010052.1:2119109-2200016 GCA_013186435.1 Turdus rufiventris | reverse complement strand
AGTTGTGTAGAAGATTAACAGAAGCTACGTTGATTTCCTCCCTTCTGCAAAAGTTCAATTAAAAACTAAACACCAGTTTAATCCAAGACTATTTTTCAGGCTAGACAAACATTGAGGTTTCTTCCTTATTTCCTCCTCTTATGAGCACACCAAAATCAATAGCATTAACTGGGAAGAAAAAAAGCTCACAAGTGCATCTAGCCTTGATACTGGAAAGCACGTGGGTTTAAAAATTCATAAGTGCCTGCAATGGTCTTTCATTTCAGAAGTAGTGATGATGATGGTGATGACAAAAAACCCAGAAAGATTTAAAACAAGAAGCTTTAAGCTACTCTGTAGAAGTTCAATTAATTGCATCTCATCCTCATTTGCTTGCATGGGAAGTTAAAAATCAGTTACATAAATTTGTTGGTGGAGAAACTGTGAACAGACTTGCCACTTACACTCGTTTTTTTTTTAAAAAGTAAAAGCTTTTCTTTGAGTCTTTTTGAATGTAGGAATCTGAGAAGTGAAAGAAACATAAGCTTGAAAGTACATACAAAAAAGTGAAAGTATAATTTATATATCAGTTTTGCCACAAGTAACTTCAGATTTACTGTCAAGGAAATATTTTGAAAGGATCAGTACTCTATTAAAGGAGTATTAAGGAATTTCCATCATTTAAAAAACACACAACAGCATTTGAAGTTTTTCCTTACCTTTAATAAAAGCGTCACTTATAGAGAACATCTGCTGCCCTCCGTTTTCAGGATTCAAGTACTCTGAAAGAAGAGAGAAGAGGGATACAGATGGAGACAAAAAAAAAAAAAGACAGGTTACACTGGTGTGCCCATATAATTACAATGTACACGCCCACACCAGAAGAAGCAGCATTACTCATCGAAGTGTTTAGTCACCAATTTAGCAACAGCTTGGTGAGTGGTTAAGACAAGAATATCCTCTCATTCTTGTTCTAACAAAAAATTTTACAATGTGAAGAAACAAAACAAAGTAGACATGAGCAAAGACTGAATTAAGAGTGCACTCTTCCAACTGACAGTGACCACCCTTTTCTAGACCTCAGTACGAATGTGTTAAGATGTGATCAGACACAATGGGAATGACCTCCTCACTCAGGTCTAAAAACGCAGTTTCAGAAACCATTTTGGTCACCCACTCCATTGAAACATCTCAGATTGAGGGAGAGACCAGCCATAAGGTTTATTGTATACAGTGCAAGAAGGCAGCCAGCCTTTCAAGAGCTGAAAGTCTCAAGTCTAGAACAGTTCAAAGTGTTTTGAGGAATACATGCTGACAGAGATAGACTTCCAGAAACAAAGTACAGCAAGAGACAGATCATTTTACATGTGGGAAATATAGTTAGAGCCTGGTGCTAATAATGCCAAGGTTGTGGATTCAATCCCTGTATGAGCCCTTCACTGAAAGAGCTGGATTTGATGGGTCCCTTCCAACTCAGAACATTCTGTGTTGTCTCTGAAATAGGATGAAGCTCCACCTCCTACCCTCATTTAGCTTAGTAGGTCTTGATCTTTCGTGCTGACTGAGCACAAAAAGCTTGTTTTCTCCAGAAGCCATTAGCTTGTTGTGCCTTTAGTTGGCCCCTTTCTTATACAGAAAGGGATGCCACAATGAGAAAACAAGAGCAGTAGCACAACTGCTTATACAGCACAACTGTCTGAGCCTAAAGCCAATCCTTTATCATCTTTCCTGACACTGCTCCAGACCCAGCACAAACAGAACACAAAGCCAGGCTCCTTTCAGCCACCAACAGAAAGCAACAGAAAGCTGACAGGACATTAACAATCACAAGGCTCTGAGCAGCAGCGCTCAGAGGACCCCTTCCATGCCATCATTTTAATTATCTGAGCTTGTTTGCAAACAGATACTCAATAGAGGGGTAAGTGTACCAAAGAGAAGTTACAAGCCTTCTTTGTAGATTCCTGATTACTTGAGACTCCTTTCATCTCTTGTTTAGTTTAAGAGTTCAGTACCACGATAAACTATTTCTTGGTGAAAGCTGTCTCACCCTCAGCATTCCTTCACTCAGTGACTACCTAGAAAAAGTCATGTCATGTTCTACCTACACAAGAGCATGGATACCAGCATCTCCATCCCTCTCTATCTTGCAACAGCCTCAGGGCATCAGCTCTTACTGTAAACACACTTATTTAGGTCTGGCCCAGACCCCTGACTGGCACAGCCAAAGCACAAGTTATGCCCAGCTAAAACCTAGCTCTAGATAAAGACACAGGTAGCACCTTCAAACCACTTATAGATTTGTAATGACCTATCTGATCTTTAAGGTCCCTTCCAACCCAAATCACTCTATTATTCTTTTCAACACAACTTCAGCTCGCATAACTTCACTTCTAATTGGTTTCCAGGGGAAGTTCCTGAGAAGGTAAGGTACCATACCTCTTCTTAGCCCAGACAGATAACACACTCCTAAGTGTGAGTCTGAGATGGTTTAAAATGGCTAACATGCACATTTCTTAGCTCACATCATCCCTACATGCATCATGCTCCACAAAATGAGGAAGAGGAATAGGGAAGTGTTCCTGTAGCTTATTTTATTACCTGAAAACTCAGGCACCTCCTCAAAAGAACCACCAAAAGGGCTCCTGGCAACAACGGGGAAACAATAAGCCTCAGAAAGCAACACTAAAAAGGAACTGCATATGGTTACTCAAATCATCTTCTCTTTCTCCCTCCTAAGTACTTGCAGGCATCAAAAACTACTCAAAATACCTGGTACCATGATCAAGAATATTTGTCTGGAAAGGGTTCTAGAACAGAACTTCACATATTTTTAACGGTATCTTTTAAAAAACAATTAAACCCCATATATAAAATTTATCATGTAATCACTTCCCCTAATTTAAATGCAGAAAATAATCTTTGTTTCCCTTCTGATACATACCATGTCTTTAGGCAGATGATACCATAAATGAGTCACTATTCTCAGCTAACTTGGAGTCACCCAAATTTCATGGAAACACATCAGACATTACTCAGCCTAAAACACCACAAGAAGTTCTGCCATTAGAGTATACACAAACCACTCTGTGCTAAAACACAGCTGGTAGATACATCATTCACCCTTGCTTCAAAGCAGCTGACCTCTGTGACTCTGGGAAATTGCACATCCCTTAATCATTCAAGAAACCCATGAACTTCTTAGATCAAAGCTGACCTGAACTTCTGGCACTTGATGTTTTCTACTGTCAGTCCTCCCCACAATGAGCTTACTAGAATTTACACAGTCCTAAGGAAACTAAATTACAAGCTTCAAAAGGAAGATGGGCTTTTCAGTTTCACTTCATTATTTCAAACAAAGTCAAGTCACTGTCACCCAGTCTAAAGACAAGAGACAACTCCAACATAATCAAGCTAAGTAAGTGTGTCCTTAACAGTCATAGGGAAGTTACTGATGCTGACAGTGGCAAACAGCTCATGTCACTGATTAACCACAGAACTCTGTTCTTAGAATAACCACCCAGTTTTACACAAATACTGAACTATCCAGTTTTGGCTGTCTAATCATTGTGATATCCTAGCATCTTAGATGGCATATTTTCTTGACTATAGCCAGGATAATCAGAAAAACAAGGTGAAAATCTTAACATTATTATTATAAAGCTTTTTACTTCAATATTTACAGAACCAAGTTTCAGAAGTCATGTATCTCACTACACTGGGCACTGCAGCATTCACTGTAGGGTTTTGTCCCTACTTGCTACCCACAAAGTTTCAGTCTTTCTATTGCCAAGAAGTGCTTCTTGCTATTCAAGATATTGTCACTCATTTTAACTTGTTGCTCTCTGGTTAGGTCTTTTCTCCAGAGATTCTCATGCCAGGAACTATAAACACTAACAAAATAAAAAAGGTACACTAAGTTCTGTGTATTTGCAGATACAGATTTTTCAAAAAGTTGCAGGATACCTACCTATCCACACTGCATTTCCACGACACAATTCCAACCTATCCCAGCTCTGGGCCTATTACTGGTACTGTCCCCTCAAGGGAAATCCATTCTCTTGGAAGAAACTGTTAGCAGTTTTCAACTACCAATTACTCTCCTACAGAATAACCTGTTTAGGAGACCACATGTTTCAGAACATATAACAAACCCCAGCAGAGATTCACCAAAGATATCACAGTGCTGCCACCATACACAATTCATAGGTAGAGGTCTTTTTCCTTTCAATCCCCTCACCACTTGCCTTTTCCACTGATCTCTGACCTCTCCACCATAAAAAACCTTCTCACAAGAGCGTTCTCACAAGAACTCACAAGAGTTCTGACTCTCAGCAGCCTTGATTTGGTCAACAGTTTCCAAGAGAGGCTCTCTTACATTTCCCCTTCATAATGCACTGCTCCTTGTATAAGGAGATGAAGAATGAAATATGTCTAAAACTAGACAAACACCCACCAAGTCCTTTAACACTGGGCAGAGCCAAACTGACTCCTGCCTGCTTTACTGCCATCACACACTGGTAAAGATAAACACTTTACAGCTGTAAATTCATTGGATACTGCAGCACACCTGGGCTTGTTTCACACTCACTTAATCCAGCACCCCTCCCTCCTAAAAGGAATTCATTGGTATACCTCCTTCTCCTCAACTTTCCTTCCCTGTAGATGCATTAGCTTTTCATTTGATTAGGGCATCAGCAGGGAACAAATTGAAAGGAACCAATATAATGAGCTGGTGTCAGTAGTGCTGACAACCCATTCCCAATTTTGGATATCTGACATCAACTCAAGCTTTTGAAACTGTTCTGCTTCTCTCTTTGGGGGGAAAATAAGCAATTAGATTTCCTTAATTTTAGGCATATTTTTAGCAAATAACAGAAGGTGACTACAGTATGCATCAGTAAATGTCCCCTCTAATTTGTCTCATTCTGCCCCACATGTCTAGCACACTTGGAAAGTATGACCACTTCTCCTCCCTCAGCGTCTTCAAAGACCATTTCAGTTTCAGAATATGCAATCTGTATACAAGCTTAAGGCTGCTGTTCCATTCTGATTCATAGCAACACAAGAGATCTGCTGTATGTTATAGAAGAATGAATTAATTAGTACAAATTATTTAACACTAGATCATCTTTTAAAGTCAAAAACACTGTAAGGGTGGGGTGAAACAATAGCTAAGAAACTACTTAGAAGCTGCCAAAGATACAATTCTGCAGCTGATGTAACATTATGTAAGGAAGCAGAGCAAAGACATCAACTACTACCCAATACACAAAGCAATGAAAATATACTAGACCCAAGCCACTGGCAAGCCCCAGTTTCAGACAGCCCCTGAATCATTTAGAGAATGCAGTTGTCAAAAGGCAGGCACATGATTTCTTCCATAAGGATGTTGTTTATAGAGTCTTTCAATTTAGTACTTCTTTTGGGGAAAATCCTGTCAAAAGCAGTCTTCAACACCAAGTATTTGATTTCTTCCTACTTAAGTGGATGATCTCTTTTGAAGAAATGCTATGTATATGGATTAAGTTAGGCCTTATTGTTTATCAGTAAGATTCTTCTGTAAAATGTAAGCTTATTAAGGTACAATTTTAAGTCAGCACAGAACTCTTCCAAGTTAATCTTGTTCTTTTGTTCTCTGTGGTTTTATTTCTTGCTTGCTTTTTAAAGTTCCATCTCCAGCTGTAGAGTCACGTATCAAACTGGTTTATGTGTGGATTATTTTTCCACCCCAGTTAGCCAGATCACATATGTGGATCGGTCTATAACACATGGACAAGAGACTTTGCTTCAACGGCAAAGAGAGTCACAGGGGAAGTTACACACTCTGCAGAGAAGGCATTTCAACAGGTCTATTGAGCCTCCTCAGAGATGAGCACATCAAAACTGCAAGCAAGTGCCAGTTAAATATGATATTTTCCCCTCTGTAAGACAGCTATGTAAGCAGTGTCCAATAAGTCACTAATATTAGGGCCAGACCTCCATCATGTGCAACTCCAGCTGGTGACTACCTCGTACCTTTTTGGTCAGCAGGGTGAGGAGGCACATGTGGGTACTTGGAGTGCTTCTTGATATGGAAGTTCACGTTGTCCAGCTCCACGTTCAGGCTGATGGAGGCGGCCGAATCACTGTCCATTGTGGACTGGAAGCTGCTGACTGAAGTGCGCTTGCTAGGGCTGGCGGAGTCTTTTAGTGTTGGGTGACGGGGAAGATACAGGGAGGAGAAGGGTTCAAATGGGTATTATGAGGGTACCAGAGAGGAGAAAAATTGTCTTTAATACATAAAGACAACTGTGCAATAGTACAGGAATACAGTATTTTCATTGTTCTAATCTTGTCTTTATGTGGGCATGCTGACATACTGGACATTCCTTAGTGCACTACCATAGGGCCCAAATCAAGCAGAAGTCTGCCTGAGAAACAGAAGGCAGCAATTTATATGCTTCTCCTTCATTAGAAGTATGAAGCTTTACCAGTTCCACTAAATTCAGAATACTGTATCCATTGTGAGAAAGTAGAAGATTAGACAGGCTTTCTTAGATCCTTACAGCCTCAAGCGCACACACAGAAACACACACAAATAAAGCAAGACATGGGTAAACTACTAAGTCCTGATGGACTGGGGACAACAGGGGAGAAGGCAGAGTGAGAACAAAACTCAGGTGAAACTTACTGGCTGAGTTGTCTTCCCCTTCATCAGCAATCTGCTCTGTATCACTGTCATCAAACTTGATGTCTTTGAACCAGGATGGCTCAGAGTGGCCCTCTACAGAGTTCACAGAGTCACTGTCTGGAGAAGGGGTTTCTGAGAACTCTGTGCTCTAGAAGACAAGGAAAGGAATAAATTTATTACAGTGCAGCTCTGCTGAAATATTAAGCAGCCTACCACAAATGCAGGTCAGGCATTCTAAAAATCAGAGGATACTCCCAGTGGGCTGAGCCAAGTTAGTGATACAGCTACCCCCTTTGGTATGAAGTAGAAACTCTTTGGGACAAGAATTTTTTAAAATTCCAGATGCTTAGTCTCTGCCTACACTCTGCTTGTAAACAAATTGTGACTAAGTGGCACTAAAGGACAAGTTTATTATACTGCACATTTTCTGTCATTACATCCAGTTAAGCAGCTTTGAAAGCTTGGTATCTCCAGCCAATGTGGGTGACAGCCATATCCTCTGCCCAGAAACCAACACACACAGCCTCTGGTGGAGCCTAATTCTAAGTTACTACAGCAATTCTTTAACTGACCAACACAGCCCCAAGAGTTTCAACCCAAGATGGGCTCTAGCTGGGCCTACCGTGTCAAAGCAAAGGCTGGCCAGATTGACAAAGAACCTGGAGACAACCTAAGCAATTCCCATCAGCCTGCCTGATGCATCCAGGCTCCTCAAAACAAAGGTATCATTATCATGCCTGTGGCTGCAGTGAGTGCAGCAAGAAACTGAGTCAACAATACCCTTTCTCCAGACTCTCTCTGGAAGAATTGAGATCAGACAGTGCTTCCCAGCTGATGAGAACAAAAATTGACTTTAAACATATAACATAAGCACCTTACAAATAGGGATGCATAAGGACTTGCTAGTTAAGGGCAAGTTTTTACCAGGACACTGAGACAGCTGACTAGCTGAGATACTAGATGAGTCCCACAGCAATCTCAAAGGAAGCCATATGACTGTGTCCATATGACTGAAATGCATGAGGAAGACAAAAATGCTATCAGCTGAAAGCTTTCTGCCATTCTTCAATGTAAGAGGCTGAAGAACATGAAAGGCTCTTAACTGAATGCTTTCAATTACGAGAGGCTACAGAAATACCTTGCTCAAGCTAAAAAACCCAATACAATCTCTCAGGCCGGTGACTGCTCTTACTCATCAGCAAGTTCAACTCCAGTGAAGTATGGTAGGACAGAATCTCTGGTCACTAGTTCTTGACTCCCTTCAGGTCCTGTTTGGAAGGCATGAAAAAGACCCCATCCCAAACTTGGATCATGCGGCTAAGATATACTGAATTCCTTATTACTGCATCACTGGAGATCAGAAGGTTACCAATACATCTAAAATATCCATTTGGAATTTTTTTAAAAGGAATTTTGAAACAAAAGATCACCTCTGCAACTCTATCACCAGTAGTTGCACACAGATTCTAAATTCTGCACATGACAACACAGCTGCCACAAGCACAGACTGTGCCATCTTGAGGTCTCTGTCGAAGATGCTGACCATGAGAGCCCTGGCTCTGAACCCCCTTTCCTTCACTTCAGGCAGCACCACGTGTAACAACTCATTCTCCACAGAGGACAGCCCCAAAGCTTTCTGGGCAAATGAAACTTCCTCAGGCTTCAACCCACTAAGGAAAAAGGCCTGTCCCCCTACTTTCTGTACAGGAGATCTGATTTAGAAAATATACTACAGATGTTGAGAACAGGATTAGAAAAGATCCTAGACAACAGCCAAATCCAAGAAGAACAGTATCGTTTAGCCTTCCCACTCCTTTTACCTGCAATGGTTTGTAGAGAGCATACTCATCTCTGAAGAGCTGATCATGATGGCTGACACATTCCAGCCAACGTCCATCAACCAGTGCCTGTCCTATTGCAATGGCCTGGACCCTGGAAGTATAAGAATAGAGATGGTTTTCTATGTTTTGCTCTAAACACATAGGGTTTATGATACAACTGCACTACAAAAGGGGAGAGCCATTTGCTGTGCACCATTTGACCTGTCAGTATGCCATTCCCATGTCTACACATACACTATTCACAATGCTGTGGTGAGGCAGCACGGTGTACTAATTCATGCATGGAGCTAAATAAAGAGACTGTCAGTACTCTGAACTCAGCTGAGGTGTCCAGTGTATGATTAAGACATGTTTTTTGTGCTCCTTCAATATTCTAAACTTGAATTATGCACACTGATCATCTCTGTGACCTCTGATCTCAGAAGCAAACTTGCTCTTTGGAGTACCAGTGAACACCTTTGGATAATTTTTGTAATACAAGCACTGTTTTTCAAGTGAGTGACACTTGCCCCATAAGCCACCTCCCATGCTGGTTTCCAAACCAGCCTGCCTCCTGTGCCCTGCTGTTTTGGGGCACATGGAGTCAGAATGCAACCTGATCTGGTAAGCAGTAGAGGGGACATTTGAATCCTCTCTCTCATCTCCCTGCAAAGGGGCCTATCTCTGCAGTCTAAGGTACCCTATATGAGCTCAAACCCACAGCCTCCTCTCATACAGACAGAGGACACCTGTTATCCTAAAACATCAGGGTTACCTCGTGGTTATGTGCCCATTTCTCATGAGCCAGTTGACCAGCTCTTTTCCCACAATGCAGCTGGGATGTGTCCGCAGCCAGTAGCGATGGTCTTGAAATTCCATACCACTGTTATGATGGCAGATTTTCTTCCACAGATCTTTCAGCTGGACAGAGTCCTGGACAGGGAGATGTGCAAGTTAATTACCAGTCTAATCTCAGCACTGGTTCCAAGGGCATCAACCCAGGCCTTCAGATCAGCTTCTAGATCAAAAGCCCTCCATAAATAGGCACAGAATCTAAGTCATTCTGCATAACCTATGCAAAGGTGCAAACAGAAATAGCAAACGGATACAAAATCTGCTCCTTATTCCCTTCCATTTATATCTAGTTAAGAACAACAAAACGAAGTGGGTACCCTTAGAGATAAAGGGGTTTTGATGAGGCAACACTTTGTACTGCCTGCAAAATACTTGTGTCATCACTACTGCCCTCTTGCACCCTATTCCTAAAAATCAGAAGGTGTAAACAAACACAGGGGACATCACCCTTGGCAAGAAGGTTTTTCTCTATTATCTGTGTTCAGTCCAGGCATTGTAAACATATTGGTCCAATATTAAGACCAGATATAAAGCAGGTACTTAACACAGCAATGTCCACTGATAGGATACTATCTCTTATTGAGGATCCAGTTTTGTATTGTCCATTATGAAGGCATTTAGGCATTATTTAGGCACTTTTAGCTCTGGCCACTAAGAAAAAACATGTATTCCTCCCAAAACAATTAACCATTTTTTAATCTGTGAATCTCTTCCCCCTAAGCACTTGAAGCACTTCAGTCTATACCAAGAACTTATTTTGGAGCGTGTTAATTAAACATGTGCAGAGCTGTCTCTGCACCTAGCCATTTTTGCCTTTCCATAGTTTAGCACAGTACAAGACATTACTGCAGGTGGAAACTGGGATCTGGATTTATTTTGACCAAACAGCACACCACCCCAAGGTGTGGAGAAGAGATACTGCAGCTCACTTTGTCAAATGCCTCATTCGTTCTATTTTTGTGTAACAGAACTTTAATTAAATTTTAAGTGGTTTTGGCTTTCCAGTTAACTGTCAGACCCACATTATTGCACTTTGCAAAGGGTGCCCTGAGGCCCAGGAGTTATGTTCCACTTTATTACTGGACTGGCTTTCTGCTTTCAGTTCTAACAGTGGCTGTACTGGGTATTACCCTAAAACCAATGCCAGAAGTTCCCCATCCATACCAGGTACAGAGTCAAATGGATCAGTACCAGAACATGATAGGACCAAACAATTTGATGCAACTGGACTCTCCACAGTTCAGTTGTCTTGAGCTGGTGAATGCAGTAAACTGAAGAAATTGGCAGAACAAAGCAAATCCTTACAATTCAAGGATTTTGACCTCTAGTTCACTGAAGTGTGTGCTTATCCCAGTGTATGTACAAGCTCCTCTACCTTTATTTCATGAACAAAGTTCATTAATCTTCTGAATGAACTAGGTTAAGCTTTAAATTGACTCCTGATATAGGGCAAACTTCACACAGTAAGGGTATTAAACAAATAGTAGGAATGCATAGAAAATCCTTCATAAATTTACACTGTCTTCTGCTCTTACATGAACAAAATAGTACCCATCCTCCTCTTCCTCAAGAAAGAAAATGGACAAAAAAATTAAACAATGTGAAGCTGAAGAGCACTGGGACTTGAACATCTCATTCAAGATGCATTCACAGAGGTCTGAATTTCCTTTTTCCTGCATTAACATACACGCATGAAGCAGGGTGGTATAAAGACATGCCTTAAACATGTTTCTCCCTCAGGTGGTTATCCATTTACAGAGCAACTAGGAAAGGAGTTTTGCAACTAAACAGAAGTTAGTTTCTATACCCTCAGGCACACTTGAATGCATACTGCAGACAGCAGGCAGAACCTGGTAACACAGAATGAGCATGATTTTAAAGTGGCAATGGGCACAATCTTGAATTTTTTAATGTGTGAAAAACACCGCCTTTCCTTCTTTGCAACTTCTCTGCCTTATTTGTTGGAAACACTTCCCTTTCCTTCCTTCAAAGAAAAAAACAGATTTACTGTTTAGAAATTTATACAGCAACTGCAAACTACAGCATTGCCTCTGGGGGGGAAGGGATAATAGGATAAAGCAGAACACTGTTGCACCTGGACTTTTCTTTTAAAAAGTACATCATTACAACCTTCCACAAAATACTTTACTTATTCTGCAAACAAAGTGGGGGGCCAAGTTATGTTTTGGCCCAATAAGCTATAAGGGCTTTCATTTATTCATCATCGTGTAACTATTTCAAAGCAGCCATTTAAAACTCCTGATTACATGGCCTATGAAATAAAATCTCAACTTGAAGAAACACAAGAACAGGTCACTGCATTACAGCTGCAACCATGACAGGTTTAACTCAAAGAGGTACCATACACCAACTCCACACTTAGCAAGACTAAAACTGTAAACATTTCTATGAAAAAAAAAACAAAATATGAACTTATGATTTATTTCAGGAAGACAGTAATGTCCAAAGCACGATCAATATTCTCATCTCTTCTCCCCCTGGAGGAGAGGTCCAGGTAAAGGACCTGGCTTAGAGAAGAGCCTTAAAAGGTAGCAAAGTACTCCTGCTGCATGACACAAGGAAGGCAAACATCACTGTCTTCACAGAACAAGGCAAGAGAAGCATGGAAGGTACCAGAAGGATTTTGCGCTCATCCTCGCCGGTCTCTGCCTTCATGTGAGTGCGGGTGGCCTGGGGGCTGACCGAGGTCTCATAGGCAGGCACCATGGGTGACCCTGACCGATCCAGAGACAGGTTTGTGATGCTGGCTGACCTGCAGGGGAACAGAACAATTGAAGTGTAAGTATTCATTGTGGGGTGCTTCACCAGAACAGGCCTTAATCTTACAGCACACAAAAAACCTGCTCAAACCCTGGGACACTGTTTACTCTTGCCAGTACAGACTGCTTGTCAAAGCAGAAAGTCTCCCTAAGAAGCAAGTGTATTGCTTTGGAACTGCTAAGGTAAGCATAAACTTCTGTAAAGATCTTGTATGAAGCAGTTAGAACTAAGTTTAAGCACACCAATTCACACATGTCTGCATTTAATGAGACTGGGGAAAGGATGGGATGCTGGGTAATTAGAAGCTCCAGCAGTTTGGATACAAGACAAATGCCAGCAAGGGTGGCCAACACCCAGATCCCTGTAACCAAGCACTGAGATTTCCTCCTCTCCTTGTCCCATTTAAAATTCCTTGTCCTCAGCTCTCCAATATATGGCTGAAAGCTTGCAGAGTCTGAAGTCTGAGCACTTGTTCCCCAGAATGGCTAAACCATTTTCTGAAGCTGGAGGTCACTGCAGCTGGCAATCCTCCTTGTACCGTGATATGGAGCATCCCCCTTATCTCAGCCCAGCTGTTAGGAAACCTTGCCTACGCACTCCAGCACAAACACATCATTTTGCAATTATTGCAAAGTTACAAATGCAAATACAAGTTCCAGATACCTTCTGCTTCATTAACCCACAACTAGACCTGAGACTCTGAATAAACAGAGTGCAATTTCTCACCACATAGGAGCAACTGCAGTGTAAGCTATTGGTGTTAAACAGCACTCTAAGGAGTGAGGATGGAAAATATTTCTGCAAATATCAACAGGGAAACTCAAAATGCCAATGCTGAACTGACTGAAGAGGCTTGCACCAATCTCATGAAAATACTTGCCAGCCACTCGAATGAAACTGATAACTTCAGAGAGCTTGCTAACTGGCTAATGGACATACTACAATCATTCCCAAAAATACTCCATGGATGATGTGGCTCAGCCCAGGTATGAAAAAGCAATGCCACCCTATTTCAGTTTTTATACTGCAGAGTTATGCAGCTTAACAGAAAGCATCCTAATGCACAAGATGAGGCTGAAATGGAAGTCCATAACCAAGCACTCCTCCCAGTTGTTTTGCAACAGCTGCTTTAACTGTGCCACACAACTGTAAGAGCAGGGATTTTTTATTTGGATGTAAGCAAGTTAGAACCATGAGATTTCACATCTGTGTCTTTATCATCAACAATTATATCTGGGCCTTTATTATATATATCTATATCTTTTTTTTAAAACAGAGACTGAGATTTTGGAATAAAAATGCTTATTCTTTAGAAGGACCTGCAAGGGAGCAGTTTGAACCTTGCTTGAAGCATTTGACTGTCCTACTGGGGTTTCCCCCCTCCCCACCATAAAAACCAAGACTGAGAGAAAATAAAACATTTCCCACCATGGGGAAAACAATATGTAACTTATGTTACCTGCCTCTAAATGCACTCAACCTGCATCTTTTCTGCTTCATCTCCTCTACAAAGAGGAACAGTTAAGCTTCTCTCAAAGAAATGGCTACAGCTATTTTGAAAAGATCTAAAGGCTAACATCGCTTAAGCCAAAGCCAATAGTTTGTTTTCCAAAGGTTCAGAATTTTTAACAGAGATATATTATACCTCATCACCACATGCATCCAAACAATCAAGTACTTTTGGTGATGCCATGAAAAGCCAGAGAGTTAAAATTTAACTTGAATAAGCAATCTGGGCCTGCCAGATCAAGATTAGAACCATCCTACTACTGCATGTTTGAGCAAACAGCAAAAGCCTTTTAAAATAGAGGTATATTCAAACAGGAAGTTGGAGACCATCCTCAAGGTTTCAGACATTTCTTGATGTCACAGCAGTTATTTAGCACTGAAGTTTTAATTCTAGACTCCTTGCCATGTTTCCCCAGAATTGATTTCTGGAACTCATTTATTCACCAGTATTTTACTGCTCCAGGTGAGATCTTTGGGTCTCAGATGTACTGTCAGTGTGCATCTCCTCCTAACCATCCCCATCAGCCAGGAGACAGAGGCTGCAAGCAATCCATTCTCAAAAAGGCACACAGCATCTTTCCCAGTTGAATTCCCTTGTCTTCACTGGTCCTGCCAGATCCCTCCAAACTGCTAAATATTCTGTATTCCTCTAACACCAGTGAAAAGAAATCTCTGAATGTCCACTAATTCCAGTTCTGAAATCTGGATTATCTTTTCTCTGTTCCTCACCTCCCTGTCTTACCTTTATTTCCTTAATTTAACCATAAGGGAAGCATGTAACCAGCACCATAGTAGAAGCACTGTGAAGTGGGAGCTACTTGTACTTGTAATACCAGCCTATTTAGTGGGATTAAGCTCAAGAACTCACAAATTACACTAAAGCTCTCATGAACACTTTCAAGTTTATCCCAGCATTCTTGCATAAAGATCTAGGAAGGGATTTTAGCCTGAGGAAACTTGATCAATTTAAACAAGATCATCCTTAATGGAAGAGCAAAGGAAGCAGATGGGCTTCAAAGAAGAAGCACAAACAAATAAACAAAAACTACACCTCTCCTCCTCCATGACCTGAGTCTTTTTGTCTCCCATCACCAAGTATGTGTTACTCCCTTTTCTTCAGCTTCCTCAGAAGTACTTTTCTCAGCCACTTCTTTCCCCTCCTGTCCTCTTCATCACCACTTCTGCTTGACCAAGTCTGCAGCAAGCTACAAGTCCTCAAAAGCAGTACATTTGTGAACATGAATACGTACATCAATGGTCCTTCCTTACCACTCCATATGGGCAGTGAGATGGCCCATTTTAGACACGAAACAGCACTTTGAGTAAAAACGAGCTGGGAAACACAAGCTTTACAACTTGCTAGGAGCACATTCAGAACCGAAAATACTCAGAAATTATTGATTTACCTGTTTCTAGCTGGTGACTTCCCTGCATCCTCCTGGACAGACCCAAGGCGTGCAGACAATGTGGGAGTTGAAGAGTCTGCGTGAATCACGCTGTAGAGAAAGGAGTATGACAGAAATGTTTGAGATACATGTGACATCCAGCATGTCAGAACAGCTGTAATTAAAGTACAGTTAATTGTCATGTTACCTTTCACTCACACCCATGATAGTTAAATCAACAAGAGAACAGGGAGAGCTTTACCTATCTGTAGGCCAAAGGAATCTGGAAGACAGTGCTCCTGTCTTCTTGCAAACTCAACTCTTGAACAATACAGAATATTCTTACTTCTTGTATTATCCTGTTTTCCCACCTGCTTCCCCTATTTCCCTTTCTTACACATCTTCCTTTCCTACAGGCTGCTATTAGACTCGGGTGATAGACACATCACCCCCATCTCCCTCATATACCATCTCTGCAATCCAAGCAATGCTATCCATAGCTACCACTGGACAGCTTTTGCCAAGATAGCCTGACAGCCTTCTGTAATTGTTTAACCTGATCCCAGCCACCTTTGCCCTCCTCCTGTTTCCACCTCAGGAGGAAGGACAGCAGATGCTTGAACATCATCAGGAGAAACTCCTGTTGGCAAAACTGTATCAGACCTAAGGCACTACAGGACAACTGATACAGCCACCCTGTTGTGCTCTAGCACAGTAAATGCTCCTAGTGTGATAAATGCTCTTCATAAGAAACTGTAAGCAGTACAGCTTTGCCTGAGTGGCTGTACTTATCCACAGTACACCCCTCCCTCACTTTTAAAGGACATTGCTCTTCAAATTAGTTAAAGCAGGAACTCTGTGTTCCAACTTCTCCCTAAAAGCTTTTCTCTCTGCTTTGCAGCATCTTACTTCAGGTCCATTATTTTGGAAAGAGACAACTCCCAAGTTTTCTTTTGAAACAAACTACTTCTCACACAGAAGCCACTATTAGAACACAACCTCTGCTCCATTATGAAGTTGTGAGTTGCCAGTTCCTGTTGCAGCACTATTTAAATTCAGTATCTTGAGTTTAAGCTTAAGATGAATCAGGAACTTAACAAACAGTATTTAAGAAAAGTACTGTAACCAACTGCAAAATGCAACAACCACTGACGAAAATGTTAATCCTGCTAAAGCAACAATAAACCACCTAATCCCAAATCTCTCTTCCTCTCACATATAAAAGAGGCCCACATTTACTCAGTGTCTCCCAAAAAGACTGTGTTCCATTATAGAGTTAGGAGCCTTTCAACAAAAGGAATTATTTTGAGTGCTACAAGCTGCACCAAATAAAGATTCTTTCTTTACATGTTCAAGTCTACAGGCTTATAAAGACACTAACAACACATTCAAAGACAAAATTCACAATACCTTTAGTATTTTGTACATTGGAAGAGAAGATTCTGAGAACACCTACTTTTTCCCCAATCTGAAATTTGGTAGTATTTATCCCCTGCATTGTTACATTACCACTTTAAATGACCATAACATTAAACCAGAAGTACTTTCGTTTATTTAGGCCTAAAGCTGATCATTTAAATGCCTCCAGATAGGAGCACTATATTCTGAAAAGCAACATGCAAAGCAAGTGTCAGGGCATTTTCTGAAGATAGAAAATGATTTGATGGGGATTTTTTTAATACTATCAGAAGAGATCTGCTATGGGGCACGTCACTAACTACCACTCACAAACAAAGGTTCTGACTCAAGACCTCAGCAGTTTCACATGTGCCTGTTCTTCTGTTTTAGGGAAATGAGCACAAGTACCACACCTAATTATTTCTTCTTTCCTACAACATTAAATTAAAAAAAAATATTACAAAAATAACTTGCATAGCACTTGAGAAGTACAGTGGTCTTTTACTCATGGTCCAAAAATAAAGATCCCCTCATCTGAGAGCAAGAGGAATAAATATACTTTGAAAGGAGATCAGAGAACCTTTAAAGCTGTCCTTTCAATCACACTTCATCTGAAACAGGCAATTACTTCCATCACTTCTCTTTTGCCTACACAGAGAGCACTTCTTACATTCTCTTGCCCAATAACCTGACAGGTAAAGCATCAATGTTACATTGACTTGCTTGTCAATAATACACTGGTGGCTAGAAGGCATGATTTTGGTCCTGTCTTTTTAAACTCTGAAGTCAAAAGCCTGCTCTATCACTGGTACAGAATCACTCATTCAGCACATTAAAGGAAGAAGTGTGAATAATTTAAAACTTCACTAGAAATATTTCCACATTTTAGCTTGAAGAGATGAATATGACAAGCAAGCCCAGGATTAGATTCTTTTCACAGAAACTGGAATCCAAGTTTCCCAGGTTGAAACCACCAGCTTTTCTCTAGGTAGCTGTCAGCCTGAAAACAGTTGAGACTCCAGAGCTCAGCATGAAGCATTGATTTACCTTTGCCAGGTCAGATCCTCCTCCAAGAAGATATTGCGGCTGGCTTTGCGGCTCCCAACTGGTGTGCGCGGCTCGCCAGGATCCAGCACGGACACAGAACTTGCAGAATCTGACAGGGCATTTAAGTCTTCTCCAATGGAGTTACTGTCTGCGGAGTGTGCATAGCTTAAGGCTATTTTACGGCAGTAAGTACAGGCTCGGAGATCCCCTGTGGAAAAGGGAACCAGAGAGTGTAAGCGAACAGGAACAAATAGTACTCTGTTCCTACAGGATCAGAGGTGTATAGTGGTGAAACAGAAGGATTTTCTGTTTCCAAAACCTCTTTGCAAGTCTAATTCTCTTCCTCTCTTAAAGGGCAAAACCTTGAAGAATTACACACCCAGGGAATTTTTCCAAGGCAAATGATGCATAACTCAAGATCAGTGAAAGAGAAGAAGAAAGAAAAGGAGAGGAACAGGGAGGGAGGACACACGTGCCCACTGAAATGATGACAGAACAACAGCTGGTCAGATATGACACACCAATTCACGTACAGAATTTGGTAATTGGTATTTGAAAGACTTTCCCCTCACCCTCAATTAAAACGCGTGGCTCATATTTTGAAACTACTGTTACTAAGAGCAGTTTTCGCTTGAGCACACATTTTGTAGTGCACAGCCTTGTTAAATTGTGGCTGTGGTTGCTCTGTAGTGTAGTAAAAATTATCAGGCG
This sequence comes from Turdus rufiventris, assembly GCA_013186435.1. Classification (NCBI taxonomy): domain Eukaryota; kingdom Metazoa; phylum Chordata; class Aves; order Passeriformes; family Turdidae; genus Turdus; species Turdus rufiventris. The sequence goes on along the minus strand of PYHW01010052.1, from coordinate 2,181,861 downwards.
TGACATAATCCACCATTTTTCATAATGAAACTGGTAGAATTAGGTCCTCTGATTATTTTTCCTTATTGTTAAGCCCACTACAGCCCTGTACAGTATTTTCTAGCAGATGCCAGTATCTCCGATGCAGCAGACCAGAGCTGAACACACAGAGACTGTTCTGTTTCTCAGTAAATAAACCCCACCTGTGTAGCCCATGAATTTTCCAGGGATTTCCTGATTGCAGCATCGACTACAAAAGATTTGCCCACAAAGCCGACAGTGGTGCCTCCTCCGGAAGGTGGTGAATTTCTCACTACAGTCATAACATTCTTTGCACTGGCTGTCAGGCATCCAGTATTGCTTCAAGTCACTGTCCTACAAGAGAAGACAGCAGATAAAAGCTTTTTTTTTTTTTTTGGTAAATAAGAAAGCATGTTTAGTTTCATGACTCTTTGTAGACCGTGCTCATGGAAAGGAAAATTTCACATATTCAAGTCTCTGTGCACGTGTACACACAGTCTTGCATAAAAGCACAGAAAGCATTTTTCATGTGGTTTTACAGGGAGGCAGAAAGCTGAGAGCTCTGAACTAAGAGAATAAATCCAGTAGGACTTTGCCTTCTTGATCCAAGATGACAGCAAAGCAGAATAACACCATCATATGAGGTAGATAAAAGTCAAAAAGAAACAAATATGAAATAGTCATTACCCTCCCCTCTCACATGCCCTCAGCATATGAACAGTCGTCAACTAGCACAGCTTAAAAATGAAAAGAAAAAAAACCATCATATATTAGTTGAAGCTGTTATCTAGGAGTAAATCAAGTTATCAGAAATTATCAGCACAGGAAGATCATTTCAACAGCTAATATTGACATATGTTTTGGAAAGATTATAGACACATGCAAAAAGTTTTATCATTTGATCAAATTCTCCAGCGCTTCAGTAAATAGTTGTAAAAGCCTGTTCCAGATTGATCTTGTTTTAAAACTCCAGGTTGAACTGCTATGAGAACAAAACTGAAATTCACATTCAGAAGACAACAACAAATATTAATTTACAGCGTTGGTACAGCCACAGGAAAACATCTTAAAAATAGAGAGTTAAAACTTCCATTTGGTGTTGAAGCTATAGAGCAAGACAAACTCTCAATTGTGATTCTGATCACACCAGCTGCAACTGCCATGGATGGAGACCACCGCTAATGGTCACATGACAGCCCTGGCTGTGCAACACTCTTTGCTAGAGTTCAGTTCTGGCAAAAAGCCTTTTCAGAGGGACTGAATACTCCAGGTTTTTGTTAGGAAGAGAAACTGCTGCAAGTATTTTCTCCAAACAATCAGAGAGAAGAGAGTAATCACACAAATGAAAGGTGATCCATGCTCTCGTTTTCACATAATCAAAAAAACCCACTGCGTTTTATTCAAATTGGGATTTATTTTTGGACATTCACAAAGTAAAGTTTGATATAGCTGCTAGACCAATTTTGAGACCAAAGCAGTTATGATCAACAACATACTTGCATGCTCTCCTCAGCCAAGAAAGCCCACACAGAAAGAGGCTGAAGACTGCTCAAGACAATCCAGTGTTTTAGCAAATCCAGAACTTTTAAAGATGAACGCTCAGCTTCAAGCAGGGAAAGTTGCAGTGAAAAGCTTTGCCAAGGAAGTGCTGCAAAGCTGCAGGGGATGCCATATAACAGTTTTTGTTGCAACTCTGCATGGTAAGTCAGGTCTCTGGATGTACCATATAGAGAGGGGCTGTTCCAAACACCAGTGCTGTGCCCCATATGCATGTGACCATGTGTGCAGAAACCCAGCAACTGCTGGTGACACCTCCCAACTCTGCCTTCCTTGCAGGCTTTCTTGGTGTGAGGGAGGGTTCAGAACAGAAATCTGGCCCACCCTAGCAGAAGAGGCTCATTACAACAGCCCCGTCCAGAATTTGACACAAGCTTTCTAGAAAAGTAAAGTGGTCTCCTGTAGAGACAGGCCAAGTTCCCAGCAGGAACAAACTGCTGCCTGAAGTGACTCAAGCAAAACATGGCTGCAGTCAAGGGCAGTGATGCATTATCTTTTGTACAGAAGTTAGCATGTTGACAACTAACAGACTGTTTCCAGAAGACCTGGTCATACTCATTTACTGCTGTATCCCATCTATTTCTGCACTTCTCCAGTAGCTTCAAATAGATCTGAAAACCTCTAGGGCCTTCAGAAACTGCCACAAACTGAAATACTAGTAAGGGCCACACTCAATGCCCTGTTATTAGTGTTATGAAAGGCTTCTGTTTCACTCTCTAAAATCTTGCCCTTTCTATCAAAGCAAGGTTATTCTTACAAGCAGAATTGCGCTGGAAGCCAAGTTTATTCAAAGTCTACCTATAAAAGCTATGAAGCAAAAAGCCTTTTTCTTCCTCCACCAGTTTAATTAAATGTACTTTTGCCTGCTCATGTCTTGCCCACAGACATAGCTATTTATACCCACACTTATAAATAGTTGTGGATTCTTTTCTCAACTAGAGCCTCTTCTTAAAGGTATGGTCCAACTCAGTGGATGGAGGTGAAATCAGCAAGACAGTAGCAACCACCAGGCTCTTGTCTATCTAAATCAAAACTGATTAACAGGGCACAACTTACAAGCATATATTGCTGACCGATCAGTACCAAAGTAAGTAGCAGATTTAAACTACTCTGAGAATTCTCATTACTATTTGGGACAATTAATGTGTTTCACCTGTCCATGGTTAGTCTTCTAGGGAGAAAACTCTGGGATTTCTTTTCACTAGACTGGGTAAGTGGGAAGGAGTCTAAACAGAGAGCTTCTGGTCCAAGCACAAGAAGCCAAGTAAATGCAATTATTCACTCCCCCAATATGACAGACGTTTGGCAAGTCAAAATTCAGAATCAAATGAAATTGTTTTCCCTAAATTCACATGATGCTTTTTGAGTTTATTCACTCATTCTTCAAATATCCAGAAAAAAAATTCCCAGGATGTATCTAAACACAAAGCTCAGAAAAGCCTAGTGAAGAGTTAATTCTCTAGACGATTTGGCTACAAATCCTTCAAAAGAAGTACCTGGCTCTTCCCCTCCATGATTTCTTTGAGGCGTTTTAAAACAGTGCTGAGGCTTCTTAACTGAACTGCAGTTCGAGGATCATGACCTCCGAGAGGTGGTTCTACTTTCCTTCGATTGTCTGGAAGGGAAGAGAGAGCAATATTCGTTTCTTCCATGACACATCAACATTCACATTGCAACACAAAGCCCCATTAGGGGGAAAAAACATTCATGCATATACATTTTACAAAGTTACCATGTGTATTGCTTCTTGTCCTTGCATTCTTTTCACCCCAAAGGAGCTTGAGCCCCGGTAGTTTGCTGTGACTGACATTTTACATACCACCCTCTGTGTTTACAAGAAATCATTTAAGTTCTCTGAGAATAAAAACATTTTTCAAATAAGTGATTTTCAACCTACTAGATGAAGCTTGCAGTAGTCTGTTACAAAGCACTGAAGTCTCATTTTTAAAATGCCCTCTACGATACTAATGCATACAAAATAATTGCTACAATATACATGTTCATTCTAGGAGTAGTATAAGTCAATACTTTAACCTGAAGTTATCTATAAATTACTACAGCAAAAATCAGTACTATTAAAAGCAATCATTCAGAATAAATGCATTTAGAAATTCACATTTTTGAGGGGTTTTTTTGTTTGTTTGTTTGTTTTGTCTGGTTTGTTTTTCAGATTAAAACATCAGGTTGTTGAGAACTTGTATAGTCATTCTTGATTACTATAGCAAAGAGACTCCTAAATAAAAATGCAGTGCAGCCAATTTCTTTTACTTTGAAGCACTGCTGAACAAGTTACAAATAGGTTCCTTCTCTCCAGAAAAATTTGAAATCACAGCTCTCTATTTACCTAAACATTTAAATATTTTCAGAGTCTCTTTTCTTGATCAACAACTTTCTGAATAGTTTAAAGATTCTTACCAGCTTCGTCGCTCTCCATCTGACTAGTGTTTTATTTAGCTTGCCCCAGTACAGGAAGAACAGACATGGCTGCTTTCTGTTTACTGCCTGGGCTATCCCTGATGTCAGCGGGAACGCTGACAGCTCTGCCTGAAGCCCGTTAACTGTTGCTGTGCAGTAACAGCTACTGCTTCTTGTGCAGCACACCAAAACCCTCCCTGGTATGTGACTAAAACCATGGGATTCCATGCCTCCTCTTCAGCTTCTTAGGAGGTATTTTTAGTCAATCAGCCCACATTTTGCTGCTATGTATAACAAAGAATGTACAACATTTTCCTTTTCAAGAAAATAAACCCATTTCTGTAACTAGCCACTTGGAATTGATTTCTTTTTAAAAATCAAACAGACTTTTGGGCAGTAAAAAGTTCAGTACTTTAGGGTGATTGAGGGGACTTTCATATTTCAGCAAGACATCTGTAACAACAGAGAAACCTCTGGCTCCTCCTCACTTCTATCACAAGATCTATGCTGCATTTACTTCCTGGTACTTCCTCTGAATTTAAGAGTATCTCCTTCCCAGGAATGCTGCTCCCAATTCAAAGAATTAAAAGATCCACTGCCTAACTACCAGTAAATCTCATCAGGCAAGTGACTTCCAAAAAACAAACATACACAGCACTGAGGAAATGCCACGGGTTCTTATTAGTTAACTGCCCTTTTCTCTGTTCCATAAAACAATGTCAGAAGGATGCCATCTACATTAGAAAAAGCATGCTGTCAGCAGTAGCAACACATGGCCAACCTGTTTATACTAGAGAAGCTGAATGATAAAGTTAACTTATTTCAAACATCATCCTCCCTATATGTATTTATGGTTGCTGATCCTTGGCAAAAACTAGGAAAGAACCTCTGAATTACAGAAATATGTTTTTACAGAGTTTCATGATTCTATAGTATTTTAGCATCCATTTTACAGTGAGTGACAAGACAAAAACACCACAAGAACTACTTTGTTGCAAACTATAGTTTCAGTTTATAGGAGAACTGACAATATACTAACACAAGAGGTAGAGATTCACACAGTTTCAACAATAAAATAATATCCCTGCCAGAGATACTACAGTTTTGCTAATACAAAACAACACGAATTCCTTTCTAATTACTTGCTGCCACAGCATAAAATTTCATATTCAAGTTCACCACCACAGTTCAAACATCACATCATTCTCAAGTCACTGCCATAAAAAGTACTGCCATGAAAGGTAGGAAAACTGTCCTCAACTTCATTTAATAACATGCATTTTCATGTTCCAAAATCTTTTTGATTAGAAAGGATGCTCTGGCAATAAGTCATGCTCCACAATGGTTTACAGTAACTACCACGTGCTTTCCTCAGGCCTTATTCCCCCTGTATGATCACTGGCCATTCCTTGTTCCTGCTAAGCTCCTTTGCCACTCCCTATTACTGCCACTCTGCTACAATTGTCCAGCATTAACAGCATTATCCTGCATGACAGCATAACAAGATAGAAGTGCTTTTACTACCCGTGCTTCCTCTGCAGCAGTCAGCATTTCCAGGTCTCCTTAAACAGGATTTGCAAGCTGTGACATTATCTCAGTGACAACGGTCTCACTGTTGGACTATTTTGGTTCAATCCAAACCCTGAAAGCCCTCATCTGACAGCACAGCACACGCAGCCCAACACAACCAGCTGGGCTCACAGTCCCTAAACAGTGACAAGCTGCAGCACCTGCTCCAGCACACGATGATGCAACAGAATACCCAAGAGAGAGGCCACACAAGCCACTGCAGTCTCAGCACTGGTTCTTCAGCCATACATCCCTCAGAGCATCTCTGACATAAGCCAAGCATCCAATAGCTCCTCCTATTTTCACAAAAGGCAGCAAGGAGCTATTATAATGCATTTGCATATGCAGTTCTGAAGGGAAGCACACAACTGAAACCCTACATAACTGGTGCCAGACAGCGTCCTACAAAAACCACCATCCCTTCGTGCTGCTCTGCACTTGCAGTTGTCAGACAGCACAGTCCCTGGGCAATGAAACAATCCACTGCACAGATACTACAAACTAATGCACAGATGAGGGGGTGAGGGTCAGCATCCTCAGGAGCAATTTCATTTCATCACTATTCGGAGATACTAGCAGCAGCCTTTTATGGATTTATTCATTCCTTTCAGTTTGCTTGACACATTATTTAAGATCAAGTAGACAGACCCTTGTGAAGTGTTTATATATTTTTCTGCCTACACTTGCCCACATTATTAAATATCTAAGTAATGGCAAATCCTAGAGAGATATTTACAGGCCTGTGGACAGAGGGCTACAAGAAAACTCCATTAGACTCCTCACTCTTACTGAAATCAGTGGGTGATCCAACCTACCAATCTAGATGTTTATATAAATCTCATGACTTATCTTGCTGCTTTTCACTATTTAGATATTATAATAATTTCTAAGATTATTTGCACAGGACAGCATCAGCTGCAATAGCAGAAATAAAATTCTCTGCTACTCAAAGAAAATCCTCAAAGACCTCATTATTCAGCATCTTTTAAGACTCAAAAAAGGAAAGAAAAATAATTTTCTAAAGTTTGCATCAAAAAAACCCAACACCTGCTCTTTAGAGAAGGAAAATACAAGTATTTTTCCCCCCTCTTCAAATAAAATGAGATTGCCTAAAAAACTCCCTTAAACCTTCTCACTAATCCAGCACACTTTCACATGTGTTACACAGAGCTCATGTTTGTTAGAGCACTAAGGTTGTTTGAGGGAAAATATTCAACAGCAAGTCAGGCCACTCAGCACACGGTACCACAGAAATCTCTTCAAAAAGTGAGCAGCAATTCCTGTTTGTCCTAACTTTACTTCTTTACAGGCTAATTCATCATTACATTTTTCTAAGCATACTTGTATTCAAACCCAGAGATATGAACAGAGGTCCTGAAAAGCAGCTGGAACAATACAGGAACAGTTTGTCCCACACATCTTAAACTAAATCTTATTCCCCGGTTGCCTAATCCCAGAGGAAGTTAAAGATTACTTCTGCCTTCTGCGTATCGAACAACATACCTCACCTGTAGGTTTCTAACATCAAATCCCCAGGCAATTTCCAAGTGATTTACAAAAGGCACCAAGAAAAAGTAAATTGGCTTATCAGCTAAGAGCATATGGCTGTTCTTGAGACATTTGAGAAAATTCTTTAAGAAAGAACCCAAACAAAACAAAACAAAAATCCCTAATTAACTAATTAAACCCTTTAATTGGTTCGTTGGAAGAAGTACAACTAAAAAGATCAAACAGTAATAGAGGAGGAAGATGATGAACATGTTTAACTAAGCATGCAAATGACTTAGGTAAAAATCCTAGTTATCCGTACTAGACTTTTGCCTGCTACACGTCCTTCTAAAAATCCCACGCACATTTACAACACTTAGGATCTGATTTGTTTGCACTAGGTACCACACTCTTGGAAATACAGACTGTTATCCAGTTTAGCAGTTTCCTCAGGGCTATTACTAACCAACAGTAATCTGTCAGGTCTCAAAAGGAACGCTGCAACCTACTTCCTAGCTCTTCCACATCTTCATAAAGCCATTACACAGTTGCACCTTTGAAATCACAATCTATTCACATACCAGCTAAAAGATTCAGTACAGAATCTGGCAATAGTTTTGAGGTTAGGCAGGACTGAGAAAAAAAAATCCTACTCAATTCTCCTCTAAACAGCTACAAACAAAAACCCTCATTTACAACTCCTTTGAAGACACAAACAACAAATCCATCCAGACTAAGCATTACAGTTAGAGTTAGCACATGGATGTTAAGAAATTGTAGTCTCTCAAGACAAAGCAGAAATGTTCAGGATCAAAGTTCAGGCAACTTTAAAATACTGGATGTGTTTTGACAGCCTCTTCTGTTCCAGATTGTTTTCCAATTGAAAGAGCAGAGCCCCAACAAGAAGTTGCCTTGCTGGAACACCAAGAGTGGAGGGTAATGAGGTTAAAGTGCAACCTCACTAAGAGAAGTGTAGCCTGATACTAAATGGTGCTATGAATCTAGACACTCAATGAGCTTTTGCTCACATCCTTCCACCTCACCCTGAAGCACACTGGCCAGTACAACACTGCCTTACAGAACAAAGAGCTGAAATTACCCAGAGTTGCAGAAGATCTTCTTTGCAGCTCACTAGTCAGTTGTTTTTTGTAAGGAATTGGTGATCTCAGAGACTGAGCCCTCGTGGGATGCTGAGGACTGGACCAGCCACCACTCAGTGCTTGTGGATCATTCTGTCCTCCCTCTGCTCTTTCTGCCGGGGATGAAAGCCTGCCATCATCTAGAATTGACAAAAAGCAAAAAACCACCTGCTCAGACATGATAAAAAAACCACAGTAGTATATGCAAAGCTAAGAGTAAAAAAACTCTCACAAATAGCTCTTTTAGATAACAATTAAATAAAACAAAACAAATGATGCTTCAGTTTTAAAACTACTATGCACATCACAGAAAGAGGACAGTAGGTTGTCTTCAAGGCTCAGGCTATGTCAGAAATTCACTGACGTGAAAAGTGCAAAAAAACCCTTGGCAGATTATTCTTGAATATGAATGTGAATTATGCTTGCTAAATAGAATAACTACACTTTACTATCAGCTTCTGCCTTGAAAAGAGATTTTCAGTTATTTTACAAGCCAGTAGTGAGGTCACATTAAAGTTACCATAGCCTTTAATTTCTATCAGCAGACCAAGTATAGACAGGTTCTCATCGATTCCAGTAAGATGCACATTTCATGTGTTGTTTCAAGGTTGTTTTCCCATTCACTAAACAAAAGACTTTGCTGACTCAGCTACATTTGTCCAGGAAAAAAACAAGTGAAGCCAATATTGGTCACATTTTATGCTATTTTCAATAAATTAGCAATGGCATGTGCTACTCTACTATGCAAACTAATAGCAGTCATACCAAGTAATTATTTTTCACTCTGCATAAGAAGAGTCTGAACAGATCAGTTTGCTTATACAAAAAGCTGTTTGGCTTTTTTCTCCCAGCCCAAACATTGTTGAAGTATGCTTAGCAGAGCTGGATAAGGAACAGACTAAACAAAAGCAGCTGACCAGTGTGCCATCTCCAGCAAAGGGATACACAGATTTTGCACAAAATCCAGGAGCATTCATTTGCCACTCTTGGCAGGATCTTTCTTTGAAACAAAAAGGAATTCACACAGTTCTTTTAGAGTTTGCCCAATGAGAACATATTTCATGACACATCCAGCACAAAGGCCAAAATCAAGTAATACTTATTAATATAAAAAACTTTCACAACAATTCAGACTTTTTGATGGGGAACACCTAAGCTAAGTGTGGACTTCCTGCTTTATTGCAGCCCAGCTGTCACTCAGCTGCAGATAAGAGATGCACAAGAAGGTGTGGGGTGGATGAAGTCTGAAGTAAGAACTTGCACTGGAAGGATAAGCACACATTTTGCTCACACAGGCTGGCAGAGGGTTAACCCTACTTTCAGCCCAAAAAAAAATATCATAGAGGTAAACGAAATTCTCTTTTCAAGCTAAGAATCTATAAAATACTATCTGGTAACTGGTTTGTCTTTGACTTTCATGGGCAGCCACAGATCTCCAGCTGCAAGACACTGGCTATCTTCTCTCATAATAAAGCTCTACAACACCCAAAAGCAACATGCAACATCCCTCACAAAAGAGCTGACATCAGCCCTTTGACATTATGCTCCTATGTTCAGGGGTGTTTTTACAAGCAGCACACAGCATGCACAGCCCATGACACACATCCCCCCAAGCACTTACCTTTGCTGAAACGGAAGAGATTTACAAAAGAACTGTAAGCTGATTTAAAAGGAGGCTCATCCTGGTCAGGAGTCAGGGGTTTGAAGTGAGTGAGATGAGATGGACTGCTGGGAGAACGAGGTAGATCACTGGTAGAGTCCAGTGTCGGAGAGCGTTTGTCATCCGCAGCCATTTCAGGTGCCCTGGAAAGAGGTCAGCAGCGCACATTACACACGGGGTGGTGAAACAGAACCTCTTCAGTCTTCTGAACAGGAGGTGTCTCATTAGATCCCAGAGGAGAGACATTCAGCCAGCTGACCACAGGCATCTGTATTAGCACAGATCAAGATGACCAGACGATCCCCATGCCCCCTGTCCAGCCACTGACAAGAGAGCAGCATCTCTGCAAAGGGCAACAAAGTGCTACCACTACACTGAAAACACGCTCCAGTAGAGGTTTATGGGAACTTGAAATTTTCAAATGGAGACTCTGCAGGCATATCACAAAGAAGTTTTAACTTTGACAGCTCTTCTCCTAATGTCGTGACTTCTGCAACCCTTGTAACAAAACTGAAAACAGGCATGCCTGAGCAAGTACAAGGCGGACTTGTTGTTTGGCCAGGTTAACTTCTAAAAGAGAAGTAGAATGAACTACAAACAAAAACAGGACTGAAAGATTAATATTGGTGGGAAACTGCTTCCCTCCCCTCTGCATTACAACACAGGCCCTTGTGCAAGTTACCAGGGAAGTAAACTGTTGTTTACTTGTCAAATCTAACACCTTCAAACATCCTTGTTTTCAGGAGCAGTTCCATTAAAGGAAAAACAAACAAAAACCCCAAACCACCTTCTGTATTAGAAGCCGTACTTGTAAACTCCATTTTCTGCATGCCAAAGCTTCCATACAGCTAAGAGTCATACTTTTCCCCAACCCATACTCTTTAAGCTGAGCAGACACCCAATTTCTTTCACAATACCTCACTCAGCCTGCACTTCTAGCCTGCTAGGCTAAGGTGCTTACTACCTTCATCTTTCTTTAAGCAAGATTTAGTGAAACGTTTGACAGAGTAGGAACACAGGGAGCTGATGGAACCTACAAGTGATGGCTGATTTTTTATCTGTGACAGGATCAAAACCCCTTATGAGCCTGCTTCCTGCTTAGCAGCTGATACACACTTTCTATGAAATAACAATTTCCAATTCCCACAATTGTTCCCTAGAACTTACAGGAATATATTGCTAACTAGAATATTTTCTTCCAAGTTCAAGAAGTCACACTAAAACAAAGCTGTGCAGTCCAGAGAAAATCAAAGTGATCAGCAAGTGACACTGAAAGTGCTCACAAGCTGCAGGCAGCTCATGTGGCAAGGTTTGACTACTCCTACAAAGAATGCTGAAAAGATGGTATCTGCAAGTCATTCACGTGACTTCTCAGTGGACTTCTGCTAGTTGCTCTGTCTTCAGCTCAGAGTTTCTTTTGCTATTCACATGCCCTCAGGAAAGAAAGCAGAGGCATCATTTACTAAGTTTCAAGAGAACGTGGGTCAGGTTCTTTATGTAAGGCTGAGTCTTAGTCTTCCACATCCCTCTCCCCTGTAAATCAGGGTATGTTTCGTTGTTCACTTCACCAGTATTAGTCAAACAGGTGATCTGAACATGCCTAAACACCAGAGTTGATGGAACATTTTCCTTGAAACACATTCTTCAGGTAAATTGGGAATTGTTTCTTCAATCTTAAGGTAACTAATCGTTTGCTTTTTAAATGCTGAACATGCAAGGATGTATCTTCACACATATTACCACGTAAAAATGCCACTATGAAGTCAAACAGTTTTGTAGGAAACTGTGCTCATATTTCAGCAACTGATTATAGCCTGGCAAGATAAGAGTTACAGATAAATCTCTGAACTTGCATTAAATATATATATATATGTGTGTGTGTGTGTGTGTGAGTGTGTGTGGCTATAGAAAAATAAAAACTTTCATTTCAAGGGGAAAAAACCCCTTAACGACTGCTTCTGTCACAGCAGTATCGATCTAATTAAAACTATTGGAAAGAACAGCATTGTACCTGGCATTAGCTCCAGAAACACTCAGACTTTCTGCGCCGTACAACACAGTCGCTGTGGAATCTATCAGCCTTTCTATGCTTCAGTTGTCCCACTAAAGGGAAAATACTCCCCCCCATCCCACCGCAAGAAACCAAAAAATAGTCACTTCTTTGTACGATACAGGAAACGAGAAAGTAAGGTTCATTTATCGGTGAACGAGCAGAAAACCAGAGAACACTCCTGACAAGATCCTCACCAACAGTCCAGGGAAATACATCTAAACCCACTCGAGGCTGCAGCTTCAGCAATGCCCAGCTCATCCCCGATAAAACGCGGGGTACGAGGCTGGCAGTGAGCCTCCCCCCTCACACCTACAGCAGCTCCGGGACATCCTGCATCCCACAGCTGCTCAGGGCCACAAGCACACGGCCACTCCTTACAGACACTACTCCCGGATAACACGCCCCGGGTGCAAAAACACCCGCAATTCAAATACAACTGCGTGACACACGCTGCCAACCTCTGCGCAGGAGACAGCTGCTTTGCCCTCCCCTCTGTGAAGGGGCACCGCCGCCTTCCCTCGCCTGGGACGGCAGACCCGGAGATCACCTGCCACGGGACGGAGAAAGCGCGGGGTCAGCGACCCCCGAAGAGCCGCCGCCAGCCGCTACCAGGGGCCGGCCCGGAGAAGGCTCGGGGAGCGAGGGGCCCGCAGAGCGGTGCCGGCGGCGCGGTGCGGCCCCGGCGGGCTGTGCTCACCTGCTGCCCGCGGCGGCGGTGCCGGTGCCGGTGCTGGGGCGGCACCGCCGCTCTTCCTTCACCGCCCGGCCCTTCCCGGCCGCCAGCCCCGACCAAGCGCCCGCCGACCGCGCCGCTCCCGACCAGGCATCAACAATCGAAGCTCGGCGCGCTCCACCCGCCGGCAGCGCCCCGCCCCGCGGCCCTTCCCGCCTGCTCTGCCCGGGCGCGGCACAGCCGGGCTACTGCCGGGGCGGGGAGCCGCTGGTAGTGCGGTGAGCCCGGGTGTCCCCCGGGAAGTGGTAGTGCACCATATTTCATTAGCATTCCTTTCTCTTCTATTCCCGCCCCGAGGTCCCTTCTTTCCTTCACCGGCCACGCTCCCCGCCTCGCCCTGCCCTCAGAGAGGTGCCCGCTCCTGCCCCCGAGGCTGTGGTGTCAACACCGCCGCCGCAAGGCGAGCGGACGAGCCCGTGGCCGCTGTGGGAACCGCATCCGTGGGCTGGGCAGCGGCGCTGTCCCTGGGGCACGCCTGAGCCCCCCGGCGCCAATGGGTTCCCTATGCCGGCGGGCACTCACTGCGCGGGGCGGCAGAGCGCGGAACGGGCCGGGCCCGGAACGGCAGCCGCGCGGTCCGAGCTGCCGCGGGCCCCTCTCACGGGGGCACCGGCGCGAGACCCGGCTGCTGGCATCGCGCCAGCCTCGCGCCCCCTGGCGGCCCCGCGCCGCGCCGTGGGGAGGGGCCACGAGCGGCCAGCAGGGGGCGCCGCGGCGGCGGGGCCGGGCGGGGCGGGGGGCGCGGCCACATAAAGGGCCCCGCGCACGGCCCGGCCCCGCATCGGTCTGCACCGCCGCACAGAACGGAACGGAACGGCACCGCACGGCACCGGGGCTGCAGGTAAAGGACATCGCCACCGCCCCAGCGCGCCGCGCGTTCGGCGGCCGCACAGCACCCTTTGTCCTTTCTCTCCCGGGCGCGGCGCCCCGCAGCGGGGCCCCGAGGACCGGGATTGTGTTTTAGGGCTTTTTTCCCTCGGTACGGGCGGGACCCCGCGGCCGCGCCCCGCCCACCGCGAGTGTCGCTGAGGGTGCTGCAGCCCGGGATCGCCCGCCCTGGCCCGGGCTGGGCTGTCTCCTCACGCAGTCCTGGGGGCTCCCGTTAGTCGCTGCTCGCTCGGAGGCCCTCGCTTGTCCCCGCCCGCTGGGGGAGCGGCCCCGGCCCCGGCCGCGGCCGTGCCGGTGCCGGGATTTCAGCCTCGGCCTTGGCGACTGCTGCCCGAGGGGAGAATCCCCCGTGTGCCTCGAGATCCCCTTGGCAGGGGCGAGTGCGGCCGAGAAACGAGCGCAGCTGAGAGCTCGGTTGGTGGCAGCGCCCCGCTCCGTGCCCATTGGAGCCGCCCCCTCGGGAGATCAGCTGTACACCCGAGTTACGGACTTGTTGCAATAGTTAATTATTGCCCGTAGGCCCCGAGCCCTTCCTCGGGAACAAGAGGTATTTGGAAATACACGGTTTCTTCTCTGAGTTGCCTTGGCTGTGTGCCTGGGTTAAGTGTATTTAAAGAGCTGCTGCAGGGGAAAGTCCTTGCTGGATTTTGGCAGTTCAGTATAAAATCAGGGGGACGAGTGACAGAGTTGAACTCTAGGGAATGTGTGCTCTCTAGAGGAGCCTCTGGTGTGCAGAAGAGGGGCCCTGCTGCAGCACTGCCCCAGTTCACAAAGAAACTGGGGACACTGGTGATCGAGGAGGGGAAAAGTATCAGTACCTGGGCCATGATCACATAAACATGTTGGATGCTGTCAGAGTCGTTGAAGAAGCTGTTTCACACATCAGTGGAGATGGATGTCGGTGGAGGTGTGTGTCTGCTACCATTCTGTTCTCTGTGTGACAGCACCATCAAATAGTTCTGAAGCCAAACCTATTACTGTGACTGACATAGTCTGATTTGTCTTAGTTATGTAGAATCAAACCACAAAACAAGTAGTGTTTTGTGCCTGTCTACATTTTTATTGAAATTAATCAGACTGTTTCTCAGATTGTGCCAAAAGCAAAACTGAACTCTCCCCTAGTAGTAATTCTGTACCTAGGCCATGGACTGTGATACAGACCTTATTTATTTAGATAATTACAATTGAAAATTGGGTTCAAAATAATTGCATAAGTAAACTGAGTGTGGTCATGTGAAGTTCAAGTTCTCCTTGAGGACTAGAGAGGCCCAGTGTAAGCCAAGGTACTGTCTGTGGTAGGGATAGATGTGCCTGAAGTAGTTTATTATTTAAACTGAGTTTCAGTAACACAACCTTATTTTACATTTTCTTTCTTTCTTTTGGTTTTTTTTTTTTTTGTTTGTTTTGTTTTGGTTTTTTTTTTAGGATTTTGTGGTTTTGTTTTTTGGTTGTTTTTTTTAGTTTTTGCACTTTAAAAGGTTTGGAAAAGCTTGATCCTGTGAACATAGCTTATTAGCAAGTTTATTCTCTTCCAGACTAAAATTGTTTAGTAGATTGGATTTTGGAAATCACAAATTACAAATCACAAAGCACAATTACTTTAATTAAACAAACAAACAAAAAAAAATTAACCCTGTGGTAGGGTGCTTGTAATGTGGGGCCCTTGCTCTGCAAGCCTCACACCTCAGAATGACTTGGCCTACATGAACAGATACCGTAGGACCCTTCATTCTGCATCAGGTCATTCATGGCCTTGGTCTCTGAGACTGCAACCTCAGGCACAAGGGCTTGCTATCTCGCTGTGGTATCCCAGCAGCTGCACACAAGCACTGCCTGGAAGGAGGAACTTGCCAAGTCATAGCCCTTGCATAATCGCAGCCAAGACCCAAGAAACTGTAGCTGTTGGAAAGCAGGGCACTGTGTAGGACCACTTCAGTGCCTTCTGAGGTTTTTTGTTTTTTCTTTTTACAAAGAACAAAGTGCAAATAGATGGGCATAGTTCAAGTTTCGTGGGGTTTTTTTGTTTTTGAGGCTTTGTTCACAAATATCTTAGGAAACCTCTGTTCCCTACAGCAAACAAATCTGTCAGTATTTATTTTAACTGTAGAAATAAAGCTCACCACGAGAAAATACTCCTTGGATTTTTCTACCTGTTTCCTTCCTTCCTGGGGGACAAAGCTAATAAAGAAGCTCACCATATATTAATCTTAGTACTTTCAGCAGTATGAGCTGTCATTGTAATCATGTCCACTAACCCTGATTTTCAGAAAAAAAAGTTATGTTGTAGAAATGCAGGATACATGTACTGGTAGCTTTTAACTTAGGTTGGACTTTTTTACATCTATTGCAGTTCAAGATGTCTAAAAAAATCCGTGGAGGCTCCGTTGTGGAGATGCAAGGAGATGAAATGACACGGGTCATCTGGGAACTGATTAAAGAAAAGCTGATTTTTCCTTATGTAGATCTGGATTTGCACAGGTAATGGCTCTGTGACATTCAGCTACTTTGAACTGCAGTTTGCATGTGTCCTTAGGTGTTGATGGATTTTCATTCAGCATGCCCTCCAGGGTTCCTCGCAGCAGTAAGCAGCGAATGCTGAATTGAGGTAGCTTTTTGCGTGTACTGTGCCTCTAAGAAAGTCTCTCAGAGACATGGCCTGTATTTTGATCTCCTGTGTTTTGGGATTTCCAGCACCTGACGGTCTGCATGATCCCTGCAGCCTAAACAATGAGAAACATGGGCTTTTCCAGCTACTCCCTGACTTGAAGCATAGCATCCTGCACCCCTGAGTGGGCTTATGGCTTCTTGCCATGCCTGTTCCAAGATCTGCCCAGAGGACAAAAGGGTGCACATAGGGTACAGACTCTGCCCTGATGGCTGTAAGCCTGAGCTCTGCTGTTGATAATGTGAGCTAACTGCTGCAATTACTCCCTGAAGCTAGGCTGTGTTCCTCTACTCCCTTCTGGAAAAAAACAAACACTAGCAGCTGGATACAGCAAAAGGGACATGCTATCTATAGTATCTGGCCAAGCAGAACAAATAATCTCTTCCTTTTCTGCCCACTGAGCCATAACTATTAAAGAAGTATCCAGCTACACTGTTCCTAGCCATGTGGATAGAGGTCTTCAGTGGTGTCTGCCGTAGTTAAACCCACGAGTCTGACCTCTTCCCCTGCTGCTGGAGCCATTTGTATGCCACCTACACCAGGCTTTCTGCTTGCTGGTGGTGGGAACCAGGCAGACAGGAACTCAGCAACATAATACATGCACACAGTCTGGAGAGCATCTCTTTTCAAAGAGGGTGGGAGGAGGGCAAGCAAACCCCTGGCTGAGGCAACACAATGGCTAGTTTCATGTACAGCTGGCCATGCTTCAGGCCTGTCTCATGCTGGGCACCCATTGTTCTCCAAAAGCTATTAAAACAGTGAGTATGGAAATGACCTTCCTCTGATGTTTGACGGGAATATTGGCAGTTTTGCTGCCAGAGCAGGATTGTGGGTCCATTGTCAAAGCAGTTTTTAAGCTGAGTGTAGCTTCATGTGCTCAGTACATGAAGGAAGCCAGAGCTCTCAGCACAAGAGGCTTATATTCATCTGACGATTTTGCTGCTCCATACAATTAGAAGCCTCAACTGACAGCTGCCATTGCAGGAAGCAAGGCAGAGGAGATATTGTCCCATGCTGGCAGCAAACTTCAGTCATAAACTGAAGCTCTCTTTTCTCCCATCTCCTGCCAACCTCCACTAACAAGAGAAATGTCACTGTATAAATCTGTTTTCCTCCAGTCCAGCAGCACTTGCACTGGAAGAGGGATAACTTCAGTTGTGGCAGAGTGCTGAAACTACTCTCACAAGCACATATGATGTCTTATTTCTTTCCTGTTGAACACAAACAGATGTCCTGGGTGGTCCTGATCATGTTTTTGGGTTTGTTACAGCTATGACTTGGGCATTGAGCATCGTGATGCTACAAATGATAAAGTAACTGTGGAAGCTGCTGAAGCCATAAAGAAATACAACGTTGGCATAAAGTGTGCAACCATCACTCCTGATGAGAAGAGAGTGGAGGAGTTCAAGCTGAAGCAGATGTGGAAGTCTCCCAATGGCACAATTAGAAACATCCTAGGTGGTACTGTCTTCAGAGAGGCTATTATCTGCAAGAACATTCCCCGGCTGGTGTCTGGATGGGTCAAACCCATTGTCATTGGCCGTCATGCTTATGGGGATCAAGTGAGTTACTTCAGTGTTTACCCCTCTTTTTATCTTAACAGGCTTATTTCTGACTGGTATAGAGCTCCAAAGACTTGGGCATCCCCGTGCTCCTGCTCTGTCCCTTGCATTCCACCTGGGAGCACATATGTGCTACCACTTTGTTTGTTCTGCACCTGGCAAGTGTGGGAGAGCCTGGTTCACTCCTCTCTTCCTTGAACATTGTCACTGTATAAACAGCATTCAGAAGGCTGTGCTTGGATTACATAGGCCTGTACTTAGACACTTAACTCTGCTAAGTTATCGTTCTTCAGTTCTCCAGAACCCTCCTCTCTGCATAAAAACCTCTTTAGAAAATATCCTTTATGCTGCCCACCACCTTACTTTGCAGGACTTTGTGGTGTCAAATGTTGCTCACAGCAAAAATGGATAAATGTGAGTGATTTCTAGATGTGGGCAAAATTGCCTTCTGTATGGGGGTGTGGTTTTGTTCTATTTATTTGTTAATTTTGGTTTGTTTTTGGTTTTTTTACTGTGATCTGCTGCTTAACTTGCACAGCACACCTGCAGAGTTGGTATTTGTCCTGGAATGTCTGGCTGTGGTACAGAAGTAGGGAAACCTCTTTTTCCGATCTCTCCTCACTGGGGTCAGGGTCAAGGCTGTGGAAAGTCCTGGAATGGTTCCAAAGTGTTGTGCACTTTGGATAGCCTGGAAGATAAGAATCAATCATTTATGTTGTCCACGGGCAATGATATGCTATAAAGCTAGCAAACATGGCAAAAGAGAAGTCCTTGAGAAGAGTCAATTGCTTAAATAGCTGGCAAGTCATTAGTTTACTTGGGATAGGAAGGCAAAATAATAAATTTTCAAGAGGAAACTCATTGCAGAACCCTGGCACTAGAAAAGAATGGGATTCAACATCCTTAAAGGTTGTGAACAATTGAGAAGGTCTGAATAATAATAGGAAGCAGTGGATTAAAGGAGAAGGATTGAAACCCTATGAAAGTGTGAGATTCAAGTGAAAGGAACAATATAAGAGGACACAGAGGACCTTGGTGCGAGACACTAACTTCAGAACAGTTCAGGGAACAGATTCCCTTGGTAGGGGGGAAACTACATGAAAAACTAGGTAACAAATTTCAAGAAAATGTAACCTGAAATAGTACTGTTCAGGGCAATTGAGAAGATGAGAGATCATTTAAATACTTAAAGTTTTTAACTTGAAAAACCCTTACTACAGGTTGGCCTTTTAAATGTCATCTTGTATAATGTATGAACCCTGTTACTTATGAAATCAGCAGCTGTAATATGAATGGCTTTTTTTGAGGTAGGGAGAGGAGCCTTTCTACCCACCAACCTCACAACAGTTTAAATACTCAGCACTTTAAAACTTCAGTGCATCTGCAAAAGAAGGTACACTGCCAATTGAAAGGGCCCAAGAATCTCTGAGCTTTTTTCCCTGAAGGGAAAGATAGCTTCTGAAACAGGCACACTTTTGACTAAGGACAGTTTAGTGGCACTATTGGCAGTGCTGGGTTAACTGTTGGACTTGACAATCTTAAGAGTCTTTTCCAACCTAAGTGATTCCATGACTTGTCTTTCTCTTCTCTAGTAAAATAATCCAATGAAATATGGCTGAATAAAAAGTCTGCTTAATGGGGTTTTCAGTACAACTGTTTTTCTGTCATCTGCCCTCCCAAATGAGGGTTATCTTTTATGTTTCTCTCTTCCTAATAGATAAAAACATCATGGGTTTTTTGTTTTTTTGTTTTGTTTTTTTTTATTTTCTTAACAGTACAGGGCAACTGATTTTGTGGTACCTGGGCCTGGAAAAGTAGAGATGACCTACACTCCCTCAGATGGAGGCAAACCAGTCACATATCTGGTCCATAACTTTGAAAGTAAGTGTTTTCTCGAATTAGTGATTAAAAATGATATTTTTTATTTAATTCAACCTTGAATTACCAATCAGACCTGTTTGATGGTAAAGTATGACTTTGAGGTAGAGTGGGGGAGAAAGTTTGGGCCTTCTTCATTTATTTGTCAGGTATTGAAAGTTCCCTGAAATCTTACTGGGATCAAAGAAGCACATCAAGAAAACAATCATACTAGGTTGGCTACCTGTCATGTTCCTTATATGACCACTCTGGTAGCAGCATATACATTTTTCTCTCTGATCGGAGGCAAACTTGGAATGTAAACAAGGCTTGACCTAAGGGGAGAAATATTTGAGAACAATTCACATGTGATTATTTCAGGGTTTAGTTTGTTTTACTGATCTACCTTTGCAGTTTTTGCCCTTCTTTATGAAGCATTCTTTTTATTTGCTCAATAGAAATGAGCTCTGTAAGGTGGAAAGAGGATTTCACAAGAATGCTCCTGACTGTGTAGGCTGTAACTGTTTTAACAGATGCAGTCCCAAAGGTTTTGGTGTCATTCCTCTCCCCTATTGCTGTGCTTGTTGCAGGCATTGCAAGGCTTGGGAGATAATTGTTGTGCCAGCATATCTCCCAGATGATTAAGGGAAGCTTGTCTTTTTGCTGTACAAATATGTTCAACCTTGACACTGAATCAAGAGATTTTTAGTAGGCAGTAGGATTGTATGATTGCAATAAAGATTTTCTTTTACATGTATGAAAATAACTGTTTGAATAAAACTTAATAGCTGTCGTCCAGCAACCATGAAATCATGGCTCCTGAGGACAGAGTCTGCCACAGCTGATCACACTCTGAACTGTCCTTGACTCTGTAGGGAAGTACAGGGACAGGTACAAGGACAACATGTATTTTTCATTGGTAGCAGCAGGAATTTCATTCTCTGCCAATATCAACTTTAAATGATATTGCTCAATAGCAATAAATCTGCTCTTGGCGAGCAGATAAACCTCCTCTGGCTTCCCCTCTGCATGTATGTCCATATAGAAACAACCATCTGGGGGTAAGGACAAATGGATATTAGGAAAAGTATTTAACAACTCTTAATGTTTCCATAGCAAAGTTCCCTGATACTGGTACTGTACAAAAACTAGCTAGATGGTGGTAGTGAGGTGCTTAAAATTAAGTACATGGTATCTGCTTTTCACTAGAAACGCAGAATTGTGCTATGAAAATGACAAAGCTTTCTCATGAAGCTCTAGACCCTACTTTCACCCACAATCATCCTCTTCCATGATCTGAGTGCTGCTTTCTTTTAAGTGAGCTGGGCTGCAAGCACACTTCCATTTGCGCTTCTAACACATCTGCTTTACACAATCTAAGTCATGTTGATAGTTCCTCAGAGCCTTCTCAGGACTTGCCTGAGCACCCACATGACTGGCATGTTCTTCCCACAACTTGCTAGAAGTGAGCTTGAGCGGGTGGATCAAAGCTTCAGGGTAGGCCACATGTGCTGAAATAAATGCAGGAATTCATGTGGAGTCTTGTTTACCTCAGCCAGGCAAAGCAGTCCTTGACTGCTAGAGTTCTGAAGGTACAAACCATTTAAGGTGTGAGCACATCCATTTCTGGCTTTGACTGAGACCTTCTGCTCCAAACTGCTGCCTGCTGCTTTTTACTGTATTACTATTTTGCTGTATTACTTTTATAGCTAGTATGAGTTCAAGTGCACTCACTTCTCTCACAGTGTGCTTGAATACTTAGGCTGGATTGGAACAAAACTTCTTAGAGGGATTAGATCACGTTACTAAGATGTACTTACCTGTAAAATGAAACCACCTTCCTATCCACGTGTCACAGAACTGCTGAGCTTTGAGCTGATGGTGCAAAGCGAATCTTCTGCAAGTCCCAACCTTAAATTGAGAACTAGATTAAGATGTCTGGGGAGAGCACCAGCCTGCCTGCCAACCAGAGTATGCTACGGGGAGAATAAAATTATTTAACCAAAACTAAATCTAGTTGATTCCTATCTGTTCTTCCTCCACTAACAGGCTGTGGTGGTGTAGCCATGGGAATGTACAATCTTGACCAATCTATCAAGGATTTTGCCCACAGTTCTTTCCAAATGGCACTGGCTAAAGGCTGGCCCCTCTACATGAGCACCAAGAATACTATTCTAAAGAGATACGATGGCCGCTTCAAAGACATCTTCCAAGAGATCTATGACAGGTAATCAGTTGTGTACTTCCTGCTGCAGAGCATAAGTCTGCCACAGGAACATCCTCTCCAGCCTTGTGAGTTGCCTTTTCAGACACTCAGTAACGCTTTAAGGGCACAGGGGATTTTTGTCTCAGTCTCCTTTGTCCTGCAAGGCACAATACTCAATGTGGAAAGCTCTGCTAAATGTGGCTGTGGTGTCCATCTCTTCTAATAAAACCACAGATTCTCTGCAGGTGCCTCTATGACTCTGAAGCCGCCTTGTTGTAGCGTAGCAAAATAGACAGGGGAAAAAGGAGTCAAGAGAATGCAGAGATCTTTTTGGTTTTAGTCTTATTTCTGTGTACCTCTGTGTACAAACTATGTAATCCCTGTTTATATGACAACATATAAATGTTTTGGATTTTGTTTTCTAGAGAATATAAGTCCCAGTTTGAAGCCAAAAAGATCTGGTATGAACACAGGCTCATTGATGACATGGTTGCTCAGGCCCTGAAATCTGAAGGAGGCTTTGTCTGGGCCTGCAAGAACTACGATGGGGATGTGCAGTCTGACTCTGTTGCACAAGGTATGAGGTGCTTCCTGTGCCACATTGAAGTGGACTTAGTAGAAGTTCCTTGTGTCCTTCTGTCACATCTTATGGCATGGCCCATAATGGTGTTGGGCCTCAGAACTTGTATATCAAACCTGTGGGCCAGTGATGGAGGTATCAGGCAGTCAAAATCTGATTTTGCTTTTACAAGAAAATCTGTTGAATATGGATTCTGTAGTTGTGTTTATTTACAGGAGGGAAGTTCCTACCACCATGATAACTGGTAGGCTTTCTATTCTAATGGACAGTATTTAGACAGGTTGTTCTCTCTCACTGACAGCTTGAGTTAAGCTGAATGCTGCTGAGTGTGATGGCAGCTGGTCTGCAGATAAGTAATAAAACCTTCAGGACCTAAAACTACCTATCAGGTGTAAAGAGAGAGATTGGTATGTTTAATTTTGCATATTTGCAATGCTTGATCAAAATCCTATATAACCAAGGTGCCCAGTGCCAAAACAAATATGGATGCAGAATTCCAAAGGGTGAGATGTGTGGCTTTATGTAATACACTCTTTCTGAAGTAATGCCACTAAATTGCCTCCCACAGAACCACTGTACATTTTCAGTAGAAATCTCTCCAGCAAATTAGGTGAGAAAACTAGTTTTATTGAACTGGTGCAGAATGTCTTTATATCTCATGGTTCAGCAGGACTTCATGTTCAGAACAACTGTTACTTTGATGTGTAGGGACTTGCCAGTTAGGTGCAGAAGCACTACTGCAGCTCTGCTGATTAGGGATTTTCACATCAGTGGGAGGATGTAGGGGGACTGTAGGATGGGGAGATTAAGGGGAATTTGAGGGAGCTATCCAAAGGAGACACTGAAATTTTGAAACTTAAATTGTGTAGGCTATGGCTCTCTGGGGATGATGACCAGCGTGCTGATCTGCCCTGATGGCAAGACTGTTGAAGCAGAAGCTGCTCACGGGACAGTTACTCGTCACTACCGCATGCACCAGAAAGGCCAAGAAACCTCCACTAACCCCATTGGTGAGCTGCTTTTCACTGCCCTTCATCATCTCTACACATGAAAGAACAAGTTTAGAGTAAGAACATCTGCACCCTTTCTGTAGACAATGCACCACTGAGTGGTGATTCTTGCAGTTCATAATGCATTTTTCTTCCAGAGACTGTGGTGACCCTTAAGGGGAAGGAAGTACCTAAGATTCTTAAATGCTCATTGATCAAAAGAATTGACAAAGTCAGAGGGTCTGCAAACAATCAGAAAGTAAATGAGTAAATTACACACATGGCATGAAAATTGCTGTGTTTGTCCCTGACCTATGTAGCACACAGCAGCAGGTTTTGGATAAAGGGGCAGAGTGAAAGGGAAGAGAGGAATTAAAGAGGGAAAAATGAATTAAAGAAAGTAAGAAAGGAAAAGAGAAAGAGAGAATTAAAGGAAGAAAAAGAGGAGATGAGAGAAAAAAAAAAAATCACTAGTCCTGGTTACAGCATTGATCTGGGTGAGGGGATGCTAATCTGGTTTCAGTGCTGACCCAGGTGATAAGTGGCAATGCAGCTGCATTGGTCTGGCTGCTGAGATGTCCAGGACCTGCGGGCACTACCTGGGCTTGGGAGGGGTTGGGGGGGGATACTTTTTTATGGACAGATTTCTTGCTTTTTATGTACATTAGTCATCAAGTGCAATCTGCTCTTTCAGGCCTGTCTGGAAATGGGTCAGAGTACTTCGGGCATCTTTGGTCTCAATCCCACCCTATACTTCGTGCCTCCACTTAGTCTTGTGCTTGCACTGTAGAGTGTTGTGGTTCTTTCTCATGGAAAAGTTTCCACCTCGCCCCTCTTTTCCAGTCAAATCTTATTCTTTTCCATGGCATGTCAGTACCAACACTCCATGGCTGGCTCTACAGCCATCCAGTTACCAGTTTTCGAGACACACAGATTAGCTCCTTCTCTTGAGATGGGCTCAGCTGGCCAGAGCATGGTGCCAATAACCAAGGGTGTGGCTCCAGTCCCTGTATGGACCATTCATAAGAGTTGGACTCAGTGATCCTGCTGTGTCCCTTGTAACTCAGACTGTTCTGTGATTCCATGTGTACCTTCTGGAAATCACAAGCTCCAAAAGATCTCACTTTGGGCAGCTGTTTAAAGGGTTGTTAGAAAGTAGGGTAGAGTATGCATTAGCTCTTTATAATTGAAAGCTTGAGGGGTCCCACTTTGAGTCACTGTTTATGGGGTCGCAAGAGCGTGGGCTTTAGTCATAGTAATTTTCTATCCTGGCTGCAACTCAAGTCAGTAACTTTCTTTGAAAGTTCAGTAACAAAAATATTATTTGATTTGGGTTGTTACTCAGGCAAGTAAAATACCTTTCCAAGGCTGTTCATTAAAAAAAAGGTGCTTGTTAGGCACCACTCTGTGTGGTGGTTAGTTGCTGGCTTTCTGATAAGTTTGAGAAGGGCTTAGTTCATGTGTGGTTTGTCAAGGCCAAGGCCTAAATGAGCATTTCTCAGATCACAGTGTGGCCTGAGGGAGGCGAGGGAATACACCCCCCCAGTCCTCTCATGAATTAAAGTCAGCTTCTCTGGGTCTCTACAGACACAGCTACAGCCTGAAGGAAGATGCAGGCTGGAATGGAATGAGTGTGAGCAATAAGCTAGACCTAACCTAGCCTTTGACTCACTCTTCAGGAAACAACTGGTTTATAGCAAGGCCTTAAGGTTTAGGTTGGTTGTTTTTTACTTTACTTCTCTTTCTGATGGCCCAGAAGAACCAGCCACACCCCAAGCCACGTACTCGAAGTGTAAGTGCACTTAGAATGGGGCCTGAGGGGAAAAAAAATCCTCTAAATAGAGACCAAAGCATAACGTAGTGTTCGGAAAAGGACTGCACCCATCTGTCACAATATTTTCTGTAACTATAGAGTCCTACCACCTGTCATTCTTTCTGACTTGGGCAGGATGAAAATAAAATGACATGTATAGAGAGATTACTGGAGGCAGTGAGTAGTTTCTGAGGTCTCCTTTGCTTTTTTTAGAGTTGTACAAAAGGCAGAGGATACCTAGATGAAGACAAGTGTTCTTTCCCATACCAGATTTTCTTTTTTTTCCAGTCTGCTTTCACTTTTATTGGTATAAAAAAAATCCAATTATTTTTCCACATGATGATTTGGACCAACTTTCAGGGAGTTCTGGATGGATAGAATAACAGTGTTCTCTCTCAGCCTCCATCTTCGCATGGACAAGAGGCCTCGCTCACAGAGCTAAGCTGGACAACAACACTAGCCTTGGGAACTTTGCAGTTGCCCTGGAAGAAGTCTGCATTGAGACCATTGAATCTGGCTTCATGACAAAGGACCTTGCTGCCTGCATCAAAGGCCTACCTAAGTAAGTGTATGAAATAACCAGCTGTGCTTAGAGTAGGCTGTTTTATGTGGTGGTTGTGAACAGCATTTGCTGAATGTTATTTTTAGTATGGCAAAGAACAGGAGTCTGTCTCACAGGACTCACCTGTACCCAGTGCTGTACAAACAGAACATGAGACACTCCCTGACCCAAGCAGCCTAGTTCAGATTGCTCTCTCCCTGCTATTGCACCGAATGAATGGGAGAAAAAAATAAAGAAGGAGCTGCAAAGATTTATATTTCTTTTTATTACAGTCTAGCTGTTGGCCAGATCCTAATAAATGAAGACCTATGTTACTGTAAAATATCACCTGGCTACCTCTTCCCAGAGCATTTTGGCAAAAAAACCCAGCCTGATGAGTAGGAGAGAACTCCTTTGGTTTCAGAGGCAAAACATAAGAGTTCTTCAAACAGTCTTCCCCTGCTTTGATTATTTGAGAGTGCACAACTAATATCTATCTTGTTTTGTTTCCCCCTGCCAGTGTCACACGCTCTGATTACCTCAACACCTTCGAATTCATGGACAAGATTGCTGAAAACTTGAAGCGGAAGCTGGACTCTATGCCCAAAGCTTAAGGCATGGGTTCTACTCAAGCTCCCCTAACAAAGTGTCTCCCACTTACATCAGAGTGTAAGTGGCACTGTCTCATGTTTTGTTGTGCTTCTTTTAGGCTGTTCTTCAGCTTTGGCCCTCTGGTATTATCACACTGGCAGATAGTTCCTATCACAATCATCTCTTTGCCCAATTAGTCAATTTTTCTCTTGATTTTCTGTCTGATGCTTTTTCTGCTTACACTTGAGTCCTCTTGCACAGTACAGGCACTGGAGGTCTCATTCCTCAAGAAAAGTGAGTTTTATAGACTGAAATCACCTGTGGCAACTTCATGACTTCAGGTATGAACTGGGGTTTTATCTCAAAGATAGGCGCCTTTTTAACCTGTTGCATTAAGTCAACACTATCAAGATCCTGCAGCTGTGCTGGATTCACCTCATAAGTCCTTCCAAAGTCTTGGATTCCCAGCAGGAGCATGGGAATGGTGCTCCACACCACAATCTTTATTCTTCCTGTTAAAAGCCCCCTCACATGCCTTCTGCCCCTCTCACAGACTTCAGTCTCACTAGAACATGTTTCAAATTTTGGCTAAAGAAGCTTCTTGAATTTTGAGCACACTCTTCACCTTGAGATCTATCAGGACTTTCTTCATTGTTTTTAATTGAAGTTGGTTTTCTCCTGTTCTTGCTTTACCAGTTGTTCTCTCATCAGTTTAAGTTTTTTAATAAGGTCCCGCCAGGGTGCCAACATTCACCCGTGATTGCTCAATCTTGCTGAATTTTTACAGACAGTTTCGTTCCCCCTAGATGTGAATATATAATACCGATATATACATGACACTCTAATTGAAGGAGATTCCCATGAAAAGCAGGGAGAAGCAGCAGCAATAATGGGAAGCATTACATGAACCAGAAATTGAAATTCTGCCTGAAAAATGTCAAGGACCAAGTAAAGAAATAAAATTTTTGGGTACTTTGTAGATGCAGGCAATGCAGTAGTTCCTCCAGACACTTTGAAGGAATTAGAAAAAATACAAGTGCCCCCATCAAAGAAAAAATTACAAAAGGTAATGGGATCTTCAGGATATTGGAGAAAACATGTACCTGGCTTTTCTGTTATTGCTTGCCTAAGTGGCTCTGTACCATGCTTTGTTGTGTAACATTACAAACACTAGAGAAAAATGAGCATAGACACTTTTTAAACTTTTGGAAAATCATGTTTTCTGAAACCCTTTGAGCTGCTAGGCTAGGCCCTACTTTTGCTAAGCAGATGAATTTGATAAAAGTTTGGTATGGGTCTGGATTCCTCATTTTGTTCACAGCAGACCTGAGGTTTTTCTCTATGACTTTAATCTATGTTTATTTCTTCCTTTCAGTCTGAAGGCCAGTTTGTGTCACAGCTCTGGTCAAACCAGCAGTGACCTACTGTCCAGCAGCCCACAGAAATGAATCCTGTCCTCCTCCCTCCAGTACTTCCCAGTGAGTGTAAGTGAGCTCAGAGGGCTATGACAGCTCAACCACAGCCCTCCTGAATTTATCTTGTAGTGCCAACCAGAGCACAGTACCCTAATACCAAGGGATTTGGTTCCGTTGCTACAGTCAGGACTGTAGCATTTGAGTAGCACTTAGTAAATGCTGGAAATAAGCCTTATAGGCTAAGAGCCTACCAAAGCCATGCTGCAATGTCTAAATGCAGGCCCTGCATTTAGTTACGCTCCTTTTGACTGGATGTGAAGCATAGGAACTGTTAACCTCTTCCCTCACCCCACAATTCATAAAGGTGCAAACTTTTCTCCAATTGTCTGGGCTATTACCTACCCTTGTTGTCTTACAGCAAGTCAGATCATGACTGTGAAAACTTATTCCATCCATGCTTGTGTGTTGGGTTTTTTTTAAGGAATATTTTTAATTCAGACTAAAATAAAAGCCAACTAACATTCTTTGTGTCTCCTTGCTTTGTGTGATTAGCAGATATAGGGAAACTGTCTCAGAGAGAGACAGTCTAGTACACACTGGGACAGACATACTGCTGAAATGTGATATAAACACAAAGTATGTCCCATCTTAGAATAGGGTTTTAATTTGTTCTGGCCTAGGCAAAGCTGTTATGTGCAGTGTCATGGTAAACAGCAGGTAGTGTACAAGAATTCCAAGATAACCACTTGCATTGAAATTTTATTTGGGGAGTAATACAAAGTAATAAATCATCACTCAGCAAAACAGAAACTGGTTACACATAAACAAACTCTTCCCCCTCCAGCTGACTGCTAGAGGTGGCGATTAGGCTAGAGATACCAATGTTAGACCATGTCTTTGAAGCACAGCTCTGTAACTGCTAGCAGCTGTCTCTGTACCTTCGACATGAATGAATGCAATCTGCTGTTATTAGCACAAGCACATAAATACAGCTGGAAAAATCACATATCTGACCCATAGAGGCAATGAAAACTATTACTGGGAACAGCTGGAGATCTGCATTCCTGCCTGGCTTCTGACATCAGTGGGTTAACACAGGTACGTTCTAATATAACAGCACCAATAACAAATTCCCTTTTATTTACTAGCTCCTGCCTGACTTCCAGAGTTACAAAGTACCAGAGAAAGCTTGGTAACATCCAGAAAACAAATAAATAATTAGATAAGAGGGCATTTTTGAATTTTAGGCTTTTGTTTCCTAGTTTTAATGACTTAACAGTACAGCTTAAATTTAAGTATGTAGTAGCATTTACCTGACTGCAGATGACATTGTTCTTCCTCTACTAATGAACTTTACATCTTCTGTAGTCCTCTGAGTACAGAGAGTACAAGAAGACCCAGCCTATCCTCATAAACTGATGGATGTTGCTGAGGAGAAGCAGCAGTAAGAAAAAAAGAGCAGCCCTCTCCCAGCCCTGCCACAGAGGAAACACTTTGCTTCCAAACAGGCACATTTCCTTCCTTTTCACTACCAGTTTGATCCTTTCTTTTCCCCACCACTCTCTCAAACATTTAGAATCAATAACCTTCAACATTACACCAGTAGACCCTAAAAGTGCTTGAAGTCAGTGGGTGCTCAGCCTGCAATGGAAGAGTACAGGATTTCCTGAAACAACTGACCCCATCTGCAGTACTGTTGCCCAGCTCTGTGATTCCCAGCTTAAAAGGGATATATGGACCTGCAGGAGCAAAGCCAGAGGGAGGACACAAAGATGATCAGAGGGCTGAAACACTTCTATGAAGACAGGCTGAGAGAGCTGAGGTTGTTCAGCCTGGAAAACAAGGTTCTAGGGAGACCTTATTGCACCTTCCAGTAACTTCAAGGTATTGAAGGCAGAAGGCAGTACTTTATAACAAGGGCAAGGAATCACAGGAAAAGGGGAGATGTTTATAAACAGCTCTGTCCCACAGGACCCTCTCCTCTGATCACGTTTTCTGTAGCAATATTCAGAATGTTTGAGACAAGACATGCTTAGGTCCTACACACTGTGTTTCAAATATTCCTTAATCTTGGTTGGGCTCATCTTCTGCTGCAGGGAGCTTTACATGGCAGACAGGGACAGAACAGGAAGGAAGCAAAAGATAACTAGGGCCTATCATACAGCATGTAAGGGCCATGCCCATCATTAAAACAGACATCTATCAATTTTCCCTACCTCATGAGTCCCAAAGATTTGAAAACAGAAGAAATCCATAGCACAAGGCTCAATTTGTCAAACTGGTCCTCGGGTTGCCTTAGTTGGAACAGTTCAGCTGCCTGGTCAGCCACCTCCATCTTTGCTCATGCCTCTGCGTTCAAAGTTGGAGCCTTGCAGCTAAATACACAAGTTTCTAGGAGCTTGGGGGCTGCCTTTCAACCACTATTCTAATCCTGACTACTTTCTGTTGTTACGAACTTGCCTGCCTTGGCACTGAGACATCCTTCAGGAAGCCATTCTTGGTCCTCTTTCATCTTCTTGGTCGTTCCCTTGGTCTTGACAGGCTTCTTTTTTTTTTTGTAGAGAGGAGAGTGGAGGAACTTGGTGTCTGTAAATGGATCACCCTGCCTCAGTTTCCTGCAGAACGAGAAGGGTTACACTGAACCATCAAGTATTCCTTGAATACACATATGATTATAGTCACTAGAAGTTTCTGATTTTAGTGCAGTTCTTTCCCATAAGATGATTAAGTGGTACAGTTTGTTTTTTGCCCAGTACAGAGAACTTTCTGGTGCAATATAACCAAGTATTCATAGAAGGTTCAAACTAGGACACTTTGCAGGGAAAAAACACCCCAGTAACGTTATATAACAACAAAATTGTCATTTTAGGAGTACACAGTTCTCTGCCATAGCCATCTGATGTTCTGAATCTACAGTTTCCTAGGGATAAGAGGCAGCTATTTGTCTAGGGTATCATATCTGCTAGTGAATATAGATACAGCCTGCTCTCAGGAGGAAAGTATTACTCAAGTGTGTAAAATTTTAATCATCATGGAATGTAAATGAAATCAGGGCTTTTGCTGAGCTGTCTTTAGCCTGTATTTTATCCTCATGCTACTGCCTCATTAGCACTGGAGTAGCACAGATGCAGTCTGCCAAGAGATGCGCTCATTTCAACAAGTAAAATAATATCTTTAGCAGCGTGTTACCAGAAGCCTAAACATCCATGTGTGCTGATGCAGATTTTGGCATAACCACACAGTGGTAGAAGAGGAAGGTCATAGAACACAAAGGGTAAGAAGAATTTGAACAAAGCCACAGAGGGTCCAGCCCTGGAGAGTTAGCATATGAGAGCAGAGCAGGGGTTACAGCATGGGAACAGTCTTTGGAAGGAATAGTTTAAAGCCCAACTTATTGATTGATGGCTCTTTGTAGCAGGTTGGCTTCAGTTTCCGCCTGGATGAGCGCCCTGATGCTTCCTCTGAGTGAGAGGGAGACAGAATGCTGATATTGTTCAAGTCTTGTAGTGGCCTGATACCTGCAAAGGGAGGCATTTGATCAAAGTGATTCCAAATCATTTCCAGACATCCTAAGAAATAACAGCTGTCAAACAGAAAGAGCAGCATTACCAGGTTTCTCTGAACATGCACAATCTGGAATGTAATCATATTCCCTCTAAACTCAGGAGACCATTTTAATCCAAAAATATCAAACCTACTCCTCAAAAGTCAGCTCATAAATCAAATTAGGTCCCTTAGTGAAAAAAATCACTAATCGCAGATCACTAATACTGATAGTATCATGGGCCCTGGTGTAGTAGAAAAATGATATAAAAACTCTATTTGATAGCTGTAATGCCCAGGAGCTTACAGCCTGGAGCAGACAGCAAACTTACGGCACACAAACAACCCAGCAGCAACCGACCAACTTCAGCAAGACACAGGACCATGCCAGCGGTCACTGCACCTTTCCAAGTGGAGTCAGACAAAAGGAGGAGGGCAGGAGAACAAACTTCCTCCTCTCTATAAAGTACAGCCCAATCCAGTTGTAACAGGCCTGTTTGTAAATGGCTACAGAAAGGAAAACCCTATAAAAACTACTCTCTTTACAGAGCATCCATTAACAGCAAACTCCCCGAAAGGGTCAGCTTAACTGTTGTATTACTAGCCCAGGGATACACCCTCCAAACCCTTCTAAAAAACAAAAACCAAAACAAAACAAACAAAAAACAAAACAAGCAAACAAAACCACCACCCCACAACCAAAATAATTTATGTTAGCTCCTGATTAATTTCCAGTGAAGACATCACCTAGAGGTATGTAGTCTGACACCTTGCAGCACTAACCATTCTGGGCCAAAAATCTGCCATCTTTTTGCTGTTTTGTGCCCCAACAATACTGACTGACCCTAGTAGGCAGGGTCAGCATCAAATTAGATTTTTCAACTGCTTGAGAACTTGATTTTCTACATTAATGGGCATGCCCTGCAGATAAGGAGTGGTAAAGCAAGACTCAGCACATGCTGCTAGTCTTGTCCCAGTTTCCACACATGGACAAGTGGACATAAATCCTTATGTCCATGCTGGTAAACTAGAAACAAACGCAGCTGCAGAAATGGCTGGTCAGCACAAATGCAATGGTGTACTGGGGACTGATCTTTAACTCTGAAAAAAGAGGAGAGGAAGGAAAATATAAGCACTTGGTGCATGGATTTTTTGCCCTCATCTCCAAACACTGGTACCTTTCCCAGCTTACCACCTACCACGTTTCCGTGAAGATGAGCTGCAAGAACTTGACTGGACTTGGTTCTTTTCCCCAGGTATGTCCTCTTCAGTCTTTTCTTTAAATATCTGGGAGTTTTTCAACCAAGCATGAGATTTTGCTGTCATTTTCTTGTCCTCAGTTCTTAAGCTCTTGGAAACTGGAGCTTCTGTAAGTCTGGAGCTGACAGGCAGAACTGCAGCACTGCTAACATGAGAGGATTCAAGAGTGTGTGAAAGGTCAGTAAGACTATCTGCAAGTGATACATCTGGTAGCTGCTCATCCAGGAAAGCATCTGGCTCAGACAGCAGATGTGTAATGCAGGAAAACCTCCCCATCACTGCAGTTTGCTTGGATGCAAGGTCTGTGGCACTTCCAACGAGAACCTTGGCACCATCATTTTTTCTAGCCAGCGAATCAGTCTCTGGAGGTTGAGAGTTGCTGCTCTTGCTCTGAGGCCTATGTTTGCAAGAGGCTTCTTGTTTCAAAGCATTCATGTTGTTGTCAACTTCACTTTGCCCTTTTATTTGAAGGTCCTCTGTCTGTTTTTTATTGCTCTTTCGATTGCTCTTAGCAGCTCTAGGGATTTTGCTTGCTTTGCTCCCAGGAACAGACCTGGGAGGAACATTTTCACCCCCTTCAAATTCTGTCTGGGAACAACCCAAGTTTCCTGCAAGATCCAAAGGATGGACAATATACGTTTCCCTGCGCTGTTTAAGATTACCTGGCAAATCCTTTGTGCTCTCATTAGCTGTTTCTTGAACGCCTATCCAGGGCCTAAAAACATTAATGTCATTTCTCTGATCACAATTGCTTTCTCTGACAGTAGTCTTTCTGCTTCTTTGGCTTTTTTTAGGCTGTTCTTCACCTTTGGCCTCTGGTATTATCACACTTTTTGGTAGATATTCCTCATCAGAATCATCTCTCTGCCCAATTACTCTAGTTTTTCGGTTGATTTTCTGTCTGATGCTCTTTCTGCTCACACTTGAGAATTTTGTATAATTTTGTAGACTGGAATCACCTGAGGGAATTTCATGACTTGAGAAGATATGAACTGGGGC
This sequence comes from Turdus rufiventris, assembly GCA_013186435.1. Classification (NCBI taxonomy): domain Eukaryota; kingdom Metazoa; phylum Chordata; class Aves; order Passeriformes; family Turdidae; genus Turdus; species Turdus rufiventris. The sequence goes on along the minus strand of PYHW01010052.1, from coordinate 2,148,338 downwards.
TTTTAGCAAGCTCTCCACACTTGGCATCTCAAAGACAGGCCCCTTCTTAACCTGTTGCATTAAGTCAGCACTTTCAAGACTCTGCAGCTGTGCTGGATTCACCTCATATGTACTTCCAAAGTTTTGGACTCCGTCAGGAGAGTGGGAATGGTGCTCCACACCACAATCTTTATTCTTCCTGTCAAAAGCCCCCTCACACGCCTTCTGCCCCATCTCACAGATTTCAGTTTCACTAGAACATTTTGCAACTTCTGGCTGAAGAAGGACTTTTGTATTTTGAGCACACTCTTCAGCTTGAGATCTATCAGGACTACTTTCTTCATTGTTTTTAATTGCAGTTGTTTTCTTTTTTTCTGTTATTGCTTTCTTAACAGTCTTTTTCTCTCCAGTTTTACAGTTACCTTTGCTTTTAACCTTTACAGGAACAAACTCAGGGACTTGGCTATGCCTGGGGTCCGTTTTAACACCACACCCCATTTCTTTTGTCTGTGGCTGCTCACAAAAGGTCTCTTTACCCACAGAGTTTCTATGAGAAATAGCAGCAGTTTGAGCAGGTGAAGCCAAGGGGCTGGGAGATCTCAGATGTTGCTGTGTGGTGTTCTTGCTGGAGCTGCTGTTGTCCTGTGCAGTACTACCCTGAGCTGCCTGAATGGAACTGCCACGTGGTAAGACATCCAGACCAGAAGATGGAGTGCTTGTAGCAAACAGGGTGGAACGTTTTCTCCTCAGAGTAACGTGTCCTTGTGATAAACGATCAAAGAAATGCTTCACCATCTCATCAGCCTCATATGAAAGAGTATGACTTTCCCATGGAAGTGCTGGCAAATTGTTGGGATTTTGTTCAGTGCTGCACAAGACCTCTGCTGGAAAGAAAAAATTCATGTCTAAGGCTGAGAAATGCAGCAAGAAAATGCCATCTTTCCCCATACCACTAAAAACCAAGCTCCATACACTGCCAGAAATCCAGAGCATAGAAAAAGCATGATTTTGTGTTCTACAAGGACTCCCCAAATTTACTGTGTACCAGATTTGCTTAGCTGGCTTCCCTCTGAACAAAAGGGCAGACGAAAGCAAGATCCCCTAACCAGCTGTAATATTAGAAATATTTATGATGTGTATAAGAGTTATTATTTATATGGCAAATCCGTAAGAAGCAGTGGTGCACCTAGTCATATTTCAGACATCTCCAAAAACCTTATGTAAGCTCAGTGCCTTTTACTCAGAAAGCCTGATTGATGAGCTTGATCTACTGCAAATGTGCCTCTGAAGACTGATTCTGGGATATACATAACGCCAGCAATAAGAGCCCCAGTGGAGCATGTAGTTCCTACCAGTCATTAGGGGCTACTGCAGTTGTGGCTGAGCTAACTGGAGCTATGGCACTCAAGTATTTCTGAGCACACACACAAAGTCATACCAGAAGAACAGCAAGAGATGCAAATTTACCTCCAAAGATGCGAGAGTCATGAAAAGCCTCCTCTGTTGCTGTTGCTTCAGCCACCTTCTTGCCATTCTCCTCTTGGTGGAACTGAGGCTTCTCATCATGCTGTGGTGGCAAGGTATGTTTGGAGGCAACAGGCACAATTTTCAGGGGCTCATTAGAAGCAGGTCTCTGAAGTTCTCCTGAGGATGTTTGTACTGTTGAGGAGCTGCTAGCTTGCTGCTCTGCATCACGTAGCTTGGAAATGGGCACTCTCATTGGCATCCGTGTAAGCCTGGTGAGAAGGAATAGCAGCAATGGATCATGTTTTACATATAGGACAGGCCCCAGAATCCAGCAGACTAACTACAGGCCACGTGTGGGCAGCTCCAAGGACTGCCCTGTCTTCAAAGCAGAGACTAGACAGAGGAGAAATAAGACTTCAAGTATACTTTGAGAGATTCTGCTCTGACCATCTTTCCAGAATGCAAGCCTACATCATACAAGCAGATGACTATTAAGCATTTTTATGTAACAAAGATCAAAGTGCCAACTATGGCACTTACTCAAGCAAATCTTGCCATGCTCACCAGCTACAAAAAGAAAACTGCCTAAAAGTAACACAATCTCAAAGAAATGAGGGAAAGAGAAGCTATCTCATGTGGAACTGGCAACTGGGTACACAAAAACCACAATAAATTTAGCATACAGAAATTCAGGACTAGCTTGGTGATATAATTTTAAAGCCCACCTCAGAAGCTGACCATCTGCAATATCATCAGCCCAGCTATCTTCAGTCATGCTGCTTGTCTGGCCCCTGGACAAGGATGGAGAATTTGTATGGAACTGGACAGAAGAGAAATAGAAGAGTGATTTAAAGTTCTTGAAATCCCTCCTGCAGCCTCCTGCACAGAAACATCAGAAGCTCACATAGAAGCAGTTTCTCTGGAAAGTATATAAAGTACTTCCAGCAGCTCTCTCGCATTATGGAATAAATTGCAGCAGAGTCAGATTGTGTCTCCACAGCCTAGGGATTAAGTTAAACTAGTTCAGATAATCTGAGACTGGGAAGCAGAAGTATTTTCCCATCCACCCAGGACCCAGGGAAAGTGTCCTATTCCCTATCTCATGTTGCCATGGCAATACTTAAAAAAAGAAATTGCAAAAGAAGTCACAACCTATCAGAACAGAGAAGCCTACTGGCCAATATAGCAAATAATCCAGAGGAAAGCAGTTTAAAACTGTAGCTCTTCCTACAGAAGGAGTTACCCTGGAAATCCTTAACACCAAGCTAAAAAAAAGGATGTAGCCAGCATAAATCAAGCAAGCAAAGAAAAGCAGGTGAAACATCCAACACTGAAGTGAGCAGGCAACACAAAGCAAAAGATGGAGAAAAACACAACCCCCTTCCCAGAGCAATGTGGTTGCGTTTCCCATGGTTTACCTCAGACAGCTCGGCCATCTTAACTGCAGCCAAAAGGTTGTCCATTTTTTTCAACATATCATTCTGTGTTGAGATAATAAAGAAAGAGAAGCCATAAAGACATTAAATCAAAACATCTCTTCCAACAAGGATACTAGTATTCAGAGCAAGGCATGTTCTGGGGAGAACACATTTTGTTTTGGAAACAAAAATAAGCAAATGAATGGTGACCTTTTCCATATGTCAAGACTTCAGACATTCAAAAACAACAGCTCAGTCCTCCCATGGCTGAGATGCTAGTGCAGACACCTTGCCTACTAGCCCTCCCCAAGCCAGCCCCACAGTTAGTGCCATACCAGGAAGGAGAGCCGGTGCCGCAGCACAGCGTTCTGGAAGTGGCACTGTTTCACCTCCTTCTGTAAGACGGTCTTCTCCTGGGTGAGCCGCTGTGCATTGGCTTTCTCTGCATTGAGGGCTAGAGCCAATGCTTTATTGTTCTGCTTTAGGGAGACTTTCATAGTGGAGGAGTTGTCTGTGAGAGACAGAGCAGTATCATGCACCATCAGCATCCAAGGTCTTATCCATACATCTCCCTCATCATAATTCTTTCCCTTCCTAGACCAGCCTTCCTCAGATTCAGATCTCTACAACTCAACAACCCCCTCACAAAATCAGCAGTATCCTTCATTCCTTACAGCAATATAAGCCTCCAGAAAAAAACAACAGGAAAAAAAATCAATAATAACATGCCAACGTTTCAGATACCCTCTTTATCCTCAGTGGGTCACAGGCAGCAAGCTATGCTTCAGTTCTTAATGAATGATGGCATGATTCAAGTGCTGAGTTTAAAAATACATGCTCCTTGCTTTGAACAAGTCACCTGTAGATAAGTCCTCATCACCATCCAAAAAAAATGGGGGGAAAAACTATTTTCCTCTATAGCTGCCCTTGAGTAGATTTGGGCCCGTTTCCCAGTTTCAAAACGATTAAATAAAAGTAATTTGAATTTTTCAAGGTAGTCTAAATTATCTCCTTTCCATCTTTGCATTACGTCATCCATAAAAACAAGTCAGTTGGCCTAGCTACTGCAGAGGATTGCATATACGCTAAAATACTTCAGACACCTTTGGGCACCTCAGTGGCACTTGACACTCTCTGCAGGGCACTGAATTCACTCAAAGAAGCAGCACACGAGCTCTGGTAAGGGACTGCTGCCCAGAGGCCCAGGTATGAGAGCATATGCACACACCGCAACGCAAAATACACTCACTGATGATCTTCGTCTTGATTTTTGATGCAAGCGAGGCATTCAACTTCGCGGTCCTCAAGGAACCCTTTTTCTTCTCCCGCATCCGCTCTCTCACGTCGCTCAGACTTAAGGACATTTCGGCGGCCTCCCACGCAGCCATCGCTGAAGAGAGCGACACCGAGCAGAGCCAGCACCCGTATTTCCCTTCCGCAAATCCTCACCGGCCAAGGCTCGCGCTTGTCCCGAGAAGCGGCGCCGCGGCCCGACACAGCCCCGTGCGGACCTGCGGAGGAAGAGGAGGAGGAAGAGGAGGACGAATAGGATGCCGGGCCCGCCAAGCGATTTTCGAATGCCGCGGCCGACGGGCGGCCCGCCCCTCGCTCCGCCCCGCAGGCCGGCGGCGGCCAACGGCCCCTCCTCAGCGCTCGGCGGGGCCGGGCCAGCCCGTCCTCCCTGACGAGGCCGCGTTGAGCCCGCCCACCCTCACGGGGCCGGGTGAGCCCGCCCGCCCTCCTTGACCGGGCCGCCGCCCTTGGGGCTGGCAGCGCCCCTCGCTGAGGCGCTGCTGCCGCCACCCGCCGCGGCCCCACAGTGCTCAACAGCTCGTGGAACGCCTCAGAAAAGGCCGAGCGTTCTTCTCAAGGACATCGCCAGCCAAAAATTGGGGTTTGTCGTTTTCGGCTGTGAGAAAGACAGTTAAATGTGACCAGTAAAAGGAATTACTTTTCTTCTTACGTACTTCAGTCCAAGTTAATGCATTGTTTTCCAGACGCTCTTGAATTTGCCCTCAAGAAGCTGACATTACGTGTCCTGGTGTGATGATGTTAAATGTCTTAAGAAAATGACACATACAGGAAAAGCAGCCGAGTACTTTGAAAGTCGATTTACAGTGGAGATACCAAGGGAATACAGCTGCTAAAAATATGCCTGTTTTCCCAGAATGGGTTCTTTTACCCGGTGTGAAGAAGACGATCCCCACAGAGAAATGAAGTGTTTGATTTTTGTACAATTCTGCACAGAAAGGAGTGCTGGGTGTCAAATCCACTAAGCCAGCATGATGACTATCAAAAACTATAGCTATAAATTTAGTAAACAAAGGCATTAATATTCATTGGCAACAAGTTACATAGTTCTCTGATTAATTAGTATTCTATTTACTGTTCTAGTGTACGTGCTTAGTCTCTCTTCTTTTGAGTTAGTGAATTTCTGAGTTGGTGGTCGAAATCTCCCCTTGCCAGAATTCCCTTCTATCTGCTTGGGGCTGGCTTCAGCAGTTATTGGGTTGGTTTTGTTAGTTTCTTCCTTATCTTGGAAGTTCTGCCAAATGTCCTTGTGGCTTGTAAATTCTGCATTCTTTGTTTCCACTATCACTAGTACATCCTTCTCCCAAACTTTGTTAAAGTCCCTGGAGCTGAGATTATTGAAACATTTCAAGCTCTAAACCTCAGCAAGGCAATTCTACTGACAATAAATTTAGTCTTCTAACACCTGAACATCATACCTTCTTCCACAGACAAAGGCAGCCCTTTGCAAAAGTCCTAAACCCTACTCCTATTTTATGAGGTATTTGTTAATACATTCGCAGATGAGCATTAGATAAAGGTAATTATTAAATATATTTATTCATTCCAACCTAATTAAGTAGTAGATTGACAAAACACCCTCCATACCTATCCTGAAAATCAGATGTGCTGTGGGTAACAGTTCTGTAGGCACACACACCTACTTGTAGCTTTATTTCTTGCTCTAGGGAAACACTGCCATTAAATGCTAGTGCTATGGGTGTGGGAAAAATATGTAAGTATCCTCTAAGACATATTCTATGTTCCATGTGTGACAGATTCCATAGTTTGGGGGCCTAAATTTTCTCTACTAAGTTTATTAAGCATACTGGTCAGTAAATCAAATTCACAGTTGGCTCCTTAAAACCAGAGACCCTTTCCCACACAGCTCTATTGAAACAGTGGCGATCCTTGCAAGGAGATATTGCAGATGTCATTACTCAAAATTTCAATTTCACTTACTCAAAACGTGGTTGGACAAATTTGTTGAAGTGAAAAACAAGCAAGAGTTATTAACTGCCCAGGCAACTCAAGAAGGTCCTGAATTGGAGAACAGAGAAATAACTGACAAAGTTTGATGCCTGCTGGCACAGTTCCCCCACCTTTTCCCCAGGCATCCTCTAGTGAATGTTATTTATTTTTACCAGGGAAGAGCACAGACACAGCCTCCCCCACCTTGCAATGAAACAGAAGCATTTCTTGCTTTGGGGGAAATAGCAGGATCAGCTCACCTGAGGACTAGGGACCAGACTCATTTCAGGAAAGTCATCAGGGTATCACTTTTGCCACATAACAGGAGACAGGTTGGGTTAGCATGACTTCAGGTCAGTCCTGTCATGGCTATGTTCACATTGTGAAGGTCACTTTTCTCTCTTGCCTGGCCATAGCAGCAGATAAACCCTGTGTGGGTGTAGCTGGTGGAGTTATGCCTGACAGGAGTAGATCTGTGTTTCTCAGAGCAAACAAGCAGCAGCTCTATTTTTGACATGTTTGCCATGATGCCTGCATGGAGGATGCTCTCGGAAATCAAGTCCAACTTAATTACAAGCTTCTCAGCTGGAATGAAAGGTGGGGGGGTGCTAAGCTCGGTACTCCTTTTGCCATAGAATAAATGAGAAAGGTAAATGAAAGAACAAAGAGAAAGCATAACACAAATTCTATAAATGCTAAGTAGATTTATTCCTGACTAACATCTATGTCTCATGATAATACATTTCCTTTTATGTTTTCTTAGGCCATCACAAAGAGAGGCAACATTATGATCATGTCTCATAAACCCATTCCTACTTTTTACTAGGAAATCATTTAATAACAGAAGTACATTTCCAAGGAGGGGGATGGCTTATTCATTCATAACTACAGCCTGTGAACCTTCTTAATCTACAAAACCCCATGGCCTCTCAGTGAGTAGCCATCATGATAGATTGGCTACCATCAGCAATCCCATGAAAGATGTGCCCTGCATCCATTGAAAGGACAACAATGGGTTTAGACCAGCATATTGGGCTTTCTTGACTTCAAATTTCTCCCAGTACTGTAAGCAAAAACATAACATTGGTGAAAGAACAAGGTGCCAAGATCCTTGCTATATGCCTCAAACACTTAAAAATGGATCCCTAGATGGCCGCTGGGGAGGTATCAGGCCTAATTTTTCATTGCTCCATTTGGTAAAATTCTGAAACAGTAGTAGAAGTTGGTAGCTTCATTTACAAGTAATTAGATCCATCAGACAACCCAGTGAATAGTCTCTGCTTCCCTTGTTAGTAAGTCTGCTAGGTTTCCAACCAGCCCTCAGCCTTGAAACTCAATGCCTGTAAGTGTAATGGTATCATCGAGCTTGAAATGGATAACACAAGCTGAAGGTTTAACATCTCTGCTGTGGCAGTTTTGATTTGCTGCTTTTTTCCTTTTAATTTCTCTCAGCTCAGCAGCATTGTTTTTAAGCAACATAAGAAAGCAGCTGTCCTGCATGAAGCCATAGCCTAATTTCCCTGGCACACAAACTGAGGGGTAGAGGTAAGAAAGGAACAGTAACATCAAGAGGGAATTCCTCTTCATAAATACCTGAAGTCAGAGAGGCTCCAAACCCAGATCCTGAGGCCTGTTGCAAGAACTGACACAGGCAGAGCATGATTTCTTCTGTACATTTATGAGAGAGAGAATACAGGGATAATATTCATTAACAGCTGTGTGCATCGTGGAGCAGAGGAGTAGAGCATGCACTTTGATGTTGCAATAAATTGGTGGGCAAAGTGCTGGCTTCTCTCTTTGCTGTAACTTCATCTCTTATATCCTGTCTTCTTCCCAGCCCATCCCCTCTTTCTGCCACATAGATCTCATTAATACATGGACAGTAAGGAGAGGAAGGCATTGCTAAGAAACTGGGAAGTGGCAGCAGCCAATAGATGGCATTATATGCGAGAATATACATCACTGATGGAGATGCAAGCAAGCTGCAAGCTGATGCTCAAGGCTGATGCTCATCTTAAATGGGCTCATTCTGTCCTTTTCCCATTACTGATTTCTTTACCCTCACTTTCAATACAGTGTATGTTGTCTTCTTTCTTGAATAAATTTTTATCAGTTCCGATTTTAATCATACATTGGAAATGGTGTTGGCTATATATTTATAAGTGGTTTCCAAGTGTCCCACTTTCTTTATTTGTGATTAAGAGAATCACTGACAGAGGTACTTTGTAGGATGCACTTTTCTCTCAGATCCACTGAGTTTATGTTACAATGACAACTAGAATATGGAAAGAAAACTCCTGAAGAAGCAGATTGAAAAACTCCTGTAAGTAGTACCTGCCCACAGTTGCTTTCACTGCACTTGAAATTGGCTTATTTTCATTGCAAAGGGCTGTAGAACCTAGATGGATGACTTAGTTTTCTCTTGCTGGAAAGTGAACAAATTTCTTTTGACATGGTCTTCATTTTGTTACATTCAGTCTGCAGTGGGAGACCTGACTACAGAGGTGACAGCAGATCCTGCAGCAGACTCCTAGCCCCGAATCATAGTAAATTTAGCCTTGGTCTTCCACTAGCTGTAGAGTCATCTATTACATTTCCTATTCACTAGTTTGCTTAGAAGCAGCTGTAATTCAGAATTGTTTCCTTGCTTTAAGGAGAGATTATGTTGGCATCAGATTATGAGAAAAAGGATTTGATCCATGAGGACAAAGGCAGTCCACCTTTCTAGATGACATGGTAATCACCAGACTTGCTACTTCCTATCCTCTTAAACTGCAGGGCTACTGAGAACTCTGGAAGATGGCTGCTTGGTACAGCTAAATAACCTGTCCCTACAATGGCCAATAAAAACCCATTACTGAAAAGAGTACTTAAAGAAATTAGCTGTGAATAGCCAATCCTGGTGTAGTATATCCAAGATAATTAAAGATTTTGCTTATTTTTAGCAAAGAATTTGCAGCTCATTTGCATAAGGCTTTTGATAAAGTTAACTAAACTAACCAGATATTATTATTCATAAACCAAAGCTGTATGTGCATTAGAGAACAAAGTCTTCCTGCATGTGTTTAAAACACCTCAAATGTTGAGTATCATACAACATGAGGTACCCAGTGAGTTACAGCTCGTTTCCCTACAATTCTCTGTCCTTTTTGTCTTCAGTCAAGCAATTACAGTCAAACAAACCACATAAGGTTCTTCTGTCTTTCCAGGCCTATTACAACTTAATCCTCAGTGATGATGTGGCTAAGTGACTCTGGTGCTCAGACTACACTGACAAGAGAGAAAATGTGAGTATTGCAAAGCCAAGGTCCTGCTGTTGCAGTGACTTACACCACTGTGAAGATGGAGTAAAAGCAGCAGTGAATTGAGTCCAGGACTACTTTTTGTATTTGTAATATCAGGCTAATAATCTTCTTGTTCAAAACACCATACAGGAATTTTGCAGCTCACAATTGATAGGCGTATCCCAGTTTAATTGAGAGAGAAGCTAAGATATTATCTTCATATGCTGGAAAGGGGCCAAGAAAAAAGGATCTTTTATCCTATGGCACATAGAATAGAAACACTCCCTGTACCTAGATTGTCTTTGTTCATTGAAAGCACACTAAACAGACAGTGAAAATCCTACAAATCCATCTCATGTTTATCAAACAGCCATAAAGTTTTGCTCAGACTTAGAAAACAACCTAGGCAGTTTCAGTAGGTGATCCTGTGCATGTACATGTTACTTGTCTCAGCCAAGTGCAAAATGGCAAGCAAGTTTCAGGACCAGATCAATGGGTTCATACTAACAGTATGAAACATTACCAGGAGCTCATGTAAGAGCTGTTTTAGGGAAGGGGATATGAGCTTGATTTTTTCCACCCACTTGAAAGAATACTACTTCTGAGAGCTGAACCTCTCTTCTAACCTGTCTTAACAGAACAGCATTCCTATAGAAGAGATCTTTGAGATTTACAGCTGGAGGCCCTCAGCAGCACACTGGCAGAGCTCTGCAAAAGTGAGTGACTTGTTTTATCAGCACATCTGTAAAAGTGAAGTTATTCTACAGTATCTGTGCCTTTAAAAAAATATGCTACATTTTAAACTGACGTAATTAGCCCTTTTACCCCATTAATAATAGTAAACGAGTTCCAACCTTCCCTTAGAGCAAAAAGCAAACTACTCACCACCACTTCCTCTACCTTACAGTGTGCCAGGGAGAGGCAAGAAAAAGGCAGTCCAGTTACTGACATCCACACTAAGATGTAATTCAGGTCCTGCACCTTTGCCGTAATGAGGTTTACAGAGGAGCATTCCCACCACTATGCTCTAATTACCACTAGTGTGGATTGGGGAAAAAAGCTATGTAGGTATGGGAAGATACTGCCTGCTTCACAAGGGCCTTGCTCTGTTCAAAGCAAGTTTCTCTAGCAATATCTCTTTAGTTATAGAATTGCTCTTTAAAAAGTAGGAGAGATATTACAATCTTTAATTCATGACTCAGATCACAAGAAAGTGTTCTTTACGGCCCAGTTCCATAATGAAAAAGCATTTGTACTGGAATATATAGAATGTTTTCTCAGTAACATATAAGTTACAGATGTTTCCTAAGCAACTATTTAAGGCTGATGTGGAATTGTAGTCAGACTATAACAGACGGTTCACATGTAATTCACAGTGTTTCTGGCGCACTTAACTTTTTTTTTAAATCTCAGACATGCTTAGCTGTAATATTAGTGACAGACTGACACCCAGTGTCCAGAAATTGCTAGAGCTCATTCCAGCTCACAATTATGTGCACCAGAATAGCCTTGGCTGTAACATCTCTTAGTTGAATTCTTCCACATCAAGAACTAGAAATGTCACATGTTGTGATGTAGGGGCATTTCACAATGTGTTATTTAGAAGGAGGGATCTTCCTCTCTGCTCCTGGCATAAGTGGGTGGATCAACTGTCCCTCCTTTTGCTGTGAATGTTACACTGTATGTTTTTACAGCCTTGCTTCATATGGACAGTAATACTTTTCTTGATGAACTTCCAACCCAGGATATTTTTAGAAATCTCTGTTTTGAGTGCTTACCATACACTGCAGAGCAGCAATGTTTTATTGAAGGGTTTCTTGACAGCCTTTATTTCTGTCAATTATTTGCTTGCTTTTAAGTCTGGACTAATACTAGAAGTTTTGCAAAGGTCAGTTATGCTGCTGGCCAGTGAGAGCCACCTACAACTTGCCTGTTTCTTTTCCAAATGCAACAAAAATGAGAGTAACTTCAGGAGCATTTAAGGATTTGAAGTCAGAACATCTTACCTCCAACCATGTATCACAAGTGGGCCCATGCAGTAGGTCTGTAAACTGGCCTGGTGGCACTCTGTAAGCCCAAGTGATACAAGTCTCTCTCCCCCCCAAGGCATCAAGTACCAGACACCAACAGCACATCAAAAGCAAGGCCCTCGTTCAGCAAGGAGAGCTAAAAATGACTGCAAGCAACTGGGCACACTAACCAGGGGAAAGCAACAGGGAGACAAAGTAGTTGTGGAGAATTCACACGAGCCAGGAAAACAGTTTTTGCAACGTCCCAGTCTTGTCTGCCCTTCTCAGCTCTCTTTAGCATGAGATGTTTCAAAGTAACACTGAAGAATGTCAATTCTTAATTGAATTTCATTACATTGGCAGGAGGTGTCACTCTTGAGCTGGAAAGTAAACTCCAGTAATGTACACATGGAAAGTGTTCTTCTGCCTAACACCTCTGAAAAAAACCCAAAACATTTACTACCATCACTTTTAGGTTAAAAGAAAATAAAGCCTTTTTTAAAAGAAACTAACAAAAAAACTGACTCATAAAGAACCCAGATTAGTGTAGCATGTTCATGAAATAGGTTCTGCCTTTCTATTTGTCCGTGATTTGTTAAAGCCTTCTGTTTACCACTGCTCCACTAAGCAATAGAGCTAAGAAAACATTCCAGCAGCAGTGCTGGATTTGCCCGACTAGAGTAAGGGGGTTCCCCCACAGCCCTGAGTTCGTGCATTACATGTCACACAGCAGGTGGGAAGCTGATCTTCCTTGCAGTCTCCATCTCTCCTGATGGATTCAGCCCTTCCTGCTGTGCTTGCGCTTATTAACATTCGCATCCTGCAGGGAGCTACAGAAGCAAAACAAGGAATTTCTCCAAGGAAGCCTGGAACAAACTCAAAAGTGAGGAAAGCAAATGAAGCAAAGACATAACAAAGACCTAGACTTCATGTACCTCACTCATTTGTAGGTGAGCTAACTGATGTCTTCTGCCTTAGCTTTGGTAATACATTTGCAACTTGTGTTTTAGTTGGGGTTTTGTTTGTTTTTAAATCTTCACAGCCATTCCTTCTTTTCCACCCTCATATCTTGCACCGAAGACATCCATTCCTCTTCCATTAGCCATTTCTCTCCTGCTTCCTCCTGCCAGCCTCCTGCCAGTGTGTTGGGAGCTTACATTCTCTCAGTGCATCCCTACTGCTCCTCAAAGCCCTGTGCTTCTTTTACAGAGACAATGAGTGGATGCAGCACTTCAGAGGCAGGGAACACACTTTCCCTTTTCCACAGTGCTTTGCAACTCCCATACACGATCCAGCTTTAGGCAGGATGATGTGGGCTGTGCCTCTCAGCTCTCCCTTTTAACCATCCTGCTTGCTTATTTTGGTAAAGGGCTCAGCCAAAGAAAAAGCATCTTCCTGCAGTGCCAAGTAGCACTGAAGTCTCTCTTTCAATCTCCATTAGTAAGTCTCTAATGGTTTACTTCTTATGTCTGTGCTGTGCTGCCTAACAACACTCCCCATTCCTTAGATGGGCTGTCACTATTCACAGCTCAATATATTCACAAATTAGAAATTAACTGGTGACTCTTCTGTGAAACAAATTCAGTAGAATTCGCCAGTGACAGGACCTGAGCAATTTTCATCCCAACTCAAACAGCATCAGTCTGACCCCTTAAAAGCCAAATAAGAGAGAAATTGTACTTTAAAATGAGGTCATTACGAGAGGGGAGGAGGGGATATTGCTGCTGAGCCTGTGAGAGAACAATGATGAGGGGGTGGTTAAGATTAAACAGCTAGAGAGATTAACATCTCATGACTGTTTTTTGTTCACTGACCTGTAATAAAATAAACAGTAAGACTAACAAATAGGTGATTACCCTTGTTATTCCAGTGCTCTCTTTGCTATTAGACTACTGCCATGGTCTTCACTTTTCTTTGGCTAATACTTTGTGGTTTTATAGCTAAGACTGGTGAAGTTAAGAGGAGTAAGCAACAGAAATCTTATTGTAGTATGTTATACTTACTATATTATTACTTACTTACTTATGCTAATAAACATAAACCAGTGTTTTATTTTCAGAGTGCAAGTACCTGCCATTTTGCTATTCTTTCCCCTGTTGGATGGCTGGCATCTGATTGTCCACACACAAAAATCAAGCCCAGCACACCATATGGTTTGCTGCTCACATGTTCAGACACAGAACTGGAGAGTTGAAAGGTGCTCGTGTGTACACCACAGAACTGGTGAATCATACCCTTCTGCTACCTTGACTGGAAATGCCTCCCTTCCTGAGTTCATATTGTCTCCAGAATGAAAAAAAAAAGTCTTTCAGTGACCAAATCAATTAGACAGAACAACTTCAAACGCTTTCTTCAGCTATGCAGAAAGCAATGGGCAGAGTTCAGAGCTCAGATGCAAGCAGTAATGAATTTCTTCTACAGGACCCAGAAGAGACTCTGATCATATGTGTACCCTATGCATACATTTGGTGCCTACCATTGCACTGCAATACTACTTGTAGTGAGAAAGGTAAGAGGCCATTCTGGCTCTATTCTTCCTATGCACCTGAAAACATGGAAAAGGGGTAAGTGGGGAATTGAACAGGGCATTATCCACTTTTCATTTGGTAATTTAAGAGGAAATTTGTACCCCACAGGCTGATTCCAGCAGTAGAACTCATGGTGGCAACTCTCTGTCACAGTTCATAGCCCAGTTTATGACACTGAAATTAGATGATTTCAGCTAACACACTTGACTGGACAACACAGCAGCTGAGGCACAAACATATTGTCTGCTGAATCATAGATTCTAACTTCTTAAATTGCTCCACACAAGTTTGTGAGTCAGAGTCTTTACATCACAGCCAGAGCTACTAGAGCACTGTCCATGCAAGCAAGCACAAATTTCTCCCTCCTTTCTGCTACAGTAATCTTAAGACAAGTCACTACTGATTCTCTAGCTAGTCTGAAAATTCTCACTCATTATGGTGAAGAGCTTTTTCCTAGCCAAATGCCATGTGGAAACATCTAGTATCAATCATGGAACGGTAAAATACCTTTTCTCCCCAGACTGGTTTATCTGTTGGACAAAAATATAACCAATCTGCTCTGAAAAGCATAATTTTTGTCAGGTTGGAAAGTAATGTAAATCCACAGGACTAAATATCTTCAAGAGGCAGCTGGCAGTACCAGCAATTACCAAAGCCATAAGAAAATCAGTTTTGCTCCATCTCTCTAAAATACTGTTAAAGATGCTAGCTTCACAAGGGGAGTCATGCTTGAAAGAGTGCTTAGAGGTCCTCAAAACAGAAACTAGCCCAGACAGGCTGTTATGGAGGTGATCTGCCAGGTACTTCCTCACAGGTATTTCCACTGCCAGTGTTAAATACCCATTTCAATGATGCACATGCATGGTGTGGTTGCCAAAGGCATCCAGGGCTAGATTTCATGGCCTTTCATGGGGACTTGCCAGCAGACAAAGTCCTGAACAGCGTACTTACGGTAATGGCAGCAATACAGCAAGTCAAATGCAACAGGCAAGCAAACATCATGACAAGGAAATCCAAAAGGATGAAGGCAGGTAGGCTGAGGACAGTCTGGGACAAAAGGGCTAAATATACTAAAGAGGACAAACAGGTATCTAACTAGTTTGGAAATGGTAAGGACATGTAAGCCCCTGTCATTTAATATGGATACAGTTAAAAAAATATCAGAGAAGTGGTTTGTGAGGGAAGGCTGTGAAGGTGGAGGTTTCATATTTTCCCCATCCATTTCCCCAGAAGACACTCTTGTCTTTCTCTTTCCTTTCTTGCTGCAGCACTGAAAGCCCTTTTCTTTGGCCTGAAACCTAAGCAAAGCTGTGCTCCACTAAGTTTCCCAAACTGTGCCCTGCCCTCCTTCCTTACAGCCACAAGCACTCCTTTGTTCCATTGGAGGTGGAGGCTTGTGTAGTTGAAAATAGAGCTCTTTTAAGTAAATTAGATCTACCAAGGTGTTCATTTGTGTGCCAAGTTACTAATGGATTATGTTGTCAAGGTCTTCAAATGCTTGAATGAGTTCCCCCAAATACATAAGATTATAAATCTAGTTTTGGAGTGCAGTAGTTTGTTTCGATCTGAAGCCTCATCTACTGGTGATATAATTCACTTTTTTAACCAGCTTTGCATATTCCATGAAACAGGGTTTTTTTCAGAGTCAAAGATTTAGGTGCAAGGAAATTATAATCAGCGCAGAACAAATTAAGGCTTGTTACAACCTCGCACCAAAGAGGAAAAAAAACAGGAAAACAGGAGGAATACAGTTTTCTCTATCTTACTATCTGTGCTTTAGTGTTAAAGCAGTCTGCTTTAGAATTAAACAACAATCCTTCTGAGTTGCAGATAGAGAGCAACTTGAGTTTAATGCTGTTTTCTCCCTCTGAATTTTTAAAACAGACTTTCAAAGGGAAAAAACTGAACCAAGTGACACAAACTGATTTACAATGTTAGTCAGTAATTCAGATACACTGATAAACATCTAGTAAGAACCACTTGATTTCAATCTTTATAGTCTTCCGGGATGCTGCAATTAATCACACACCAGGAAGAGACTAAAACATTTAATCACCACTTCCTCCTCACATGCCTGTGTTAAAATCTGTACACAATAGAAAGGATTAGTAGGCAAAGGCTAACAACACCACATGAGACTTTTCCTGTCTCCAGGATAAAGTGTGTGACAAAGTATTGAAATGGAAGCATAGTTTATCTGCTGTTAAGGAAAGTTTGCCATGGGCCAAACTTAGACAAGTGGTAAGCAGCACAGGGTGGGGAAGGAAAGGAACCAACCTACAACAGAAGCTGCTCAGGGCTGCTGAGTTCCAGAGCTTTCAGGCAAAAGAGGTTCTATAAAGAACCATTTTTATATACTCACACATGTGCTTGTACGTATCTCTCATTGGGTCAGATGGACCACATGAAGCATTCAACAGCAGCTCAAAGTGTAGACTACCCTACAGTTACAAGATAACTCAGCTTACACACAGCATCAGTAAATGCAGTATAAAACATGGAAAACATAAGTGTTCCCCATGGGAAATGCAATAAACATCATAACTACAATAAAGACAAAACATGAGAAATCCCCAGAGCTTAGAATGGTCTCTTTTGTGTTACTTTTTGCAGATGGGGCATTAGAACTCTGGTATATAAAAGCAAAACACAATGTCTGCTCACAGCTCTTAACTTTCATCTCAGCAGATTTTCAGAAGTGGGAAAGAGAAGTGGAAACCCCAGTATGCCAATGCCCTGCTCTGACACTAGGGTGGACTATGAATCTTTGCAAATGTTTATATTGCGGATCATTTTTTATGAAGATAAGAGCTTCTGGGCCACTGTTGTGAATGCTGCAGAGACGACCTTGACCTGCAGCCCTCTGTGAAATAATGCAATTCCTTTAAGGCAAAAAAAGGCTGCTAGAGTGTATAGGAGAACCAGTTACTCAGAGCACCATTGCCTTTTAAAAAGAAGAATGATCCGGACTTCCAGAACTGGTTCAGTCTTGGCAATTCCATCAGGTCTTGCCATGTAATACTACTAGTGAGTTCTGTTTAGCAGTACATTCACAGTTTAGGAAAGTGGGTATAGTTTATCCTTTAAGAACATAGTTGCACAGTTTCTCCAGCCAACTTGAGAGACAGGCAAAGTTCAGTAAGGCGATTCAAAGTTTCACTAAAGACGAAGGAAATAATCTGTTTAATATCAAAGCTATTGCCAGGGTCATTTCATAACTTGTAGATACAAAAAGAAAATGGAGTGACTGTTCCTACATAAAGAGTATCTTTACATCATCCAGGGAAGGGCTGGCAGGGCTAGCTGATATAAACTTCTGCTGTGGGCTGATGTATGCCACTTGCTTATGACCATACTGTGTTATTATACAATGATACTTGAGCATGTTAAGTTACATTTGCAATGGGTAGAGTTTTCCCAGCATAAAAGCTGTGTTGGTTAAAGTCAGACAAAGGATTAATACTTGCCAAGCTACTTCTCTCATTATTTAGATATCCTTTCAGTATAGGCCATAGCAGCAGGAATACTCCACATCCCCACACTCCAAAGCTCAGCAGTTTCCCACATGGCAATTGCCTGCACACCATGGAAGCACATGGAGTGACATAGTAATGTCTTGGCAAATGTCTTTTAGTAACATAATTCTGAAAAGGCCACATTATTCAGGTCTGGTCATGAGTAAGTGTCACACATCATCCCCAAACTGCATGAATATTTGCTCCTATTGTCTTGATACAGAGTTCTCACAAATCACATTTCTTCAAATCACAAACATCTTCCATTTACGTGCTATCACATGTGTGATCATATCCTTTTGTTGGCACACCTGAGCTCTTCCCTATGGGTAAGAATTAAACCTTTTCTATTAGTTTCAAAAGAGTGAATCTTTTTGTAATCCCATCTCCAGAACAGAACGCAATTTCTCAGAAATGCACATAAAAGCTGGCAATGCTCCTTTTCCTGTATGTCTGTCTTGTTTAGTAATGTCAAAATCAGTTAAACTTCTGTCTTTTCTGTATTTTTGCTATTTGCCACTGCAGAATTCTGTTTCTCAGAATTCAGCTCCTTAAAAAAGAAAAGCCCCAAGGTCAAATGTTGGGTCTTACTGATATTTGTCCCAGGCTATGTCCATCTCCCTGAGATCTGCTCCCTCAATGCCTGAGGTGGCTCTTGGATCTTGTATGAAATGCCTAAATTCAGAGCAGACTGTATTTATTAAAACCTAGGGAATAGAGAAGAATTCCTGACTGTGGTGCAGTAAATGCAAAAAAAATTGTCTCTTGCAGAGGCTGGCTGAGTCACACTGAGTTACTGCTCTCATACTAAACAAACAGTGAATGCTTTCCAAAATCCTGGTTCAAACAAATCTTCCTTCAGTACTACAAAAAAATTAAAATTGTGCCATCCAGAGGGAAATCTGATTTCTTTCACATTTTCAGGGGAAAAGAGGAATAGGTTTAAAATATATTCATAATCAGCCAGTGGTTCATGATAAGTTAAGGCATGATAAGTTAAATAAGTGTTAAAGGTCCAACTACATATTGCTGGTAAGTGTACACCTACCATACTCTGGTAAGGAAAGGGAAAGGTCTGATTCTTTCATCTAAGTTCTCTATTTTCACAAGTTTTCAATCTAGGAAGAGATACCAACTCTATACTTACCAGGGATACTACTGTTTTTCAGCAAAGTTCTGGAGAAAGAGAAAGCAGTACAGAGAGCACAGAACAACTAGGACACTGCAACTTTATCTGGTATGTGTTTAATTTTAAATCACGTCATATTGGCTTGAAAGGGTAGGCTTTGATTTTGTTTTGCCTAACAAACATTCTGATAAGGGAGTCCTTGAATAAAACCAAGCAATTTTTACAGCAGTGACGTAGACTGCTTAAAACTCGCATCTCTCCTTGCTAATGTCAGAGACTTCATTTAGCCATTATTCCACACTCACATGACCCATCAGTAACAGCCTGTTAGTGATCCTCACCAGCCTTTCTCTGAAAACACTAGAGAGGAAAATAGAACTATTCTTTGCCCTTCTTGTCCTTTCTTTTGTACATGGGACACTATCTCTGCCCTCTTGCCTGTCCTTCACTGCATGAAGTGGGCTGTTCAGCTACTGTAAATGTTTGGTGTACATAAAAACACCATGCTTCAGTCAGAGGGAAATGGAGCATGAACAACTTGGCTCTCAGGGCAGAGGTGTGAAAAAGCATGTTTCCTCTTGTTCACAAACTTCTAATATTGTGCATTTATGGGAACTGCACAGTGTAAGGAATATATGTGTTAGCATGCTTAGCTAAACCAGATTTGCAAAATAACACAGCAGTTAGGGCACAGTATCTGCTTGTCTGCTTAGAACAGGAAATCAAAATATTTAATTTGTCTTCAGCAGGTATAAAATAGAGACCAGTTCCCCAGATAGCAATTAACATTATTAATTACTGCAACAAAGTATCTGGTTCAATTAGAGCAATTGAGAACCTTAGCTCTATAGTGATGTGTAGATTACATGCTGGCATTCCTCTGGGAAAAGGCAAGAACCAACAGAAATAACTATTCAGAGATCAGGGTGACTGGTAGGGTGTCTGGATTCTAGATTCTGCTGAATCCTAGAGCTTAGGCGTGGCTAAACTTCTCCAAAGTTTTCCACCTGAGACAGGGATGGTGGCAATCCCTAGTTTTTAAGGACCACTGAGAAGCTGTACTTGTTTTTGTTTGCAAATGTTCAGACAATCTCAAGGAGACCTTAAGAACAATGGTGCTAAAGTAGAGGAAAAATGGAAATTCACAGAGCATCCAAGTTTTCACTAACAAATCATCTAGGTTCCTGCAGCTTGCTTTAAGGTTGGTAGCAAGCACTACAACTGCTGGCATGCAGGCTGTATTTCTTTACAAAAACACTGCTATTTTCAGATTACTGCTATGCTCGAGTTTTTCTCAGGTGCAAAAGCAGTCAATCTCTGTGTAAGCAGCTGTCATAACAGTGTCCTGGTTGAGGGCAGCTGCAACAGATGGAAATAACCACACTCAGGCCACAGATAACATTTGTCTAACAAGATACTCTGGCTTCAGAGTTTATGATCAACCTGCAGCCCTTATGCAGTGCTCTGTTCATCTATGGCATAGGGTCCTAGGAACAGGATCTAAGGAAAAGTTGGGTGAGAAGTTGGAAGACAAATCCACTGAGAGCTTTTAAAAAGAAAGAAACCTTCTGCTCAGAAAACCTCGTGAGCTAAAAAAGCTTGAAGTCCTGAAATTTGAATGAAATCTCATATATATTTGCTTCATATCTACCCTTCCCTCAGTGCCTAGTCCTGGAAGTTACTTGGCTGGATGGCCCATTTAACCCATGATGGCTGCTCTACATTTGTTCCAGTAAGGAATATACCTGGCCTATTCAGGTTCAAGGTCTCTCAAGTTCCAAACTTCATTACCAAGTCCACTGCCCACTGTATTAATCTGTGAAGGACCATGTGGCATCCAAAAGACAAAACTGCTCCACAAAGCAAGCATGATCACATACAGAACAAAAAAAAAGTGTAACACTTCTGAGCCTGACAAAGATCTTTGAGAAACACAAGCACAGGCCTGTACATAGAAGTTGTTCCTGTAAGTGAATTCAACTTGCTTAGCATTAACCATGAGGAAGAGGTTACTTTTGATACAAAGAAAGCACACAGGTGTTCAGAAACAAACGCTAGACTCAAAACACACTCTTCCCTCAGTCTGCGTTCAGTGTTAAAGGGTACAATTTCCTGGATGAGGAAGCACCTCCAAGAGAGAGGCTGACAATAGTGATACCACTTACAACAGCCATTAGAATCACAACTAGGGCTATGTAAAAACAGGATAGCTAAAGATTTGTCCCTGAAGCTTAGCAGTTTCATGAAATCACTATACAAGATTCATAGTGAAAGACACATACAAGAAAGCCCAAAACAAGAAACATTTTGGTAAAAAAATAAGCCCGTGAACAGAAAGACAATATTCCTTCATGCAGTACGAGGAAGAAACGTGAAAATGCATTGCACATTAATAAAGTTTGTGAAGTTTAGTTAAAAGGTGGGTATGAAAGGAGAGAAAGGAAGGCAAGTACAAGAGAAAAGGTGTCACAGTTACAGCCTAGCAAAAATAGCAAAGATAAGCCTAGCATGTATATTGCTTCTTGTAGGCAAGTACATTTGCAAACATCTTTAGTTGGTCTACCAACAAAAGATGCAGAGGGGAAACCTCAAGTGGTTGTTTTATTATCGATCTCTGATAAATTTACTAAAGAAAGCCTATAGTGTACTTTCAAATAGTAAAAGAGTTAGACATAAAAAATACTTCAGTTGTGTTTTCTGTCTGGCTAATTTCCCTTTTAGTTTTTCAACTGCTGAAAGAGACCTAAAGTTTATATCATCTTAGATTTTTAAGATGTCAGGAAAATAAGGTTGAAAGAACCTATATCAAACAAATGTGAGGGATACCACCAAACAATATTGCTGAATTTAGTATTTCTAACTTGATTTTACTGCTGCTAAGATATGGCAGTCCAGCAGACCTTAAAGTGCTCAGTGGGCTAACTTGGATTGGACAGACAGTCTTGTTTTTTCCCAGTATCATTACGAGATGTGAAAGCTTCAGCACGATTTAGATACAGCAGAATTATTCCTTCCTTTGTCTCTCTTCTACATTACAGAAGATTTCTAGGAACCCAGGACTGGGAGCAGGAGATGGGCACAAAGTTTAATGAATGTATGATAAACAGAAGTCATCCACAGAGCTATCAAAGAGCAAATGGGGTTTCACTTTCTCCAAATGCTCCCAAAAACTTGTCAAAAGGCTGCTAACAGGATACTTTTAGCATGAAATAATGCTAACAGTTGCTCCCCACTTTTAGAGTCCCAAAGGGACATCCACCATTCTGGAGTATGAGAGAAAGGAAGACAGCAGTAATGTTCTGCACATCCTATCAAAAATGGATATAAGAGCTAGGCTTAGGGCTCAGTAGAAGTGTCCCTATGGACCCTTGCAGTCTTTGGATTGCTTTGTACAACCCAGGTAAAACCCAGTCAGCTTTCAAATACTTCCCAGTGTGATTGGGAGTACTTTTGTTTTATTGCAGATGTCTTTTTTGAGAGCTGCTCCACAGACCTATCAGACCTGCATGCCCTTCCCCAACTTCTGTTAAAGTGGAAACCAGATGCTGGACGACGTATGAATGTCCCAACTACTCAGGCCATCAATACTTTTTGAAGGTGGAATCTCTCCTGACTGCCAGCACTGTGAGGGCTTTAATGAAAAAACAAAACAAAACAAAAAAAAACCCAAAATCCAAAAAGAAACAAACAAAAACCCCAAACAAACAAAACAAACTAAACCCAAACCAACCAACCAACCAACCAAACAAACAAACAAAAAAAATCCCACCAAAATAGCAACAACAACAAAAAACTTTCAGACATTAGAGCAAAAATTTCTTCATTTATGATTATGAAAATCACAAACTCTATCTGTAATTGAGCCTATGGACTAACTCCATGCTTGAATTGATTAAAGGATGTACCTTTCATCTTGAGTTGCCCCATAAAAGCAGTGGCCTTTACAGAAATACACTGGCAAGCTGACAGCAAATAGTATCATCATGGAAATACTGTATACCAGGCCTCCAGCTGTGACACTGGACAGCTTAAGACAGAGTGAAGCATTTACAGTATTTACCAGATTTATTAATAAAAATTATTTCTAGCAATTACTATTTGAAATGCTACAGATACCAAAATCTCTCAGTTGCTTATTCACTTCGTGATTAAGAAACACCCAACAAACAGTCCTGGTGCCCAATAGTTCCTGCTGCCATTTGGCATTAAATCCAGATTTCTGCACAGGACTGAATTGCTCCTGCTTCCAGCTCAAGGCCTACACTGTGCTCTTTTGTTTAGCCAGGACCTCACACCATTTGAAGGCATGAACTCATGTTGACCCTCCACAGCACATAAGTAGCTGCTTTCCCTAGGGCCTGGGGTTAGGAGCCAGAAGAGAGAATCTTTATATTAAAGATTCTACAACCAGTTCAGTGTGCAAGTGGGCCCCTAGAAGTCTCTCACATACTCTAACAGCACACTGTTTACACTACACTGCAGAATCTTTAAAACTCCATTTCAAGTTTTACAACAGTAGCCATCATTCAGGTTTCTATACCCTTTCTGTGCTCAGGGGTTAGGCTAGCCAAGTCCCTGGGATATTCACAAGGGAACACCTTTGGTTTCACATCCCACTCAGAAGCAGGCAGTGTGTTTGCAGCCAACATATAACTTTTGAGAGTGTGTAGTACTACTATTTTGCAATAACCCCACCTCTAGTCAAAGCTGGAGCTTTCCTAAGCCCATTTTCCTTTAGTTATTTCCCTTCATTTGCCTTCTTCCCCAAACCAAGAGAAGTTAGGCTCCAAGTTGCTATAGCGGACATCCTTGAGACAACCTTACCCTGCTCAACAAAGAGGGAATTAAATTCAAACAGATCAACAGACTTCTAACACCTACACATCCTTCAGTCTTGGTTGCTGCTATGTTGTTTTTTTCCTGACACACTGATTGCTTTCAGGAATCATGTTGCAGATTCATACCACTGAGCACTGCAACATAATGAAATAATTAATTAAATACCCTCTTAACTAAAGCAGAATGATTTGAAGTGCAAGTATGGTAACTTCACTGATCATTGGCTCTAAGATTGTACAGTAAAGGATGGCTTAGTTTGAGTGAGAAGTCAGTTTGATGAAGGAAGCAGAACAATTTTATGATGCAATCTTGTGCAGTAACAACTGGTGCCTTCAAGCATCTGCAAAAGAAAGACAGCTGTAGCACAAATCTACATGTTAGCTCTTGCATAGCTAATCTAAAAGACAGCAGAGGAGAGGGGCAGTTCTAAGACTCAACTCTCATCCATGAATTTTCTCTGTTTAAGAACCTAGGCAGATCAAAGCATATGAACACACACTACCTATTTAATCTGAAAGGGTCTTTGAGAGGTACTCACACAAGAACATTCCTCACACAGCTGCAAACTTAAGGCTTGTGATAAGAGAACCCATACTACAAAAAAGGGAGCAGAAGAGATCAAGCCACTGCCTGAGCCTTTGACAACGGTGGAGTCATTATACTGAAGGCCCCCTGTGGAAATAAGCCGAAAGGACAGGCAAGGACAAAAATACCCACCAGGGTCCCAGGCTACCCTGGGGTAAATTCCTTTCTGAATTTAAGTCTAGTGAATGGCTTAACCATGCATATCTGAAGCAGGGCAGGCTGGGGGACTTAATGCTATTAGCCAGACCATCACCTCCCAGCTTTAACTGTGGCCAGTCTCCAATACTTTGAAAGAAAGTAACTCAAATCCCTAGATACCAGTTTATTTGTCAAGGCACAAACAAATTCCTTCGCATTTTCAAATTTTAGGGACAACTAACAAGCTCTGAATTACCTGGGGTACAAAGGGAATATATAGGAACAGAAGGAAACATAGGTTAGGTTTGCTGACTTACCTAACAGAATAATTTCAAACTCATCTGGCAATCACAGCCAGAGAAATTCAAATCTCCCTCAGCAAAATGTCATCACAGAGACCTTGGAATCTTACAAGGATCAGCTAGCCTCCTTCCAATAGCCACACCAAATCCAATCTTAAGTTATTTTGGCTTGAATGTCCAGAAACTAGCATTCAAAACGTCTTATTTCTTTACAATCAGCAAAAGGTATTTTGATAATAGAAATTCTACATGCAGCCACAAGGCCATTTGCTTACTTACACTGTAAACATTACTCCTTGCTTCTGTGCAAGTGGCTGTTTGTTTAAAAAAAAAAAAAAAAAAAAAAAGAAAAAGAGTGGAAGAATTGAGGAGTAGGCTAATTTCTAAGTCCATTTTTAGTTCAGGTCTTTATTGTTGGTAAACAAAGCCTTAGCTTTAAGACATCAAGAAAAAGCTCAGCTAAAAGCTTTGCCATACATTCATCTCAGCATGATTTCTGTTGGTCTGGGGCTTGGTTTCAGTAGGAGCCTTAGGGCCTAACAACAGGCCTGAGAATATCTAAAAGTCAAATGCAGATTTTTTCCTGTTTCATTTGCGTCCACAGAAAATAAGCATAATTTCACAAAAGCGGTACTATAAGGTGTGTGGCTTCTCCTTCCACTTTCCTTAATACAAAATTAATGGCTTTTCCTTATCCACACCCTCCCTTCTACCCATTCAGTTACCTGGACTTGCTGACAAACAAGTTCATTCCATAGTAGAATGACTGAGTGACTAATTTATGGCTCCTGATGAGAGACATTAAAACCCACAAGTAATAAACAAAGTATGAGAAATAACCACTGCTGTAAACAGTTACCACAAGACAGCAGCTAAGGGACAATGAAATGCTAATGAACACTGCCTACCTGACTGTTTAAGGTCCATGAAACAATTGATACATAATTATGGAAGAGGAGGCAATGAAAAGTCTAACAATTATCTCACAGCTGAAACAATCCATAAACACTCACATTTTACTCATCCATAGCCAGCTATGCTTCTCTTTACACTTTCCTCCATTCTTTGATTTCCATATCCCTTGCTGAATCTTAATGTAGATAAGTACACTGAAATATAAATTCACCTAGAATTACATTCCACCTGCAGAAACAAACTTGTAACCCACCTTTTCCCACTGACCTCTCCCATTATTGCCCATATGTCTATGTAAGAAAAAACTCATAGCGAATACTTAATGTCTGTACAGGGAGAGACTAAACTTGACATACACCCAGTGATGCAGACACCTCAGAGCCACCTCAACAACCTCACAGGGAGCTACCTGGCTTAAGAAAACCTCTAGAAGGTCAGACCAGGAGACCACTCACCCTGAATGACACAGGATCAGACTGTTCTGTTGCCAACCACAAGTGCTTTACTTTCCATCTAGAGCACCTATATAAGGCAAGAACTGCCTACACAAGCAGCACTGATTGCCTAGGCCCACTAAAATAACTACATTGCTACAACTCCAGCAGAGTGGAAAATGGCTGCTTTATAGTCTGGGAGCATCCAAATTACGGGGGTGGCACCACTTAGCCAGGGAGGAGTCTCCCATTTCTGTCAGAGGATGGTTTTTTATTGCTTCATTGAAGGTTGTTGCAGGACTGGTGTGTGTAGGAGCAGCTGCTCTTACAGAAGTCGGTAAAGAACAGCAATATCTGAAGGGAGGATTGAGATTTCACATGGCTTTGCTAGGGCCTGACTTCTTCAAAGGGAGCAAGCTGTAAGAGAAATTTGAAATAAGCTGTTGTTTAGTCTAGAAAAGGCCGCAAAAAAATTGTGATAAGAGTCTGTAACTCAAAACTTGCTAGAAAGAGCTTCCTTTTTTGGAATTACTGCAGAAGGGCCTAGTAATAGTGGTTTGCATTTGCTAGAAAGATGATGCAGGATGGCTGTAGAGAGGAGCTGCCAGCAGTAACTCAAGCCCTGAGGTAAGTCTCTCAGGGAGGAGGCAGGCTCGCTTTTTTTCCTAGACACCTTTCACCAAAGGGGCTCCAGTGTGGTTTAAGCACAGCAGATCCTGCCCTGGGGACAGAGCTAGACTCTAAGCTCTTATTTTTTTCTTGATGGAAAAAATGATGCTACATCCTCAAGGCAGCAGAATATTGCGGCTAGCGTCAAGTACCAGAGCACATGTATCACACAACTAAAAATAATTTTACAGTCTCATTTTTGTGGTGCCCCTCCAGCCGTGCTAGATACTATGTTTAGATACTGCGGTGAAAGATACTTCTACCACTCCCACAGTGATGATCCACATGAAGCAACACTGAGCACAGATTAGCTCTTAAATTTCTCCAGGGAAACTTCACTGATCTTCTAAAAACAAGACAAATATGCAAAGGCCTATTGCAGAAACATATGTCAATCTGTCTTTGGGCTCTTGGTGATACTTATCCATCCCTAGAAAAAACTAACGTAGCAGACACTACAATGATATTGCACAGTCAATTCCTTTGCAAAGGATTTCCAAACTTTGTATTTAATCGTTGCAAAGGTGCTAAAATCCCCTGAAAGTAATTCGTTGTGTAATGAATGACAATGTTTCATTGCATGAAGCTGTATGAACCCAACTGAGGAGATGATCCAGCGGCAGAAGGACCAGGGCTGTGGCTAAAAATTGCAGCATTGTGATTCTCCCAGCAAACTAGAGAGATGCTTCATGTCTCCTTAAACTGCCTCCTGCCTGCTTTGGAGTCTGACACAGCATTAATTTCCAGCCTCACTTTGCAAGGGAACAGGAGGACACAGAGGGAAGCCCATTCCCTGGGGAGTGCCCTGGGAGGGATGCAAAGAAGATCCTGTTATTGAAGGAGCAGGAGGAAAGTCCTTCACTAGAGTATGGTACCACAGCCAGTGTGCTTGGGCAGGGCCACCCGCAAGCTGAGGGGTGTCTTTCTGCATTTCTCCTTTGGAAATGTAACTTTTTTGACGGAATCGAACTTCGGTTCCTTAGTCCTATTGCAAGCTCTGCACAGAAGGTAGGAGGCTGCAGGTTGGATGTATGGATGTATCCGTGCTCCGCAGGTATGCTGACAGGCCTCTCTGGAGCATAGGTGGAACACCTCTAAGTGCTTTGTAACCTTTATTATGAAGCAAAGCAGTGCGAAGGTTTCCTGAGGTGCTCAGGATGGCGATGCTGACCCTTTAGGGGCACGCTCCTGGTGCGGCCGAGGGGTGCGGGCAGGGACCGCGGGCTCAGCGGGTGAGGGGCGGCAGGGTGCACACCGACTGTGCCGCCGGGGCTCTGCCTCTGTCCCGGGCGAGCCCTGCCCCAGCCCCTGCCCGCAGCCAAGATGGCGCACGCGGCTTCCCCGCCCCTCGGCGCGGCCCGGGGCGTGTGCGGGAGCGCGGGCGGGGCGGGCGATGTGGCGAGGCTCGGCCCCTCCTGCCCGGCCGCCACTCGCCGCGGCCCGGCTCGGCTGCGGGAGAGGCCGCGGGAGCGCGGCGGGAGCTGGCGGAGGCCGGGGCGCGGTAGGTGGCGGCGCGGGGCGGCCGGTGCCGACCGGGAGCGGGCGGCGGAGCAGCGCGGGGCTCCTGCCGCGCCCCGCGGCTCTGCCCGGCCGCCGCTGGCCTGCGGGGCCCGCCGGGCTCCGGAGCGGCCGCGGAGCCCGAGGGCAGGGGCTGAAGGGCGGTGGCAGCGGCTGTCACTGCCGGGCCGGGAGCGGTACCCGGGGCTCCGGCGGCCCCGCTCGGCTGCCCTGCGGCTTCCCCCCTGCGAAAGCGAGAAAGCGCCACGAACATCAAACGCCAGACCTCTCCGTCACCGGGGAATGGTGTCAGAGAGCCAAGCGGTGCGACCTGCCGCCGCCCGGTTCCCCGGGCTGTCTCTGGGCTTTAAGTGCCGATTTGTTTTTTCTCCCTCCACCAAAGGCCTGAAGGGTATGTTTTCACTTTCAGAGATTAAAACCGAAGCGGCGCTGGTGAAGAACGGACATGCTTGACACTTGTCTGCAGTTGCTTGTGCTGCACTTCGTTGTTTACTCGAAAAGGAGAGACTGAGACCCTGTCACTTGGCTTCCTCTCGGGTTATGATATAACTAATAATAAAGCAAAACTGTGGAAAGGGCACCTGGAACTGAGCATGGTAGGATCTTGAAGAGAAAAGTAGCTGGGATCGACGGGAAGAGGAAGGGGAGGAATGGCATCCCGAGAGAGGCTGTATGAGCTTTGGATGCTTTACTGCAATAAGGTAAATATTTGTGTTTGTTTACTCTTATCCTCTCTTGTTTGGTAGTCAGGTATTTAAATTGTAGCATCTTTTTTCTTGGAAGCTGCGTAGACGTGATTAGCTTCTGCAGGGATGTAATTGCATTTCTTAGACTGTTTACAGCCTTATCCTATGGTTTGCTGTTCAGCTTGTTTTTTTTTTTTTTTTTTAAATATATTTGAGATGAGAATTGCAGCGTTCATGGGTCAGTTTAAGCGGTTATTGTACCTATATATTATAACTACGTGCACACGTTTGCATAATTCTTCATTTTGTAGCACATTAATCTGTACTGTATTGATTTAATTTAGTGCTGCCTAGTATTTAGCTTTGTACTTACTGATTTCTGAACAGCTTCAGCTCATTTAAACTTTATTAGCAAAACCCTTCCCAAAGAGCAGATTTGTTAAATTACTCCGGAGTCTGCCTTTGCTGGCTAATGCCATAATATCTACATACTCCATTAGTAATGAATTTCCTTCACCTGGCAGAAATAATACAAAAATGCTGTCCAGTCTCC
>PYHW01010052.1:2005667-2118665 GCA_013186435.1 Turdus rufiventris | reverse complement strand
GAACAAATGCATTTGGAATACACTCAAAGAATCCAGACTTGACTCAGCTTTGGGAGACACTTAGGCTGTAGAGATGAGCCAAGTTCTGAATTTCTTTGCTTGGCTGTTCTTGGGTCTTTCCTCCCTTGTTGTTTAAAATATTCTTTTGTCTGTCTTGGACCTACTCCCCCTTTGCTGGAGCCTTTCATTCTTATTGTATGCTATCCATCTCCATGTTGTTCACATAGCAGGAAGTTTGCATGAAGGAGTGCTATTTAAATTGTGTAGTTTAGATCACTTAGGGGATGTTCAGATTTTTTTATGGGAGTGATGTGTCCACAGTCTACTGAAATCTCAGGTGGCAGAGGATTGGCTATTAAAAAAAAGTCATATTTTCACATATTTGGTGTCCTCATTAGCTATCAATGACGTTTTTGGCCTTTTTTTCTATCAGACCTGTATATTAAAGGCATGATTAAATGAATTTGATTTTTGATAAGGGCTTGTTCCTAAGTAACAAAACATATATTAAAAAAATTAAACAGCGTGTCTTCAAAATAAGAGGGCTACTGGATTGATTCAGAAAAATGGAGTTTTCACTTTTTCAGGAAGTGTTAGACACAAAATAGTTTTTTTTCCTTATCTCTCAACTGATTCAGGTTAAAGTGATATGTTACTTTGCTTGAGGCAGACATCCAGAATTAGAGTGTAAGAATTAATGAAGAAGCTATGTCTCCATTTTGGGATGTAAAATGTGGGAAGCCTTAATGTAAATTAGTTTGTTTCATCCACTTGGAAACATCTGTATGTTGTGCTTTGTTCTTAGAGCATCTAGCACAATGGGAAGGTGTAGCAGTAATTACCAGTGACAGGATATAGTGGTTTAGAGAAAAGTTCTTTATACCTGGCACTGCCCAGTATGTTGCACTGAAATGGCTTTGTCCCAGAATGACATCCTGGGAAAGAAAGCTAGGCAATTTCTTCAAACTAGAAAAATGGCTGGAGAATTACAGTTGGGTAAAATAGGAATTCGTTGTGCCACAAAACCCAAATATGTGGCTTTAGCTTTTGCAACCTTGTTAGCTACAGAAATAGCGAAATCCATGCTACTCCTCGATGCTTCAGATTGTTCCTAATAGTCTTGTCTTCTGATAATCAGGTCCTTCATGATAATCTTTTAAATACAGCACCCTATGCTAAAGCAGCGAGGCTTTTCACAGCTTTCAAGTGCTGCATAATGCTGTGTTACCGTCTTATCATCTATCCTGGGTCATGACTCTTGTTCTTTGTGATCCCTTGACATCTCTGCCAGCATCAGGTGTCAGTTGCAACACTTAGTTTTGTGCAAAGTATCATTAGGAAGGCATTTCTCTATTTTCATTGCCTCTTGTGCAGTTGAGGAATTGGGAGATTTGGGCAGACAGCAGCATTAATCTGCAGAAAGACTGCTGAAGCAGTCTTTGGAAGATGCCATGTATGAGGGGGTTTAATTTTTCTGGTGTTGTGGGGTTTTTTGCTTTTTTTTTTTTTTAATTTTTTGTGGCTTTTTTTTTGTTTTGTTTTGTTGTTGTTTTGGTGTTTTGGGTTTTTTTTGTGGGTTTTTCCTAATTTATTTTAATTTTTTAAAGATATGTCTGCAAGAGTTTGGTTTCAGTTGATATTAAATTGTTTTTCATCTGAAAGTTTCTAATCTACAGCTGAGATTTGGTTTTAGACTTTTTTTTCCCTCCTGTTTCCCAAAAAGCTACAGATTATTCGGTTGTTACAGATGAAAGTAGTAGCCACATTTGATTTGCAATGCTTCTGATATTGCATGAAAGCAGTTTTAAAATTTCAATAGATTTAGTAAAATTTAAATTAAAATTAAATTAAAATTAAAATTTAAATTTGAGTGACTGGGGTTGGTACCACCATGTTGTATTATTCAGTCTGTTTTTGGCTTGAGTCTTTGTGGTTTTGGTTTTTTCCTTCTTTTTTTCAGTTTGATGATGTTCAAGTTTCTGCAAAGAGTGCCTTGTTAAGGCACTTAACTTGCTTAACACCTTAACTTCCTGATAATTTTCAGTTTCAAATGGTTTTAGTGGTTGGGGGATTTTTTTCTGTTCGGTGAAAACTGTTAATGGGCAATGTACAATACTACAATACTCAAATATTGATATGGGTGTAAACTGTTGTCTTCTCATCCAAATGTTGGAATGTGAGCATTTGAAGATAATTTAATTGTATAGCATAGATAGCAAAAAAATTTTCATTCAAAAAAGTTGAATGCTAGTTCAAAGCCTTCAATAACCTACAGAGGGGCATGGAACACTTCTTACATAAGTGCATAGAGAATAGATACCTGAAAATTCTTTACTAATGTAAGTGTATAGCAGGAGAAGAGCTCCATTAGGTGGAAGGACATGCTTTCATGTGTGTCTGTGACTTCTTTGGGTTTATGTGACTGAGGTAATCTACCAGTTTTGTCTTGTAATGTTAAACTATCATGGCTGTGATATTGCTATGGTAATATTGCTATTCTAATATTAGATGATTAACCTTTTATTAGATATTAATTGTATATCAGTATAGAATATTTATTTCTGTTTCATAATCTTCTGAAGTAACTTTTGCTGCAGATTCAAATTGAAGAGATGTAACCTCTGTCTTACCTGTAAGATTTTAACTATATGTAGTTCATCTCCAATTGCTCTTGTAGGTATTTCAGACTTAAGCATAAGGCATATCAGGATTTCTGATATTTTGGATTTTATTCAGAAAGTCTTCAGATAGCCTTTTATATAGAGATTTTTCTGGTGTATGAAAATAAGAGATCCTAGTTGCCTTCAAAAGGGGTTTCAAAGGCATAAATGCAAGCACTTAACTCCCATATGCACATCAGGAAATCTTCGGTTTTCATGATACTACAATGGTTCTGAGCTTTTTTTACATTCTTGTCTTCAATATAGCCCTGATTTCATTTAAACACTGCCTTTTCCTGTGAGATGACAGAATGGTTTGAAGGGAAAGTTGTAAATGTTCTTCACTTAGTGTGGAGTCTGTGCTTCACATTTTAAAGAGGGAACGTTCATCCTTAGTGTCATTGATACAGGCAGGACTCTGTGGGTTAGGTGATCATAGTGATCTGATCTTTACTAATGCAGAGAGCTGAGACAGTCACATCCCTTGCTGTGTTAAGAGCAGCAGACCTGTGCATAAGCTGTTACCTCAAATGTGCTTTCCTACCTTGTGCTGTACCTCTCATTTGTTTTTACAAAATATGATTGTATTGAGATAAATATATTTTTTTCTCTCTGGCTCAGTGAGGGATATCTATATATTTTAAATATCCTCTCAGTTAATATTGTAACATTGTTTCCCAAAGAAGTGTGGGTTTAGCCAAATTATGCTTTGTTGTGGTGAAAAGAATGTAATTCAACAAGAATACAATAATTCTTGACGTTGAATTGTAAGCCCCATGTGAAACACCGACCTTTGCATCCCAAGCGTGATCTCATCCAGACTTGGCTTGCCTTTGTCTTCCTTCTTGTGCAGTTGCTGACTTGTCAGTGATGCAGATCACATTGCTATATATTACCTTTGTTAGATTTGATAAAGAAGTATTCAGCTTACAGTTAGATGGATGTTTGAGCAAACCAAATGCTCAGTGAAAGTAGTTTTTCATAATTCACTGTCATGTAAATTCATGCCTCTGCTGAAACAAGTGAGTGAAGTTTTACAAGGAATTGCTGTCTAAGATATTTTCTGTCAGTTGTTTTAAGTAAATCTCTGCGTTCCTGGGGAGTGTAACTTGTAGATCATGCCACAAGTCACTTGTGGCCATGTGGTGGTAAAAATATCTTTGTTCTGTCTCTATTCAAGAGGCTGAACTAAGAATGGATATAGATAAACAGCAACAGTTGGTCTTCAATTCTGAATTAACTGCTATTTAAAGAGATGTCTCCTAGTCCAAGAACTAACATAATTCTCATATTTACGAATATAGAACTTTTCATATAAATAACTGACATGAGGATATGAGATATCATTCTCTTGAGTGGCTATTTCCTTCCTTAATTATGGGCCAGGGTGACCTTGTGCTGGTAGTTGTTCAGACACAGAACAGAGACTGACGCAGAATGCAGACTTCAGGTTGCAGATAAATCTAAACATGCAAAGATGTAAGAAAATCATAACATTTTACAAACTATGAAGAAATTATTGTTACTTATTCTGTAGTATATTTGGCAGTACATGTATGTAGCTACTACTGCTGGTTAAAGTAGAGTCAGGTTTGTCCATGTTTTTGGTGTAGTATTCAGGGCTTTAGTGGTGTCCAGCATGAAGTTAGAATTCCCACATGTCTACGGGTTTGTGGATCAGGGCTTTACAGAATCAGTGAGGATCATCCGGTTCTGAACATGCCAACAAATACATTTCAGATCAAGCTTTTATTGACATGAAAGAATTGAGTGTCTCTTAAATGGAATGCTGTATCACAAAGCTACAGACACAGGC
Organism: Turdus rufiventris; assembly: GCA_013186435.1. Classification (NCBI taxonomy): domain Eukaryota; kingdom Metazoa; phylum Chordata; class Aves; order Passeriformes; family Turdidae; genus Turdus; species Turdus rufiventris. The sequence continues at coordinate 2,114,189 of PYHW01010052.1, read as the reverse complement.
TTCTGGTTCAGTGTGTTGATACTCTAATGTAGAGTGAATTTAACAAACTCTGGATTGTTGTGTGTGTCTGAGTTATGGCTCTTTTAATTTGGTAAGCTGGGCAGATCTGGGGATAACATGTGTCCTGGTAAAAGAATATTGCCTAATCAACTCAGATATGCAGTGTGTTTGTGCTGATTGCAGAAATAAGAGAAAGGCTTGCTAGCTGCCCATTGAACAACATTTTAGCTTAAGGCCTCAATCCAAATGCTCTCAATAGATACTGTTAAAATATTTACAGGCTTCAGAAAGGTTAAACAGCTGCTGTAGAAGAGAGAACTTCTCTAATTACTGAGCTTTTCATGCTGAAAGAACTATATGCAAGTAGAGGAACAAACATCAAAATGTGCACACCTCAACAGTACAGTTGTTTTTTTTTTAAAGTAAATTTTCTTATTTCTTTAAAAAGCCACCAATTTTCTCAAGTCTCACTTTTCCAATTTATCTTCTACTAAATGGGAGGCTGCAGTGGAGGGTGATGGGAGATACAACAGGGAACCCCAAGAAATGAAAACTGTATTTGATTATTCTCCTCATAAACTCTGTCTTAAGTTTGATATCTTGGGCTTTTCCAAGTATCTGCAAATCTAAACATTAGCTGTGAGTTTTCTCACTGCTGGTGAGATGTTTGTATGTGTTGATGCATTCTCTGATATTTAAAGCAGTTTTGATAATTCTAATTTATAAATGAGGATTACATTTGCCTTCAGCAAGCATGGGAATAAGTGATATTTAATATGTAGTGGGTGGGTAAAGCTCTTGGGAGTAAAGCAGGGTGTAGAAAACAAGTGTGTTATTTACAGAAATTTGGTTTTTGTTAGTTGTGCTGATCATTTAAGCACTGTACCAGCAGAAGTGCAGTGGCTGCCAATCAGCATTTGGACAAGTAACCCATACTCTGCTATGCCATAGTTTTTGAGGGTTTTTTTTAACGTGTGCTTTTGAAAAGTGAATTTGGGCTTTTTAAATTATACCCCTTCAGTGTATAGTTCAGCTTCAGTACATTAAGTAAGGCCAGGTGAGACTGAAGAGGCAAAACCAAATAGTTAAATCCATAGCTAAAAATACAGAAATTTGTTTTAGTTTAGTGTGTTGTAATCACATGACACTTTGAAACAAATGCAGACTTTTTTTTGCTAGGCTATACTCGAGTTCTCAACCTTTATCTGCTGGAAGACGTGGCTAGACAATGTTTAGCTGTTGATACAGTGAAAAAGGCTGATGTTTTACTGTTGTAGCACCATCCTGCTTCCTTTCTGTCTGTGATAAACTTGTATTGTCTCTTGCGCTACGCTGAAAGTTAGGAACTAAGTGGGGCAAAAACTGAATTTGTGTTGGTGCTAAAATTCAGCCTTTCTCATGTAAAATAATGGTTTCATTTGGAGTTTTAAAGCAAGTAAGAGTTAATGTTTAAAGCTTTCCTAAGGTATAGTTGGAATTTTCATTAATTTTAGGCTAATCTTGACATTGTAGGCTTTTGACATCATGTTATTTTAGTTGCCTTTGAACTACTTTGGATGCTTCTTGTTTCCCTTAAAATATAACTTCCAGTTGGTTCACTATGCCAACTTAGAGGAGAGAGTTGAATGTTAATAGAATGTGATTTGTTACAGTATGGTAAATTCCTGCTAAGTGCTCTGTGCAGTGGACTCCAGAAAGCTGAAACAGGGTATACCAGCTTGTACATGGGGCTTGCCTAGTGGTGCTTTCTGTCAAATGTGAAGACATTAAAATATGAGTTCACATTAATTAGATTTATCCCATGGATGGCATCAGTCACGTGCCAGTTTCAAGTTATAAGGCTGTAATTCTATCCTCATTCAACAACAGCAACAATAAAAAGTCAAAAGAAGGAAAAGTAGAGGCTTTACTTCTATTTTAGTAAGAAAATTCTTTCATTTTGTTTGTTCAGTTTTCTTGGAGATCTGAAGTAAAAAAGAAAATTAATAAAACTGCTTGGATTATCTTGAACTTAAGGCTATACTAGAATATTAAAAATATTTTTGTTTTGAAAAGAAAAGAAAAATATTAAACTTAATTTTAAAGTTTGTGAACTAAATTTCATCGTGATTGGCAGCTATAGGCTTATTTTGGTATAAATCCCTATGATAAAGAGAATTTTTAACTTGTCCCAAAATAGTTGTTTCTATCATGATTCACTGCAACTGCCATTTGTAAAACAAAGCATTGCCACTCCATCCCTTTTTGCTTTTAATTCTGGAAATGGAACAGAATGCTTGTGTAAATGTGTAAAGTAGATTGATAGTTACTTGCTTTTTCTTCTTTTGGATTCACTGATTCAAAAATCAGTGTTTTGATTATAATGGAAAGTTGTACCCAAAGGTAATTCCCCAATCAATTAGAATTGATTGATTGAATTTAACAAGGCAGTTATGCCAGTTTAGAATGGTTTATCATGAAGTCTTTTACTAATTCTAACTGCCATGTTGCTGCTATAACAAAACTTTTCATCTTTTATTTTGGCATTTTATATGGCAGGTACACAAGCAGCATGAGCATTGTGTCATGTTTCAGAGTAAAGGCTGCTACGAGTTCTCATGCTGGAAATGTAACCTTTTATGTCTGAAAACAGGAAGAGGAAAGAGGTCCCTTAACACAAGTCTTCTAATTCCCAAATGAATAGTGTATTTCAAACAGTTTTGAGAAATGTTCTGCAATTCTGCATTATGCAGACTACTTCAATTAATTTGAAGATGAGTAAACTCGTTAGTGATCTAAAGGCAATGTTTCATGTTTAGTTTCCCAGTGTTAGATTTTGTAAGTCTAATTTAACCTTGACACCAAAGGACTGTTCTTATTTTAAATAAAATGCTTGGGGATGGGGGATTAGTTATGATAATGCCAGTGCCACTGAGATTTTATGTTTGTGCTTCTAAGCTGAAATCCACTTTGAAGGTTGACTGAGAGCTAGCACAAGAGTCAGACCCGGCTGGCTGTTTGATGGCTGCATGTTAAATTTAATGACTTCAAACGACTGGCTTGTCGAACAAGTCGGGCTTGTCTGATAGTTGGACTCTGAACTGCCCTGCAGGGAATTTTTGCCTTTAGAGCATGGAATGTGACACTGCAAAGAGCCTCGGGTGGATCCAGCTTTTGTTTTTAGCAACTAATACTTCCTGAACATATCTGTATAATTCTACTGAGCTTTGCCCTTCCAGTTCTTTGCCTGAAGCCTTAGCAGAAATGGAAGTTTACTACTAAATCTAAAAGAAACCCTTCATATAAATACATAAATTGTTTTGATTTGAAACCTTGGTAAGCGTGCCTGTATTCCAAAGGCACAGGGCTGAAGACTCTGTTGGGGGGACTTTAATGCCAGTTTTGTGTAAAATGTTTTCTTTTAATTGGGAGCTCGCTGTAAGACTAGTACTACCTGGCTTCTTAATGGATCTAAAATGTTGTATTGGTTCAAACAATTATTGTGTATTCTTGCATAGGCAGACTGAAAAATAAGAGTGTATTAGAAAATTTTCGCCATTCATTTAATCATAGAGACTAGAAAAGGCTCTTGTAATTTCCAGACAATTTAGTATATCAAAGACAAGAGCCTGTCCCAAGCTGGTGTAGATTTTGGCTGTAGTTTCTTTTCACATCATTGCTTTAGAGAAGGTCCTGTCTGTCTGAAGGGCATCAGAGTAGATCCCCCTTGGCTATTGGCTTTGCCTCAGCGTGGTTCAGTGCTGAAGGTGGTGCATTGGGAGCTTTTTCCCAGTTCCACCACCTCTAAGAACAGCCTTGCTGGAGTTTATACATCCATATTGCGAGTGTTAACACTCCATGGGAATCTTGATAATTGTTTGGCAGTGTTTAATCACAATTTTGCAGTGCATACTGCGGACCAGTACAATGAGTTTATTTAGCAAATGTTTGTTTTTGTTTTTTTTTCCCTTTCTAGCATTGTGCTAACTGTGTTGGAAAAGGAAAAAAAAAATCCCTAATTCTCCTCTGGCTGTTTCATGGGAGATGGGTTTCATGTGTTATGATTTTGAGTTTTTTGAGATTATTTTCAGTACCTGTTAGAAACACAGCAGTGCCTTTGCCTGGCAGTGCTTTTCTTTGAAGTGTAAAGAGCTGTAGCAACTCCTATTGTCTGGAGAGGGTCTTGGGGAAATGGAGCCCTGAAGGGTGGTGTGCCATTGTGCCAGGTTGGGTTGTTTGTTTTTTTAATGAAAACCAGAGAGATTTAGGGAAGGGAAGGAACAAGGAGGTGTTTTCACTTTCAGGTGCTCTGAGCTGCATGTGACTGAATAGGCACAAAGGACTTCTTTTTCATTAGTGCGGGTGAGTGACTGCTAGAACACTTACTATAGCGGTTTCACAGGCCTTCATTACAATGGGCTGAGCTCAGGAGCCTAAGCTTAGCCTCTGCAAATTTGTAGATATCAACAAAAGAACCTGTAAAGTAAATGAAGACTTTTTCTTTTGTTTTTCAGGGTTTTTTTCATGATTTTCACTTTTCTTACAATGACATCTTTAAGGTAGCCTTGTTAAAACTCTGGTTGTTTCAGTTTATCACTATGAAGAGAAATGGCTGACTTAAATTGAATTTTACCTTCTTGGAGTTCAAGCCATGGGGTAATTATCTTCCAGAAGTTTTAAGGCATGCAGTTTCTAGATGTGAATTATTATTCAAATAAGTTACGTAAATTTGTCCTGCACAAAAGCTAGGCAGGTTTTAGATAAATAAATTAAAAGCTTAGGCTTGTAACTTAGAAGGCTTTAAGGTTTCAGAAAACAACATTTCTTATCTTGTAGTAGTTGGAAAGTTGTAACTGGTGAAAGGCATTTCATTACCACTTACAAGCTTTTTCCTGCTTTTACTGCTGCTGTACAAATAGAAAATGTCCTTCTTGATTTCTTCCTGATCTCACAGGACGTCTGCAGAGTGTGTGTGGTGGTGCTGGAAAAGAATACCAGTCTCACATTGGTTTATCTCAGTTTAGCCTTGTGGTGTATTATCAAAGCATACATTGCTTTCTAAACTGTGCTTTAGAAGTGCATCTTCAACCAGCACCACAGAAAACAATTTGGAGCTGTTTTCTGACATACAGCCTCCAGCTACCTGTGTGCAGAATGATAACAAAAGGGTAATTTTCAAAGAGGGGAAATACATTCCGTAGTTCTTGCTGCTCCTACTGGTAGCAAGGCTTCTTGAGAATTTCTGATGCTTTATTCTGGTGTTCTGCTGCTTCCTTAGAAGGACCACAGATGTAATGTAGTACTCACAATTTATAGTGAATCAGGTGGAGCTGAGGCTGCAGTTCAGTGATTTGTTCCCTCACTAGCAGTATGGATCCCGTGGGATGCACTTTTCAGGCACGTAACACAGATATTTGTCATATTCCCACATGTACTGGCTTGGAAAGTTGATCTGGCATTGGAGGACACAAATATAGTCATGTTAATGTGAGGTTAATTCATGTTCTGCTGTTATGGTTTACCACTTCTGTCGTGGGAAAATAGAGGATAGTTGAAAAGGTGAGTGGGGGGAGAACTCAACAGAAATGCATTTTTTTTCATTTTTCATTCCAACCAAATTTAAACTCCAGATTAAGTGGGAGCAGCTGACCTCAAAAAGTTCAGCTCAAGATAAAGGTGCTGGGTAGGGTAATTGCATTGTACATAAAATCACAGTGGAAACAAGACAGCTGATATCTGTTATTACTGCCTGGTTTTATTACGAACTTGGAATTTTAAACCACTGTAAAAACTGTTTCTCCTAAACTATGATGCCTTTGGTTTGAAAGTGTGTAAGTGCATCTGACTCGCATAGGCAGGTTTTCAGAAATGTTGTATGTATTTAGCTGTGGTTTAGGACATTTATATGTACTTTACCAAGGGTAACATTTACCATTTTCAGTTTCCTTTCTTAAAACTGCTTCAGTAAAACGTAGATTTCTTGCAGCTTTCAACAGGAGATTGGTGCCTAGGATCTGGAATGATTGCTGCTAATAAAGAAAAAAGAAAACCTGGGCCAGATTTCAAGTTTGAAACCTGTTTATAACTTCTAACATTTTTGAAGTCACTTACATACCTTAATTGTAGCCTATCTGCTAAATATTTTCTTACTTTTTCCTGGCATGAACTTCTGCTTCACAAGTCTTTTTTGTTCGTGTCTGGAAAGGACACATCTTTGTTAGCTGAAGTATAATGGAGATCAATTTCTTCGTGTTTCTCATGTTGCTAAGTGATCTTGTTTACTTTTTTGCTTCATGATTTAAAAAAAATAAAATTGTGCAAATGGTTTTGAATTAGTGCTGTTGCTTGGATGGAAATCTCTAGATTTGACTTCATGTCAAGTATTGCATAAACTGTTTTCTGCTGGCATGTACCAGCAGTGCTACCTGGTATTTTGATATCAAATCTGATTATTTTAATAACTTGGAATATTAAATTAATTGACTGTCAGGGGATTGAGATAGAAGGGAGTTGGTTTGAATAGTGTGCTGCAGGGAATGATCAAACAGTACTGCAGTTTTTGGTTTTTACCAGGACAGGGAGGAGTCCTAGTGAGAAAGTGAATTGAGCAGTATGTCATCTACAGGTAGGCAAAAACTCTTGGGTCTTTCATAACACGTGGTTTATTCTTGCCATCTGGGCTATTTCTTGAATATTGTCTGCCAGTCTTCTCTTATTCCCAGTCTGTATTGATAGCTTTGCAAAGGTATTGTAGTTGAAAGATAAAGAAGCTTGAATCTGATTTAGGCTGTATCATTAAAAAGGAGCAAGGAGGCATTTAATAAAATTTTGTCTTTTGCCCTACCCTTCCCCTATTCTCATCCTTGACTTTTGTTAAAGCAGTTTTAAGTCAGATAATATTATTTGCATATCTTCTTTCATGGTGATCAAGAACAACAGTTTTTTTTACACAAGTTTACTGTTAACAATTGGGAATATGCCTGAGCTGTGTCAACAATTTTAATTTGGGAATATGAATAGAATTAATCTAGTATTTCTTGTTGAGTTTCAAGGAGAAGTTTTTCATGCTAGTGAAGAAGCAGTTTGTTCAACAGGGAAAAAGTAATGTAAGTTTAGTTTTTACACACGTATATGGCCATTATCATCAGAGGCATGGGCACATGGAAATGGCAACATTTCTGTTCATTACTTCACTGTGGTTGCTTTGTCCTTTGTAGCCTGAGTTGTATTGTAATTATTAAAATGCTATCTTGGTTTTCCTAGTCTTTATGATCCTGTGAAATAGCTTTATTGCAACTAAAATTTCTTGCTGTGAAATACAAGAAAGTTAATGCTTTAAATATGTGAACATTTTTAAAAAGTTGAGATGTCTGAAGACAGTGTCTTGTACTACTTCTAAATTATACCTTTAGGCAGGTCTTACTTCTTGTCTAACTTTAGGGTTGATTTTCAATATGTTTGATGTCTGAACCTGAGAAATGTGTATTCTGTACTCACCTACATGTTGATAATCCAACAACCTCTGTATCTTAAACTAGTAGCTTGGAAACCTTGCAATTATTCTTTATCTCAACAACTTCCTTCATTTTGTGTTTTGCAATTTCATGTTGAGGACAATTGGTAGGTGTGCTTAAGATAAGCTAACAGTTTGGTGGTTCATGAGAACAAGGCTACATTACGCTTCCAGAACACAGTGCTGCTTTGACAAATTTTTAACAGAAAAAGCGAGGGAGTGATTACTTAATTTAAAAATTAATAAAAGTAGAGATAGATAAGGAGAAGAAGGATTATGAAAGAGGGAGAGATTAGGAATTAAGCAGAAGAAGGGAAAATAAGACAATTAGGAAAAGTCAACAAGAAAATGCAGTAAAGTCAGTGGAAGCAAATAATCAGATAAGATATGTATCTAGCTGAAGGCTTTATTTGGCACCTGTTGTCACAGTACCTGGACACATTTTTTATATATATATATATTTAATAGTGATAGTGAAGTAAACTCTGTCTGCATGTTTGTGACACTTCTTGCTTGAGTTGAGGGTGGTTTTTGGGGACACAGAGAAGGGTAAAGTATAGAATGAGAAGAGGGTTTCCATGCTTCATAACTGCTGTCCTTGCTGTGGAAAGATGCTCTCAGAAGAGCCCTGCAGCACTTGAGGTTCTGGATTTATGTGTTTATTTTATTCCAAGGTTGTTTGTTTTGTTTTCCTGGGGTGTTTTCCTGGGGTGTTTTCTTCAACTTTGTTTTGTTTGTTTTTTTCCCCTGTGGAGGGCTCTTGTAGGTAGCTATTTTATACTGACATGATTCTCTATCAGTCTTTCTTGGTGACTTTCTTTTACACTGACATTGCTGCAGAAGAGTGTATATTAGAGATATTCACTGTTTGCTCTTTGATCTTAACTTTGCAGGGAAACATTATCTTATTTGGGAACATCTGTGGCAATATGAAGGCAACAAACAAAAGGGAGGAGATACAGAAGAGGGAAAAGGATGAAGAAAAATGTTTCAACTTCTTCAAAATGTTACAAGTTATGGGGTGTATTTAGAAATTCTTAGTAATCTCGAATACTTTAGGCAAAAATTTTAAAAGCATTTAAAAGTGATTTGTAGTGTAGAATGTGGGACTGTGTGGATGTGTGTTAACGGACAGGCCTGCACAGTCCTGGCAGAGGAATATGTTAACTATGGGCTGGCAACTTGTTTTTGAAAACTAAGCAGCTTGACTTCTAAAGTAAGACTACCTCAAAGAAATATTTTGACAGAATTTCCCTGTGTGGTTTGCGATGATCTAGTATCTGTCCTAGTTCCTGGGACAATGTCCAACCCTGAGAGACTGCTGGTCACAAACAGAGTCTGTGCTCTGCTAGGAGCAACTAGGAAGCTTAAATATAATTTTCTCTGTTTTATAGCTAGCTAGCATGCAAGTCACAGTTTCTGTGTTGTCTTTCTGAACACCATCTGTCTCTCTTCTGCTGTTATCTGCCATATTGACCTTAGAGTGAAGCAAAAAGAAAATTATTTTGTGATTAGGATTGCTGCTAGGGTTATTTAATTTATGACCCATAAGGAGTGTTGTGTAGTGGTGTCTATGGTATCAGAGCACATTCTAGTAAGTTTGTAAAGCTGGTATGGATGATCCTGGAGAATAAGTTAAGATTGTCTGTGAGGGGGACAAGCTAAAATGCTTTGGTTGACGCTGGTGCCAAGAGGAAGAGGCACATAAACTAATGAATAGAGCAAAAATGTCCCATCAGCACAATGTGGCTGAAGATTTCAAAGTATACAGGTGGTAATTTTTCCTTTTAGTTCTAAAAAATTCCCTCTTTCTCCCAGTTGGAATGCATTAAATAGAAGCTTTTTATTTCAGGCAGTACTACAGAGTTGTTGATAGATGACCTTGAGTGCTGTATTGCCTAATGTTCTCTTACTTTTTACAGAAAGATCCAGATTACCTGAAGCTCTGGTTGGATAGTTTTGTGTCTAGCTATGAACAGTTTCTGGATGTGGACTTTGAGAAGCTGCCAACAAGGTATGTACAATTAGAGACTTCATTTTTCCTGATACCTGAAACAAACCTGGCTGAGAGCCTGGTCTTGTTCAATGGCAGTGCTGCCTTTAAACAAAAGAAAGTTTTTTAGCTGTGAAGTGTTACTCCTATTCATTTGAAGGTCGAGTTGGGTTGGGGATGATGCAACTAGGCAAATACTGGTATTTGCATTGTATTAGGAAATTGGCATGAGTACTTCTTGTTCTTGCACATAGAAATACAGCCGTTATTCCTTGTGTTTCTCATAACTTTTTTCAATAAGGTTTCATTAAACGTTGCATATGAAACAGTGTCACTGCATCAGCAGTGACAAGGGAAGCAAGATGTACGTAGAGAGTTTATAATTTTATTTCAGGGGTTGATTTAAGATTAAGGACAAATGAAATGTTCAATGAAAGATTTGGGTATCTCAGCTGAAAGCATTTACAAATTAAAATACACACCAGTTATCCATGAAGACTTCAGGGTAAGAGTATTGCTGACCAAAAGCTCCCACTTACAAACATGAGGGTCTATTAGAGCCTAACTTCAGAGTTTCGTATTTTAAATTTGTGTGCTGTGTTATCATGATTGTGTTTTCATGTCTTACTTAGAAAATGAGGAATAAGAACTTAGGCGTTGGATGTTTTCTCTTGCTTTTGAGATGCTTGGATGAGCTACGGATTTTAAGAAAAACCAATGTTAAAGGATTCAGACTTCCTGAGAACTGGTGTCTCTATTATAGCTGATAAAATGCTGTAAAGTCAGTATTAAGCTGATAAACACTTTTGAAAGCAAAGAGTGGTGCTCCTTGCATGATGGCTGCATTCCAAGCCCTGTTGAAATCAATGGAAATTCTTTAATGGGCTTTGGGTCAGATCCTGTTTGAAGTGCAAGCGATAGCCTCAACTGTTAAAAGGAAATGAAGAATGCTGCAACTGGATCTCAGCAGATAGAACCTGGACTTCCCAGCTCTTTGTATTAAAATTTTCCTCATAATGCCTAGATGAGTGTAAAATGTATAGTCCAGTTACCAGTAACAAGCAAGACCTTCAGGTTAATTCTGTGCTTTCTGAAAATTTACTCCATTGTGGTGTCAAAAATGCATCTTATTATGTTTAGTTAAGCAAAAAAGTTTGTCCTTTGATGCAGGTTATCTTTAACGTATTATTTAGTATTAAAATAAAGTTACTGGAACAGAAGAATGTCTTGGTATTTTGATTTTAAGTTTTTTAAAATTTATTTGTACTCTTAGTGTTTTTTAGTGTGTGTGTTCATGGTTTTCATGTGGTTTTTTTTTTTTAGCAATATAAAACTTAGTTATGCAGAACAGTAGCAGCATCTTCATTGTGATAAATGGTGCCTTTAATGAGTGTAAAGATAATGTGTGTTTTTCTGAGCTTAATGACAGGATTAGTGATTTAGCCTGGAAGAAGAGAACCATGTGGATTTAGACTCATTTGTGTAACAGATGTAAAGGAAAAGCATCAAAACAAGACAGGGATGAAGGCAGATCATTCCTGTGCTTTTATGTCTGCATTAAAATACACAGCAATCAGATATTAGAATTAACAAAGAATTGCAGTTTGTGCCCATACTTGCATTTGTGATATAATCAGGTATATGAAAAGTGACATCTTTTTGGGCTTTGTCAATTTGTATTGCAGGCCTTTCCATTGTGAAAACAGTAATACGGGGCCTGTGAAAAAGAAAAGTAGGTCAGTGTGGAACTGCCAAATGCTGATTTCCAATGGCTCCAGGGGCCAAAGGACCCTGTGGAGTCACTTTATTTTTTTTCTTCTTTTAACTGGATTCCTTATTAGACAACTAATTCTGTCTGTTGGTCTTAAAAGAAGTACAATGTTAGCTAAAATGAGAAAGTGACTGCAACAACATTTTTTTCTTGTTTTCCTTCTATAAATCGTGGTATGTTTCACAGCTGTATGCCTGAAAGACCTTGTGTAGTGAAGGGCTAATGCCAGTAAATTATGAGAAGCTGTTTAGGGAGAAGGCTTGTATAGATTACTGGACACAACCCACCTTTTGGAAGACAGACATGAAATTTTGTGTCAGTCTAAAACATATGTGGAGGTTTTTAGCATCCAAGAAAAAAACAGTTAAGAAATGTAAAGATTCTATTACAGGTTTGGTTTTGGGCTTTTTTTTTTTTTTTTCCTTCCTGAAAGGACTTAATTGACACTGTCACTTGCTGATTTAACTCATAAGAGTTTTCTTTCTATAAATTAGAATATCTAATTTCCTGAAGTCTGCTTTGGAAATGTGAAAGATGCTAAGCAGTACAGAATTAGGAAACCTCTAAATATAGTGTGTGAGTGTATCCAGTATGATTTGACAGTATAAATAGAGCTTATACAGTTATGCAGCTTATAGACTTATATAGCTTCAATTCTGCTCCTATCTTTGTGCCTCTACTCTGTAGGAGATGGTTCATTAATGATGGTATTAATGCTTTTGCTGAAAAGGTGAATATAGCTGTGCTAATGGTTTGATCATTGAGCACAAAAGACCAGCACATTTATCTGTTGCTTCCCTCAAAACATGTATTCATGTCATATGTATTCACCATAAAAAGGATAAAACCTTTACCAGCTGATGTTTTTCTCCTAATTGAAGAGGAATTGTCATTTGATTCAATACCTTTAAAAAAAATAAAGGCCTCCAGAGTGTTGTCATAATTTTTTTCTGCTTTTGGTTTGCTTTATCTTGAACGAAGGAACTTAAAGGAAGCTTATGCAAAGTACCATAGAAGCAGTATTTTATTAACTTACTGACTTGAAACCCACATAAAAATGCTGCAGAAATCATGATAGGAATGCTGATTACATGGTTTATATGATTACATGGGGATTGTTGAAAAGTGAAGCCTGGTTTGCTGTAGCAGTTTGTTCCCAAGTGCTTACCTCTGGCAGGGGAGAGTTGCAGTGTGTGTTTGTGCTGGAATAGGTGCATGCAGTGTGGAGGTGATCGAGTTCCCTTTCAGACACCTGACACAGCTTGTATGGATGCGTAACCACGTTAACATAATGAAAGGAATTGCAAATAAAAAGAACCCAAATTGGTCAAGTTCTTTCTCATATTTTTGAGGTAGAGTACCAGTAGTCAAATAACAATGTCAGATAGGGTATGAGGTCTTTTTATTAATAGTTTTCCTTCATGTAGACATACTTACTTTAAACAGAGAGTCTGGTTGGGAAAAATTGGTACTACATGTCAACAAGTTTAAATCTCTGTTTTAAATCTAAGGTTTTTTGGTGGCATAGTGGTAATTTGCTCTGGGGTGAAAACAAGCTTGATTATTTATAAATATTTACATTTATTTATATACTCTACAGTGTATTTATTTTTTGTAATGCCAGTTAGGATTTCTCATACTGGTCTCACATTTCTCTCAAATTCTCATGGGTTGTGCAACACAGAGGCAGCTACTGCAAAGAAAACATTCTTTGGGATGTGAGGCATGAAGGGTATGCTGTTTGCTCTCTTGTAAAGCATTTCATGATCTTACTGAAAAAAACTTCTTGGCCATTTTAGGGAATTAACTTCTGGAGATACGACTTCAGCTGTCAAAAATCACGGTTTTCCTAATATTGAGAGGGAATTACGAGAATCTGAAATACAGAATCTGAATTATCAGATTGAGAAACCATGCTTGTAGTTGCAGAGAGTGTGGATCTGCCAGCATCTTGAGGGGTGAAGTAACTAACCAAGAAATTGACATTTCTTTCTTGGCATTTGTGTTGGAAAAAGGCAGTTGCTCCCAGTTTTGTGGTTTAGTGTGTTGCTATCATTTTAGACCCTAGGCTATAAAATTTGTGTTACAACTCTCTGAATCCCTTGAGATTCTGAATTCCACGATCTGAAAAGCAAATTGCACAAATGTGTGAAGAGGCAAGGAAATGAACAGTAGGTGGTTGTCTGTATAAGTATAGGGAACATTTGCTTTCTAGGATATGGGAGCTTTCTGTCACTTATACCTGTCCAGGTATTTTATTAAACTGGGTCTCTGATTTTCCCTCCTGTAAAGGCTTCCTTTTCAACATTAGAAGCTAAACCATGGATTGTTCCCCATTTTCACTGAGAAATAGCAGTCATGTTGTATAGGGTTGGTCACTGTGTTGCTACACATCTTTTTTTGTGGCTTTTTCCCGCATAGGTGCAACATACACAGCAGTTGTATTAGTGAGGTTTTGAGCTTGCTGAATTTTTTTGTTGTGATTTTCCTCTGGCTTTGTCCATGTTAAAGGCTTTTTGTAAGCTGTAAGGTTCTTGCCTGTGTCTTCCTTTTCCCGCGTAGAGTTTGTAGAGGATGTGTCAGGGTAAATAGCTGCTGCCAAAGGCTGTTTCTAGCATGTGCAACCGTGGACAAACAGTTTTCATCCCAAAAAATGTTCTTACAGATCTGTAGATTTCTGTACTGTTATTGAAATGGGTTTCCTAATGGTCGTTCCTGGGTCATTTTCTTATTTGATTTTGGATCACTGGAAAAAAAATTAAATCACAGATAAACCCATTCTTTTCTTCATGTCTTGGTTCTTGCTGGTGTGTTTCTAAAAGTGTTCTAGTTTGCAGAAAGCAATAGACAAGATAATTTTGTATGGCTTTCTGAAATTTATGTAAGAACAACATGAGGTTCGCTGTGGATGAATACCAAATGGACTTCAACAACTGTGTAATAGTTGGCATATTATTTATTTGGACACTTTTAGTCTTCAGTAGAAAGCTGAAAATGTTCTTCCAAATCTCTTTTAGTCTCATGTTTCATCCCACTATGGCTATCCCTGGGAATTTCCCAGGCCACCTGTGTACTTGATGAAGATTGTGCAATTTCTCTGTGGCAATTAAGGCAGCTCATTGCATGGAGGAGGATTTAGGAAGCTACTTAATGAATTTTACTGCTTTTTAAAAAAAATGTAGTTTATTGCTGGGGAAAAGAAAACTCAAGCTGGTGTATTGCCACCAGGTATTTCCTTGTGGTTCATTAGAAAGTATCAGCTAGGTGACCTTTCCCACAGAACTTCACTGGAACACTACATGAGTACATGGAAATTGATTGGCAGCTTGACATTTGCACCATTAACAATTTTGTGTCTGTTTTTTTTCATTAGGGTGGATGACATTCCGCCAGGAATATCACTGCTTCCTGATAACATTCTTCAGGTCCTCAGGCTCCAGTTACTACAGTGTGTCCAGAAAATGTCAGATGGCCTGGAAGAGCAACAGCAGACTCTGTCACTTTTACTTGTGAAATTTTTTATCATCCTTTGCAGGTATTCTAACTGTTGCCTCAGCAAGGCTATTGTTTTAAGAAATCTTGATGCAGCCTGTAAATAGAGATTTTATACCTTCCAGTAGATACAAAGAAATTACACTTCTCACTATCCTCAAAATAAAGGAGGGGGGAATAAAAGAGAGAGAAGCGAGCAGTGCAGTCATCTTAGCAATAATGTTTGCAGTAGGAATAGGAGGGGTTTAAGCATTTGTGAATTCCTCATAGCTGTAGAAGTTAAACCTATGGGAATTCAAGATATGATGTACCTTGTATAAGAAATACTTTTAAAAGAAAAGGTGCACTCTAACAAGTGTTAGCTATGAAATAAATTGAGAAAATTGTATGGGAAGAACTGTTTCACATTCTTAACATGCTTATAATTCCATAAACAGCTTGTTAAACTTCTTACACTACTCACGCAGCTGATTTCCTTCTGAAACTTCTGCCTGATAGTGTAATTCTGTTGACACAAATGGATAAACTATTTTTAGAGATCTATTCCTCACTATTTTTTCAGTTTGCTGTTGCAAAATGCTTTTAGAGAGAGGAAGGGGATAAAATATAATGAACAATCTCCTTTGCTGAGGAGTGTTTGAAGCAGGATTTTTGAATACTTTGGCTTGCCTTACCTCTGAAACAATACGAAGAGCTGAATTGGCAGTGTTTAAGTATCCTGATGTATTGAATATAAGCTGATTGGATGGTTGTGATGTGTTTCTGAATTGTAAGCTGATGTCACCTTTACTTGCTGAAAAGTTCTCCTGCGTCAAGACTTTGGTATCTCATCTTTGTAACTTCAAAATCGAGAAACTCAGTTTTCCTTTATTGCAAAATTCCTTTATTTTCTAAAATAATTTATTAGGTGTTTGTTTTGCTCCAGAGAATTTAAAGTGAGTAAATGTTTCTAGGTAATACATTTCCCAAAGTTTTAGAAAGTGTATGTGCTAGTAAAGTGGACATTACGGTCTTTGTTATCAGATGCCATTTCTGAGCTTTCTATTTAGGGTGTCCTGGGAATCTGCTTAACCTCTGAAACCCCAAATTCCAGATGGAATTGGCCTGTAGCAGAGTGACTTGAATCTTTCTTCCTGTTAGATGAAAGCTTGTGAGCTCTGTAACGGTGACAGAAATAAACATACAAGTATGTGCAGACTTTTGGAGAGTATTTTTGAAATGCTGGTATCCTTTTGTATGAATATAGACAGAATGCTAAAACAAGCATTGTTTGAACTAGCTTCAAATTGAGCATTGTGTACAACCTGTGGTTTTATGTTGTCTTTACAGGAATTTGGCTAATGTGGAAGAGATTGGGATGTGTTCATACATTAACCATGTTATCACCATGACTACATTGTATATTCAACAGGTACAGGGTTAATAATTCTTATCTGTATTTCTGCCATCTGATACCTCCTGCTCCTTTTTATGTGATCTGCTCTTTCAGTAACAGTGTTGTGTGGGGAATCATTTGTAGGCTCAGAACTGTTCTGGGAGAGATCTTTTATCAGATCAGATAAAAGATTAATTTTCAACTTTTGGGCATTTTCTGACCATAGCTTTCTTTTTCTCCTCAGTTAAAAAGCAAAACAAAAGAAAAAGAAGTGGAGGATCAGACCCCCATAGAAGAATTTGTGAGACATGCATTGGCTTTCTGTGAAAGTCTGTACGATCCGTATCGAAACTGGAGGCAGCGAATTGCAGGGTATGTGTAGACTAGCACAGGATTGTAAATACTGTGGTTTATGAGAGCTTTAACCATGAACCAATAGAATCACACCACAGAAACATGTTATGCTTTCTCAAACTGGATAGGATTTAAATAACTTTCCAAAATTATAGTATTTTTTTGTTAATATAAAAGTTGAAAGAAAATTAAATTTGAGGATATATTAGGAGATGATTGGTTGTAACTGATCATCATGAAGGTGCTTACATTACTTTCTCCTTCCAAAAACTGGCCATTTTTATAAACCAGTGGAAAAAAGAAGCCATGTGGTTGGCAGACCTGCTTGAAATAGGGGAAAAAGAGGTTACAGAAGTTCACAGTATAGAGAAGTTACATATTTGAAAATAAGTTTATAAGTGTATCAGTAGAATTACATCCCTTTGAACTTGATTGTGTGTTCCCTCCAGCCTAATGAACTCATCATAATGTTTTGTGCCCATTTAAAATTGCTTGGTCAAGAAATTTGACAGTCTAGCTGGTTGCTTAGTTACAATGAACGTGAAATAAATAAGAGGTTGCTGGGTTTTTTATCATTTTTTTTTTAGCTAAGCCATTTTGTAAAATGTTAAGTATTTTCAGGTGCAGACTGAATATGGGGTTAGCTGTGATTCGTGTTTTCAGGATGAAATACTACTTCACTATTCTTTTTCGTCCTGTAGGCAAAAGATAACTCCTGATTTATGGCAGCATTTTCTACTATGTCATATTATAATTTCATATTATAAATTAGTAAGTCATAAGCAAAGGTATCCATGTCTAATTTCTTTGTGTGTTTTTAATGTAATTGCAGACGTTTCCTTAGTACAGTTGAAAGGAGCAGACAGAAGTATAAACCAGCTTCCCTCACTGTTGAGTTTGTCCCTTTCTTTTACCGTAAGTATTACTAGCAGCCTGTTCAAAATAGTTTTCTGTAGAGGAATGAACTTAGTGAGCCTAAAGAACTTTCTCCTAAGCATGCCTGATAAATGTAAATGTCCCTTACTTGCTCTCTGAGGCTGAATGAAGTGAATTACTTCAGGTGCATGTTTTTTGTACTTGTTCTTTGCTATGAGCATCACTGCTTTGCCATTCCTGCCCATCTTTGAAAGCCTTTTTCTTTATTTCTAGACTTTATTTCAGTGCCTAATGCGGTTTGATAGGGTTGGTTCTGTGAATTACCAACTTTTCCTTTTATGCATAGTGATTGCATGTGAGGTCCCTGTAGTAACTGTGCTGATAACTCTCATGGAACAATAATCTTAGGAGAGTGTTCATGCACTTCTGTCTCTCTAATATGATTTAACAGTTAGAAAAAATGAAACTCTGTGCCATTCAGCTAGCAAATGCTTTTTGGCCTCAAGTCTGGGAACAATTTTCTCTCTGGTTAAGTCATTAAATAGCGTGATGGCTACTTTGGAATTCATGTGTTCTTACCTTTACAGATCATATTGTAGAGAAGGACTTACATGTCCATATTCTGTACTTAAATCTCAGGAATGTGGGATGCCTAGGTAGTTTGCCAGCTTACCATACCAAAGTGCTAGTGCCTACAAAATTCTGAAGCAGCAGGAATAAGCTGGAGGGATGGACAGTGAAGGAGTGAAGTCAGCCCTTTTTGCAGCCATCCATTAACTTAGTTTTAATTGAAAATAAAAAGTTCTATTAGTTGAGTGGTAGCACTTAGGAATTTGATTCTTCTAAGTTTGAGTCACAGCTCCTGTTCCGTGAGATTCCATTACTGTGTAGGAAAAAAAAAGATAGTTGCCAAAAAGACCGAATTGTTGCTGCCAGTTGAAATATGCTAGTGCACTGGAGGCCTGCTCTAAAGGCTGCTACAGGGGAGTGTTGTTTGTAGGTTTTTTCCTCTCCATTTAGTGCATTGCCCAGTGGTTCCTCCTAAGTATCTTAAATATCGTATGTGATAGAACTAAAAGTGTGCTAATTAGCCAGCAGATACTCATCTGCTTGATGGCCAGCTGGCAGAAAGGACAGAGAAAGAAATTGCTGAGTATGTGCCTTAAGCATTCTGCCATGCCAGGACTAATTTGAGGGGGCATGGTTTCAGTCTGTGCAGCCTAATGATTTATTCACAGTCTACTAGGTACTGCTCTTTTCAACTTCTCTGAGGTTCTGCAACTATCCAGTGGCTCTTAAGTCAAGGAGTGGTGCTACTAGCTCACTGACAGTGTGATCATCTAAGTAAGTTTTGTTCTGTTTGGAAAACAGATTGGAAAAATAGCTCTACAATCTTCTTTTAAAACAGGCTTGAACATTCAGTATTTAGTCAGAAATCTTACCTGCTAGTAAGTGGTATTTCTAAAAATAATCCTTTGTAGTTTTTTGCTGCTGTGTTAGGTCTAGCATTATTGCTGTAGCAACAATATCCAGGTTATATCTATTGCTAAGAGTTCCTGAGGCTGTCTGGAACTAATTTCTATCAGATACAGCAAGAGAAGAGATGCAGGATAGTTATCATTACCCTTAGATAGTTGAAATTACTTGCTAAGATGGTTACAGATCAGGATTCTCTGGCAATCTGCCTTCAGGTCAGCTCCGGCACTATTTTTTTAAGCTGCCTGCACTGCGTATGGCATCAGACTTTTCATGCCAAAATTTCTCTGAACTTTGTCATGCTTGATAAATGGTTATGTGTTAGAATGTCCTTCTGTTTCTCATTGATATGGACAAAATGGGCTCATTTTTACCTTATGAATCAAGAGCAAAGGTTGTGTGTTTATAGTTCTGTTGGCTGGCACGGAAAGTTTATGCAAACTGAAGGTGTGGCCCTGTGAACTCCTGATAAATGCGGAATGTTGCGGTACTGTGATAATGATGGAATTGGTGTGTTTGTGTCTGAGTAATCTAAAACAAAGTGGAGATGATACAATTGACTTTTTTTTTATTTGTATGATGACAGGGAGTAGGGAGGGTTTTTTTATTATTTGTTGGTGGGTTTTTTGAGGGAAAATCTCCTTTTTATTTAATCAGAATGCTTTCAAGAAAGTGAACATCTCAAGGAAAGCCTGAAATGTTGCCTGCTGCATCTCTTTGGAGCTATTGTGGCTGGTGGTCAGGTAAGGATAAACTAAACTTTTCAGCTGCTGAAACCTCCAAATGCTTGTTCCTTCTTTAAGACTTTTAAATACTCCATAACTTGTAAATGAGAAGAATTTATTACCCATGATTAATTCTTTTTGTCTTAGGAGCTTTGCGATTATTCTGGTAATAACACCTAAATGCTAAAAGCTGGGTCCCAATTTCAAGTAACTGTAGAAGTTTGCTGTTTAGAGCAACTACATGCTCATATGAACTTACTGTAATATTTTAAAGAAAAAATATGTGTAACTAGATTAGGACTTTCCACCTGCAGACCAAAGTTTTGTGTTCTTGTGCATGAAGTTGATCTAGCTTACCTCCCAGTGCTGAAAGTAAGCTGTTTTCAGTAGGAGGCATGGGGCCTTTACAGCGTGGAAGCAGTTTAAAGTCTTTGAAAGAATATGAGACAAAGAGAGTATTCATAGCAGTAAAGCCAACATTCTTTTTCTCACCTGACTTCTGTAATGTTCTACTTAGCCTGGTCACAAGCAGCTGCTGCTTCTGCTGGCCTTCAAGAGAGAGTGTTTTTAGAGGTTGCCAGGGAGCTGCAAAGCCAGGCTCTGCACCATCAGGGAAATGATAAAGCCTGAAGTTGAGCCAGGAAGTCTGGTCAGCACATCAGAGTAAGGGTTTGCTCTCCTGGTGGTGACTAGAGTCAGTCAAGAGCCAGTGGTTGTCAGCCCCACAAGCTGCAAGTCAAGTCAGTTGGTCAGGTTCATCTAAAATGAAAACTCAGGTGGTTTGCCTCAAATTAACAGTTTATCCAGGCTACCTTACACAATTTTGTAACATGCATTTAAATGTAGAAGCATTCCCTTTTGAAAAAGAGAGCCTATTTAAGTGAACAAGATGGGAGGTATTTAATCTGTAGCCATCAACATAATCCACATTGCATGTTTCTTAGTTATTTAACGACTACAAAACATTAGTAGATACAGTAATGCATCTTGCATGGTTCAGGTAACTCAAGTTGACACAGCTGGCTTGAAGAGGTTTTAATTCTTCTAAATTGATTTTTTTTTACTATTTTTTTTGCCTTAATGGGTTTCAGAGGAATGCTCTTCAAGCAGTGTCTCCTGCCACTATGGAAGTCTTGATGCGTGTTCTAGCAGACTGTGACAACTGGGATGACAGAAACCCTGAGGAAGTGAGCAGGAAGGCAGAGCTGACTCTGAAGTGCCTGACAGAAGTTGTCCATATCCTCCTAACCAGCAGTTCTGACCAGCGCCAAGTCGAGACAAGTACAATATTGGAGAACTATTTCAAGTTGCTTAATTCAGACCATTCAGCCTTACCTAACCCAAGGCGATGCAGGCAGTGGGAGAGCAGATTCATAGCACTGCAGATCCAAATGCTGAGTGAGTACACAGTTCCTTTCTATATTTCTTGACAATAACTCTGAAGCAAAAAAATTGACTTGACTAAGTAATTGAAAAATTTTTAACATTTCTACTTAGATATTTCTTGTTTAATCATTTACTAATAAAAAACCCAGAAGAAACCATATCAGATTGCTGCCATTTAAGCAGAGCATCAAGGTTCATAGACTGAAAGTCTCCATTAAGAGAGAAAAACTTCGTTAGGCAAGAAGTGACACTTACCAGAACCTTGGTAATTGCAGAATAAAACTGTTCTGTAGTAAAATAGCCATGTGGTGCTGTTTTGTGATTTGATTTTCGAATAGCCTTGTTGTAAACATGGGCCAAAAGTAATAGTCTGAAAGAGCTGGAAATAAGTTTTTGAGTTAGAATTCAGGGGTTTGGGTTTTTTCCATTTTGATGTTCAGCATGGGAAATAAAGGTGTTTCTTTTCCCATCCTTCCAAGAAAACTGAGGAATAGTACTGTGATCATGGAGAATGCTTGCAGTATAAGGCTGCTGTAGAATGCAGAGGAATTGCTTGTTGAGGAAACAAATGTTCATGTGCTCTAAAAAAAGGTAATGCTGCTTATATACTTACAATTGGCAATGACTTGAAACAGAGCCCCAAAGCAGTCAAAGATGTTAGTTAGCTGAAATTTCTCCATAATATTAGTCTATGTGGTAATTTTTAGTGTCAAAATTAGCTTTAAGCCTAGTGATTTGTTCTTAAATGCATATCATTCTTGATCAAAAAAGCAGAGCATGTTATATGTCTAGTTTTTTCTTGGTGTGTATTATGGACTGTGCAGGAAAAAATGCTTGATGGATTTGGGAAGTGTTTTTTCTTTGCCGGTTCTGTTTTAATTTTATAGATACCATCACAGCCATGTTAGACTGCACAGATAGGCCTGTCCTGCAGGCCATTTTCCTCAACAGTAACTGCTTTGAGCATCTCATTCGACTGTTGCAGAACTGCAAGGTAAGTTTTTCCCTTATCAACACGTTTTTAACAGACCCTGCTTTGTATTATTACTAATGAAATAGAGCAAAACACCTTTATAGACTCTGCTCAGTCTCTAAAATCTGTTATGATGCTGTATCTTTGAATCACTGCTAAATCTTTTCTTACCTATTAAAGTCTCTCAAATGTCAGACTTTGAGCTAAGCACAATGCCCTCTACCAGTATGTCTGGTTAAAAAAATCAATCACCCCTGCTTTTTTATTTGGGTTTTTGTTGTAGGGTTTGGTGTTTTGGTTTTGTTTTTTATATTCTATCATTGGATTGCTCAGAAATCACTTAACAGCTGCTGCCAGATGGAGGTCTGAATTCTAATTTCAGAGGAATGTTTTTCCACTAAAAAAAAATACCTTTCTGGTGTGCCACTGTAAGTGTTTCAAAATACTTGAGTCTTGTGTGTGGCTGACATAAAGCACGAGCTCAAGCTGTCAAAAATGTTCCTCAATTTTTCCTTTTCTGCGTAGGATTTTTGTTTTCCATCTCAACCACAAATGGTCATAATTTGCAAACTTCAACTGATTGCACCAATTTTATTTTTCCTTGTGTAAAAGAACACAGATATGATGTAACTCTGCTATTATTTTCTTTTTGTGTTATGTTAGTGATACAGCTGTTTTGAGCCCTTCTGATGCTCATGTAGATAGTGTAATACTAAATACAGTGTGCAATTTCTTTCTAATCCGTTTAGCTTTTGGATTAGAATGTATTTCAATGCAATGATGCATTAAAAATGAATGATTATGTCTAAATTGTAATTATAATCAGTGGCAGAATGCCAACTGACTTGAAGTGTTTTGAATAGTCTGTAGTTTTATTATCTCCTTCTGAAAATGCATTGTTTGACCTTTCCATTCTTCTTCTGCCTATTTTTGTACTAACCTTGTATTCTGTAAGAAACTCCTTTTTTAGTTTCTTTTAAAATCATCAACAAGGTGATGTTTACCTCTTCATGGAGACTCTTAGCTGTGTTCCTGCACTCATAAACAAATGGTGGAGTTTAAAAAAGCAGGAACAGCTGCTCTATTTTTTCCTGCAGCTTGCTGTTTTTATTTTTATTCTGCCTGTCTGTTTGTTACAAGATATGTTCTTTTAAGGGTTTTTCCAGGGATACTGTCTCACTTATCACTATGTTGTTTAGAGGTCAGTGCTGCCAGTTTGGTACACAGTGTGCTTTTTTAGCCTTTTGCAGGCAAAATACCCCCACAGATGAGAAGTGGGAGAGATAGAAGCGAGGCAGGTGTTGCAGTATATTTCTGCTTCCAAATATCCTGTCTCCATGCAAAGATTGATTTAGCTGTGGAATTAGGATTTCTCCTTATTAGCTGGGAGTGGAGGCCCTAGCTCTAGATTTTATTCCTTCATTTGTGAAAATTTCTACTGGGTTCCTAAGCAAGCCATGTGTAGAAAGCATGTTCTGCATCTCTGCAGAGAGCATCAGAGTCCATACACATATCTGAAACTCAGAAAGCTGTTGGATCTTCTGCAAACTTGAAATGCAAGTAATTTCTATGGAAAGAAGGGGCAAAGAAAATCCATACCACTATTTCTGCTATAGCTATCCCAAAGAACTTGGGGTGTTCAAGGCTATATTTATACTCATATTTCCTAGTAATTTGCAGTATAATAATCTTCTAAGATGTGAATATTTTTTTCTTTTTATTTTTGCTGGTTTTTAGGCTCATGGACAAACTGTCTTTCCTTAGCTATGCTTTAGGGTTAGAGATCTGCACAAAAGGTTTTCAAAACTGCTTGGTTAAGTTTTGATGATCTGAATGTTGCTTTTTGCCAGTGATATCCAAAAAGAGAGACTGTAATTTAGAGGTATCAGGAAGTGCTTATTCTGTCCTGATAGTCATTTAACAAACTGGTTTGTCAGTGCTGAATCTTTTCTCACCTGTTTAACTGTCTCAGAGGTCAGACTTTGAGCAAAGCACAACCTCCAACATTGTCTGATTAAAAGAAGAAAATACGTTTTTTGAACAGCTTTTAAATGGAAAGATTAAAACCCTGTAGACATTGTAAAAAGAATTATATTTTTCCTTTTCATATGCCTTATGATAAATGAAGTAACTCATACCAAAAGTTTGATGGATGCTTTATTTTTGCATTGTCTGCATTTGCTTTTGTTTAATGTCCTTATTCTTGCTAATGTTATAGTCCTCTGAGATACATTATACTTACTCTGAATTGTGAAGTGCTCTTGACTGTGATGTTCCTTTCAAAGTGTTTCTAATGATGTGCTTTTACACCTGTGTAAGTCAAAGTAATATCTTGAGTGTTGTCCTTTGTTTTGCCCTAACTTATGGAAGTCGATTTCTCAGGTTGTTCCTCTTCAGGGAGACTAAGCTAGCAGATAATGGAACAAAATCTGTGGCGGGGGGGAAGAAATGCTTAATTTTTACCCACTAAAGAAAAATGTTTGCTTTTATTTAAAAGGACTTTTAAAACATTTTGATCAGGATTTTTTTAAATACGTCAATAGACTCTTAAAACAGAAGGAGGTAAATTTTAGATCTAAATTTTAGATCTAAGTTACAGCTAAATTTGGCACACAAATTTTCTGCAATTGATTATGAACTTGGGTGAGTTTGAAACTGTTAAATTCAGGTACTCACTAGGAATTTAGCTACTGAACACAGAACAGTTCCTTAGCTGAAGATACAGTATAGGTGTATGTTTGATTTAAAGCTATTTGCAACCTTAGGATGATGACAGAGGTATTTTTCCCTTCTTCCTGTCCCAATGACTGTGTGCCCCAGAAATTCTGCTACTATGCTGTTTGAAGATAAAAATATTCTGTCTAGGTATCTTCAGCTTTCACCTAGAGTGAAACATAAGTGGAAAATGATGAAACTGCTATATCCATTTCCTTGTTAATGCCCCACTCTTGTCTTTATTTCTTACAAGCAAATTTCTCAGAACTGTCATGTTGCCAGTTATGAATGAAATCACAGTTGCTAAGCCAGAGAAGAGTATAAATTCCAGATAAATCTCTCTCCTTGTCTCAGTGATTACATATTTTAATTTCTTTTTTGGGGGGGAAAGAAGTAATTACTCTACAGCAAAAATACAGTGTAGTCTTCAGTATTTTAAGAATTAACAGAAGACTAATACTAATGGACGATTGTCTTACCAGTGTGAGAAAGCTTTATTTTTTCCCCTTTTTTGCTCCTTTTTTTGTTTTAGTATGTGAAATACAATTCTAAGGCAGCCTCCACAGATTTGGCTGCAGGTAACTGTTTAATGCAATTATTTCCATTCTTGTCTCTGTTTCTAACAGCTGTTTTTAAATGCTAACAATAAAGTGGCAGACAAGAGTGAGAAAGACCTTGCCAACAAATTACTGACAGAAATGAATGAGGACCAGGTACCTACCTAAACTATATTTTGCTTCAGTTGAAGTCAAAACACAATCACAGGAAAATTGATTCCTGTGCTTCACCTTAACCATCCTCCTTAAGCCTTTCTGCAGCAAGATGAGCTTATGATGCTGCACAGATCAGCATTTCTTGTCTCTGGAAAATGATTTTTTTGTGAATAATAGATTGAATTTAGCCTGTGTTTTATTCATCTGCTTCAAACTGCAGATACTGGCAATAGAATGAGCATCAGTTACGCTTCTTTTAAGGAAAAGGTGAAGTACATGAATGGGATCTAAATTAATTCTCTCAGCCTGGTGGTGATTCTTTTTCCCCTCCTTTTCCTCTTTTTTACTCTGTGTCTCAGCACTATGGTGTTTGGGATTCTGGGACCTTGTTTGTGAATATCAATGGTTGTGTTTGGTGTCCTGATTCTTTGCTTGTCATCAAGAACAGATGTTCACAAAACAATGGACAGGCTGAATCAGGGAGGTAGGAGTAGCCTGCTGCTTCACTTTTCCCAATTACTGTGGAAAGTTTCAAATGCAAATTTATGTATTAATTTTATAGTAGAATTATTTTTCTGATTAAAAATGTAAAAAAAATTCTGACTACAAGGGATGGTTATTTACAATTGTGATTTTTAGCTAATAGCTTTGGCTTTTTTGGACGCAGCACAATGCTCTATCTGCACGTAAAAGTTTCTTCGCATCTAATAGTCTTCTGCTTCTTGACATTTCACTTTCAAAACATGTCTAAGGTGCACATAATATTTCAGAGATGATGAAACAGTAAGTTTCTTTGCACGGTGTTGCTAATCAGGTTTACTGATGGATGCAAAAGAGTACTCCAACATTTTTGTTCTTGAAACCATCACAGAAATACCAACATAAACAAGAATTATAGTAAAAATCCTCAGAAGATTACTTAAATTGGAGAGAGAGGTGTTGAATCAATACAATGAGGCTATGATGAGGAAGCCACCTAACTGTGCTGGTGTGACTTACCTTTTACACTTCAGGGGTGTGTCTGTGCTGCACTGGTTTGCAGGGCCTTGGATGGAAAATAAGTTACTTTATATTAACTGCAGATGCTGATTTTCCAGCAGCACACACACACGCTGCAAGAGATTTCCTAATTGTTTTTCTCCCTCCCTCTTGAGGTTGTCCATTTAGACGCATGAGGAAAACTTGTTTGTCCATCAGAATATTTGAGGTGCAGATTGTGTTGCGAATGCTTCTCTCCTCTTGAAGTCTGTGGTTAGTTGTCTACTGTGATGTAATTTCTTGTAGGCTGTGGGGTTTGAAATTTTTACTGGTGGGGAGATGATTTTTGAAGCATGCTGCCAAACTCTTGGTTTCCCTCCTGGCAGGAGGGCACAGCACAGATTTTGGAGCTGAACTGCCTTTGCATGTTTGTATATGACTTCTGTACCTACTCCTTTCAGGTGTTTCAGGGACACCTGGACTCCTTGGCAGTATCAACCATTCAAGCCCTCACAGCAGTAATGCACAAGTCTCCAGCTGCAAAGGTAACAGTGTCTGTGCAGAGGGCTGTTTGCAGATTCTTGGTCTTGTTTCCAGCTAGTGTTTTTGTCACAATACCTTGATGGATCTTGCTAATGGAGATGAGCAGATTGTGGTCACACATCCGTGCCAAACAGATATGTCTGATCAGCACTCTTTATCCTTTTATATGTGTATGATGTCTGGACACTGAGTCATCTTTCTGCCAAAACTGGAAGATCCAAGTATGATACCGGTTGGAACCTCTGCAAAGGGAGTACATTGTTACTTGTCCCATGGATATATAGGGTAGACTTCATGGGTATTTACAGGAATTCTCAGGCAGCTTTTTGTGTTGTAGTTTTATATGGCTTTAAACTAAGCCAAGACAGTATTGCTGTCCAGATGGTGGTCATGCAATTGCCCTGTGCCCTTCCTTGGTAATTATTCTTGGATTTGGTAAATGGATAGGCTGTAGTTAGTTTGTGGTTCTGACTGGAAGCTAAACCCATGGAACAATAGTATATTTATTCCTGGATTGCTGAGTTCATTAAATTTAACCCTTGGCTGAATGTTCCCTAGAGTTGGCACTGTTCAAGGGATGTGACTGTGCACTGGAGGAATAATTTCTTTTTTTGCTACTTGCGTACAGCCTAAGAGAGCTGTTCTGCTCCTGAAGAGCATTACTGAAAGTGTTTATTTCTTCACTGACTCTGGAAAGCCTGGGAAGAGTTGTATGTTGGAGGTGTGGGCTAGGCGGGATTCGCAGAGAATCAGAATTTTCGGTTGTACTTCTACTGTAACATGTGCATTTTTTTTTTCATGTTTACCTAAGTAATCACCTTATTCCTGCTAAAAGATTTATTCTTAAAAAAGGAAAAATAATTTCAGCACAGACTGTAGCCAGGAGAAGAGTATCCATTCCATATGATGTGTTGACTGTTTAATAATTAAGCCATAAATGGATGCTACCATTTGAACTTTACTGGTTGATTCTTTTTTTCCCTGTAAAATCAATTAGTTTTTAGGAAAACTCCCTTGGAACACTTCTCTAATTTTAAGTTTTTAGGACAGATGGTTTTTAATCTAGTCCAGGAAAGTAGTTTACTGAAAGATGAATATTTGAATAGTTCTGCATTGCAATGTAAACATTTCATGCTATAGTTTGCACTAAAAAGATGAAAAATGAAGTTACTTGTTCTTTGTGATATTATTAACATTTGGATTATACCAAAGTAGCTATATTCTTTGATATAATTGATAAAATTCAAAGTTGAACTTTTATTTGTCTGTGTGGTGCAGTGAAATGCTTCTCATCTGCAGCATTCTACAGACAGTAGAATGAACAGGTTATCAAAAATAGATTTCTAGCCTGTAATTATTACATTCTAATTATTATGTGTCTAATACTGCATTAAATTATCTTAATTAAAATTAAGTTGCTTGTCTACCTGCTGCAGTAGACAAGCAGTTTCTGTCCATTTTATTTGTTAGTGAGACTGGAATTTTTATCCTCAGGAGGTCTTCAAGGAGAGGATTGGGTATGCACACATATACGAGGTGCTAAAATCGCTGGGTCAGCCATCACGGGAATTGCTGGAAGAACTCATGAATATGGTGAGCTGTGCTTGCTGTGGAGCAGAAATGCTTACATCTTTCAAGAGTACTTCTGGCCCTGTCTTATTGTACTTCATGTCTGAGTTCCCTGTTGTTTTTCAGGCTGTTGAAGGTGACCACATGGCTGTTGGGATACTAGGCATTAGTAATGTCCAGCCCTTATTGCTGCTCATCCAATGGCTTCCAGAACTAGAATCACATGAGCTGCAGATTTTCATCTCCAATTGGTTGAGGCGAATCTGCTGTATTGACAGACAGAGCCGTGCCACATGTGTCAATGCAAACATGGTCATCCGGATCATCGAGACCCTCAACTCGCACTCGGTGCTCCACAGCACTTGTGCAGAGAACCTGATTGCCCTGCTGGGCTCCTTGGGGAGCCAGTCCATGGGCTCAGAGGAGCTGCTGCAGCTGGTGCGGCTGCTGCGGCCGGAGGAGCCGCGGGGTGCTCACCCGTACGTGGTGCCGGTGATGCGCGCGCTGTTGGCCATGGCGCGCAAGCAGGGCCTGGCCAGCGCCCTGCAGTACTTCAACCTGCACCACAGCATGGCTGGCATCACCCTGCCCGCCATCCACAGGTGGCCGGGCTCTGCCTTCGCCTTCAACGCCTGGCTCTGCCTTGACCAGGACCGCGTGGACCCCGGCACGATGGGCAAAAGCGGCAAGAGGAAGCAGCTCTATAGGTACAGTTACTGTAACTGCTGCACCCTGCAGATGTAGGCCACCTGTGCCATATGGTACCCCGTGACATGTGGTGCTTCTGCTTATCTTCATCGAAGGCAATACTTGGTGCTTCGTCTGGGAAAGGGAGGGCTTTCATCTATCACCATAACAAAGTTCTGTTACAGAAATAATGTGTTGTTTCTGTGTTGTAATGTCATCTACAGTTTCTACATCCATAACTCCAAATTGTGGTAAGGTTCGTTGCTGAAACAAAACAACATTAAAAACCAAAACCCAATCCCTCCAGCCCCCCCAGCCAAAAACAGAACAGCCTTCACACAGTTTGTTGTAAAAGTAACGAACTCTGGATTTCTGTACGAGCAGAAAGTGAGAAGGCACCTTCATGGTGCTTAAATAGTGCATATTGACATGAATTCTTCTTGATATAATTTAACTTTCTGGGTGCAGACAGAAGCAAACCAAATGTAGGTTTTTTTGTTGTTGTTGATTTTTTTGGAGATTTTTTTTTTTTTTAATAAGAGGAGTAGCAGACAGTCGTATAGAAAATATTGGACCACCCCCAAACAACTTGAGTGGATTTTCTTCTAAATGAATGCATTGTTAGGTGGTAGTTTTGATGAAGCAAGTCCTTGATTGTGTGTCTTTTGTAGCTTTTTTACAGGAAGTGGTATGGGGTTTGAAGCCTTCATTACGTGCTCGGGAGTGTTGGTGGTTGCAGTGTGCACAAAGAGGGAATATGCAACAGTGATGCTGCCTGACCACTGTTTTTTTGACTCTCTCTGGGTAAGATTTCATACTGACAAACACTTTGTTTAGGATTGTATTGTTAGCTCAGAAGTCAAAAGTTTGATAGTTTTACATTGCAGTAAACATCTGTTTTATATTGCAGTAATTTATTGCATAAGAGCAGATTTAATCTCAAATAATGTAAGCAATTTTTACATAGATTAGTTGTTGAGGTAACTTATACTTGTGTATTAGGCATTTTTTGTTGATTAAGCTTGTTACAGCATTAAAGGATTTTCATACTAAATTAAAACAAGCATAGGTAGCTGTGGTGCTATGTGAATAAATTAGTTGTGGTGCTGTTTCCATCCTATCCTTTTCTATTCCTGTACTTGAGAACTGATGTGCATTACTATGAAAGAGCTGTATCTTCTTCAAAAACCTGTTTATACATAAACATTGCATTTACTACTTTAAAATGGAAGCAACAGGTGGTCTTATATTCTTGTTGAGGCTTTGGATTTATTTTAAGTGCTTTCCTCACCAGCTTAGTAGAGATGAAGTTAAATAGTTTTGTATAGTAATTTCACTGCTCTTAATAATGGCTTAATTATTTTTTATTGCTTAACCAGCACAACATAACTATTGTTCATGTGCCTGGAAAGAGGCCCTTTGGCCAGAGCCTTGTGTATATCTATGTCAATGGACAGCAGAAGGTCTCTGCCCCACTTCGATTCCCTGCTATGAATGAAGTAAGTTCCCTTCTGAGCCACACCCTGGTAGGATGAGCTCTCATACAACGAGAGTTCAGACTGTTGTTAATGATGTTCAGATGTGGATACTGTCCAGAATATCATTTTGGAGTGTAACTAACTATTAAGTAATGCTTGTTTAGTCATCTCAGTTTAAAAACAAATGAAAAGCTGTACTGGATGACATTGAATTGTGGAGTTTTCCTCAGAATAATTGCCTGAGTATATTGACATAATTTATGATGGCATCATAATAAATGGCAGCTCTACCAGTAGGACTGATGTAACAGTACTCAGTGAGGAATAGTCCCTGTGACTTTCAGTATTGGCATATATTTTTACTTGTATTTTTTGAATGTTTCCTTGATATGCTATTCCTTATTCCTTTGGTAACTGAATAAGCACTTCACACGCAGTTACTATAACCATTTCAGGTGTGTACTCATTTAGCAATACACTAGCCATCAAAATGAGTGTATGTGGTGTTTCATTTTAAACTGGGCTACAACACCCAACATTCTTCCCTCTTGTGTAAGTTCTAATTTGATATTTGTTAAGTATGTTGAGAAAACAGTTAAGGTGGATGCTGTACTGGTAAAATTAGTATAAAACTTAAAAATGAGAGTAACTGTAGTTTTTACTTCAAGATAAAACTGGGTTTTGACCCATTTGTAGAATAAACATTAAAAATCTCAATCAAGTAATCTTACCATGAGAGCATCTATTTGAGTGGGCTCAGTAGTATGAGAAGTGTACAGTAGCAGATATGCTGGGATAATATTTTGGAATATAATCCAGGAGTATTTACAGAGGGGTATCAGGAGCACTGTCCTTCCTGACTGTGCTCCTGCCAGAGATCATGCAGCATTGCTCTTAGTTGGAAAAAGGATGTTCTCTCCTATTATGAGTAATATATGTTCTGGTTTTTTGCCTACTGTGATGGATTGCTTGTTTTCAAGGCTTGACAGAACTTGTTGGTTGCCGTTTCATGTATTTAGTTCAGATTTGCCAGATGCAGTCTTCAGATTTAAAGCTTGGATTTACAGTATGTGTTCTGTTTTCTGTCTTCCATGTATGACTCTCCAGTCTTTTACTTCTTGCTGCATTGGTTCAGCTGGACAGAGAACAACAACTCCTCCTCCATCTCAGATTCCAGATCCACCTTTTTCCTCCCCAGTCATGCCCCATCGGACATCGCTCGGGGGCATTCTCGCTACAGGAAGTTGGGGTGGGGTGCTTGGAAAACCAGAGTTCATCACCAAAATGATCTCAGCAGGGACTCAGGACAGTGAATGGGGGTGTCCAACATCTTTGGAGGGTCAACTTGGATCTGTTACTATCTTTCATGAAGCACTGCAACCTTCTCAGGTGAAAGCATTATATTTAGCAGGTAAGTGGTGATTGTACTGGTTTTAGCAAAGTAAAAGGAATGTGTTATGAAGAAGACCCCACTAAGCTCTGCTCTACACAGACACATAATGAAGGACTTAGAATCCAGAAGAACTGCAGAGCTGACCTAGGTGAGAGGGCTTTAAAGCAAATAAGCTTAACATTTGATAAGTAGGTTATGAAGTTTGATTTTAAAATGTTACGTTTGCATAAGCTCATCTGCTTATCATATGTGCACACCTGCAAAATTAAAATGTTAGGTAAAAATGTCACTCGTAAACTCTGAATTTTTACTACTGTTTGCCTACATATATTTACAATTGAGACTCTTTAGAGATACTGCCTTTATTTGTTAGGCCACTTAAAGGTGATTTATGCTTGAGGATTCTTCCATAAGAATCAATAATTAAGCAATCATTTTAAAGAAAATACTCTGAAAGCTATGTTGTACAGTTCAAAGTGTAAAAGATATTAAGTTCCATAATAACACAAGGTTGTTACAGATTGGCATTAAAACCCTTGCATCATTTAAAGTAAATATTATGCATTGCTAAACAAAACTATCTTGAAGGTTACTAATTTTCTGGGCATTTAGGCTTGATGACAGATTAGTCACAAATATGAGATAGTTATTTGTAAAGACAAACATGAGAGCTGTTTGAAGGTATAAAAACACTCTTCTTTGTGTAGTTTGGCTTTTTGTATAGTATGTGTCCCTTTTTAAGCCGACCCTCTGAAATGAATTATTTAAGTCATAGAAACTCTACTTCAAATGTCTCAAATAGCTGCAGTTCAGACTGTCCTATTTGCTCTTCCAACAAGTTTGGTAGTACAAAATTTATAAAGGGCAATATTAAGTGGGCTTTTAAATATATGTTATATGATTTTATGTACATTTTTTATAGGTCCAAACTGTTTAACTCCCTGGAAGTCTCAAGAAGCTGAAGTTGCAGACCTCCCCAGTAAGGTGCTGCTTCATTATACACCAAAGGTAGGAAACAGGACATAATTTGTGTTTGACTATAGTCTGCATTACTTTAAGTGTTTGTACGGTATTTTTTATGGGAAGATAAGGAGCAGTGAGAGCTTTCTTAGACTGTAGTTTTGTGCAGAAGTAGTAAAAGGATGGAATTACCTTGTACAGTAGAGAATGCCAAACCTAAAATGGTGTGTCTTACATTCTAGGGGTTTCATGTTGTTTAAATACTTCAATATCAACTCACTGGCACAAAATTTTGTGTTCAAGCATCTGTAACTTGTTTCCTAGATGATGTTCTTTATTCTTTGTTTCTTCATTTGTTTAACAGGCCTGCAGAAACCCAATTTGCCTTGACCTGTCTCCAAATCTTTTACATGGAAGACTAACTGGAAACAAAGTAGTGAATTGGGATATCAAGGTAAATAAGTTGTGGAGAGGCAGAACCTGATATAAAAATGACAGTGGTTGTGTGTTCATCTAACTTTTGGAATGCTGGAAGTTATTATCATAATGCAAATTATATTTAACAGATGCAGCATGTTTTTATACTGAGAATTCATGGGCTAATGCTCTAGCTAGAGCAGTGTTGCATTTGCAGTGCATTTATTGAGAACTTATGAGGGCCACTGCTTTTACTGAAGATGTGCTATTTTATGAAGATATTTTGTGGTAGCTGACTATTCTTCGTAATAGTGTTGAATGCATGTTGAATGTGTACTGAGAGAATTTTGTCATCTCTAGGGAATTCTGTGATGGTTTTCTTGCTGTCATAAACTCTAAGATTAAGATTAGTAGGATTTAGTTATACTTGTTACTTGTCAGTAGAATACTGTGTTTTTTCATCTTGAGGAGAATGTATGAACAATAAAGATCTGCCATTTTTTCCAAGAACAGTGAACAGCTTACTGTACTGGCCAACTATTTGATGGGGAAATATTGTTGGAACCACACAGTACATATCCACTGTGCATATCTCTGCAATCACTTGCTGAATCTAATGTTAAGAAAATTCAGACACTAGTTAGTTAATTTTGCTACGATATGAATAGTTCTACAATACTTCAGTTTGTCTTTTTTTGCCCAGTAATGGGTACTTGTACTTCAGAGTGTTTATCCCTGGATTAAGCTGGGGAAATGAGTGAGCATCTGAGTAGCTTGCTAAGACCCTGACTTTAAATTGATTTGAAGTGGATGTGAATCACTTCTAGAGATCTTGTGATTTGAGTATATTCTACCTTACCACAACAAGCATTGTTTGAATAACATAATCCAGAAACAATTAAGTTGGAAAAGTCCTCTAAGGTCATCCGATCCAACCTGTGACCAGACATCATCTTGTGGCACTAAGGGCCACATCCAGTCTGTCCTTAAACACCTCCAGGGACTGTCTGCTGCTGTCTCTGCTTTTGAGAAGGAGGGGAAAAAGGGGGACTTAGAAGACTTTAAAGAGAGGCTTAGAATTGATGTATGTGTAGAGTTATTTTAAGAAACAAAATAAAATTGTATTATTTTTTAACTGCCTGAAGTTGAAATCTTGCAGGAAGATGCTTAAAGCAGAGATGTGTATAATCATAGTCTCTTACTGCTTGCTGCAAGTAACTTTAGAAATCAGAAATGCTTTTACTGTTTTACAAATATACTTAGCAGGAGATTCTTCCTAAGTTTCTGTATCCTTCAATTTCCAGTGTTTATATGGGGGAAGGAGGAAGGAAATGTAAAAAATGTACTTTCAGAACAAGAGCTGACAGGATGGCCCCTGTGTAAGTGGCCTGTAAGACATTTTGATTGGTTTTGAGAACTCCTGTATGCTGAGTAAATTTTTTGCTGTAGTTGAAGGGATTTTGTTTATGGTGATGTTTTTCCTGCCTTTTCTCTTGATTCAGGATATGATCAACTGCATTGGTGGAATGAATGTGCTGTTTCCATTGCTGGAGCAGATCACCTTTCTTGGTGGACAGATGCCTGGGAAGTCTGAAGGAGAAACTCTGCCTCCAGAACTAGTAACTCCTGTAGAGGGTGACTGGGTGGTGTTTTCATCCCCAAAGGCATCAGGTGGGAAAGTGAAGCTGAAGTGAACTAATTTTAAGGCTTGGATTTACAAGTCCTGTTTTGAATGACAGAAAGCTGTTTATTTTGTGCTGGATTTTCCAGAACATCCATGTAAAGCTGAAAGGCTCTTTCTGTACATAGATATCTGACATGGATACTGAGTACCAGGAGCTCAGCACTATATTAAAAAATAATTTATTTCAAGTATAGATATATTTAACAGCACTCTTTGTCTTTTCATGATGTACTGTTACAAGTGGCAAGGTATGACATTGTTTTTATTTCTGTTCTGATTATTTTGAGAAATTGTTTGATGTAAAACCTGCTAATATCAACAGGAGAAGTTTTCCTGCAGCTTGAGTGCTGGGTCACACAGCCACATGTGGACAGCAGCATCAGAACT
Organism: Turdus rufiventris; assembly: GCA_013186435.1. Classification (NCBI taxonomy): domain Eukaryota; kingdom Metazoa; phylum Chordata; class Aves; order Passeriformes; family Turdidae; genus Turdus; species Turdus rufiventris. The sequence goes on along the minus strand of PYHW01010052.1, from coordinate 2,078,752 downwards.
GTGCTATTTAGCTTTTAGCCAAACTTGCATTTTCTTAATAAAATACTCAGGCTCCTATTTGTTCCACATATTAGATTAAAATGAAAAGAAACTGAAAGGATGCATTAAGAATAAATTTTAAAAAAACTTTGCTAATATTGAGAATTTGACCTTACAAAAAGCACTGAGAAATCAGACCTTGCAAGGGAAAACACTACTTTTTTTGTTTGTTTGTTTGTTTCAAAGATGAAATGGTGGAGTAAAGTAAAAAAATAGATCATCTTCTGTCTCTAATTTTTTTGCATACCGTGGCTAGAAAGTGTCAGTTTGAAACTACACGGGGAAAACAACTGCAGCATATGCAAAGCTTGTAGCAAAGGAGTTTGTAACCTGCAACCATTAATGAAGCTACCAAAGTCAGGACTGGGATCACTTTGTTCTGGAGAGGCATGGAATGGCTATGATTCTGCACAGGAAAAAAATCTAAAGACAGGCTACAGCTAAGGAACAGGAGTTGAGAAGTTCAGGAAATAGTGAGGAATATAAACACTTGATTTTACTTTTCCCCCTCTATTTTTATGCAGTAATCCAGTGATAAACCGTAAGACTTTTGCTACTGTTGTTCTATTCTGCAGAAGCACGTCTGGAGAAGAACATAGTTGCAACTTTCATCTTGATGATAAAACACTTTATTCAGGGACATCATGTTAATCAAGAAAATCTCATTCACTCCCATGGAGTTGCCACCCTAGGAGCCTTGTTACAGAAGGTGAGCAAACCTGAGAGACATCCTTTAGTAATAAATTTTTTGGTTGAGGTCCTGATTCTTTTGAAGCATCCAAAATGCCGGGGTCTTTAAAGGCCTCTTTACTAAGCATTTTCTTTCTTGTGTTTCTGAAAGCAAAAAGGTGTGGGAAGTTGGTCTTCATCTGCAAAGTGGAATAAAATGTTTTCATTTTTTTCATGTTCTACTTTTTTTTTTTATATAAATACTTTGTTGTTTGGTTATTAAAATGAGACTACTTTTATTGTATAGCTTTAATGGAGCAGATACTGCTGTAGAAGATAAAAGAAACTTCCATTTTTAAAAATGAAATTTTATTAGGACATTCAGTATTTTGAGTGCTAACACCTGTTGTTGTTTTGCAAGGTGCCAAGCATCTTAATGGACGTGAATGTCCTGATGGCTGTACAGTTGTTGATAGAACAAGTCTCAGTAGAAAAGAACATGCAGCTTTTGCAACAGATGTATCACCACTTGCTTTTTGACTTCAGCATCTGGAACAGTGGTGACTTTCCCTTCAGAATCGGTGAGCTCTTGGCCTCAGGCAACTGCGTGAAGATGACACAGGACTCTTCATATGACAAATCTTTATCATGGTTCTAAAAGAAAACTTTATGTTGTAGGACATATACAGTATCTTTCTACAATCATCAAAGACAGTAGAAGACTCTTCAGAAAGAAGTATGGCGTACAGTTTCTTCTAGACACACTCAGGATTTATTACGGGTATGAGTTTTACTACTTTGACTCCTCATTTATTGTATGTAGCTCTTGGGGTTTTTTTGCCATCATTCCACTGAGAAGATTTACAAATAAAATAACAGGTTGGATTTTGGTGGTTAATGCAATTTTGTAAATTAAATCAATTTTTTCCCCCCGTTTGATGTACTACTTTTCCTTTCCTTGAATTTTTATGCTAAGATTGCGTAAAGTTTGTCAGTGCCACAAGGTGTGCTTGTAAAAGTACGTAATTAAAACTACAAAATTGTAGGACTTGTGTTCAACAATGCAAATTAAGTCATAGATCATTACTATTATGCAAAGTTTAGCATTTCAATTTCTTTTAAATGCTTTTAGAATTTGAAGTAGGACTTCTTTAGAAATGTAAAATTTTAACCTTCAGTGCTGATGATTTATATCTGCTTATATAGTTGTGTGCTTGAAGAAGATTGCCTAGAGTCTTTGCTGTTTCCTCTGGGAGGTGGGAACCTGCAATCCTGATCTGTATCCAGATCAGTAGAAATCTACATTTTGGGGCTTTTACAGATTTGCAAAGTCTGATCTGCTTGTTACTATTCAGTTGCTTGAGTTCAGTAAAAATTGAAAAGTTGTTCATGATGCCTGGGTAGATTAAAAACTACCAAACTAACACCATCAAATTGCTATTAATGAGCCACGAAGAACTTCCTTAGGTTGCCTGTCTGGTCTGTTGGAATACAGGACTGGTTGTAAAGACAGTGATTTGGCTCCTGATGACCTGAGAACAATACGGACATCCCTGTACGGACTGGTCAAATATTTCCTGAGCAAAGGTGGATCACATGAAGAAATTCAGAGCATTGTAGGGTACATAGCTGCCACCAGTGATGAGGAGCAGGTATGCAACATGGCATAAATTAATAGTTTAAACTGGACTTGTTTTGATTTTGCATCTTGACATTTAGCTATCTTGCCTGGGTGAACAAAGAAGAAAATGACCACAAGCAAGATGTTAACTGATGTGTGGTTCTGTTTAGATGTAGGTAAGATAAGGATGTGCCATTAGAGAAGTTATCTTAGTTTACAAAATTGAATTAATTAACCTTCAACTGACCAGGAGTTATGATGATGTGATTTCTATTTTGTAGCATCAGCAGCACTTGAACTTGCTTTATGTCTCTGCTTAATTTGATAAGAGAGGGGAAAATGTACTAAAAATTGTTTAAATGTAGTAATACTCAGTAACACAATGTCTATTAACCAGCAAAGGTAAAACTTAAAAAACAAGAAAATTTTCCTAAAACAAAGCATGAAATCTGAAAGAACTGGGGATTAATTTGGTTGTCTTAATTTTGTAGCTCTGTGGAATTTTGGACGTTCTCTTCAGCCTACTTCATTCCAGTCCTACTCCAGACCAGCTTTTTTTATTGCTCTTTGAACCAGGGAATGCTGATATTCTTTATGCTCTGTTATTGCATCAAAGATATTCTGACAGACTTAGAGAACTTGTTTTCAAGGTAATGAATTGAATTACATGTTCCTAAATTAATCAATTAAACATAAATTTGTGTTTTTCATTGCTCTGTGTATATAATTACAGAGATACTAATCATCCAAGTCTGCTTTTTTCTTTTCTCTAATGCTAGCTAGATGGCATTGTCACAAAGGAATTAGTGTTCTCTTAAAATAAAGTATTGGGATCTTTAAAAAAATAATATATGTTGTTTGAGTTAGTTTACCAAATAAACGTTAAAAACTGCGGACTAGCATGCTATATCATACACAAGTTTGAGAGATCTCGTTACCTTTTTATGTTCAATTTGCATTTGTGTCTACTTTTCCTTACAGATTGTGGAAGAGATGCTGAAATGTACCAAAGTTTATGAACGGAGCAAGCACCGTATGAGACTCAGAGAAGTGGGGTACTCTGGGCTGGGACTCCTTCTGAATGAATCACCAGTTACTGTTTCTCTTATTAAAAACCTTCTTAACCAAGTTCTGTATGCAGGTAATTGACAAGTGCTGTGTCTGACGTTAGTACACTTCTGCTACTCAGAGGCAAAAATACTTAATTTTGGCTGAAGAAAGTCTTCTGTTCAGGAAAGCCTGTTCTACTCAAAGTTCCCATTAGTCTCAGTTAACATTTTCTTAGTTCTCTGAAGTTTGTTACTTCTGCTATCCCTGGATGCTGTCATAACTTCCAAGGCAATTTTAAAATATTTATAGGTTACATTCTCTTGTGTGATATTGTTTATAGTGGCTTTTTTCTTTCTTCCCTACAGATCCTGCTGTGAATTATAAAGATCTTCTAGCTGTAGTGTATCTGGCTCATAGATCAGATATAAACATGAGAGTGATTATCTGTAGAAAGGTTAGTTGTCTTCTTTAGAACTGGAATACTGTCCTTCAAGCCTATAAACCATACAGTGTAATAACAAAATTATTTCTTTAAAACACAGTGTCAGTATTTGTTGTTAGTGTTTTCTTTAGCAATGGTTTATTTTAAAAACTAAACCCATCTGTCATTTACTGTTGAATTTTGTGTACTCAAGTACTTTGAAAAGCCAAAACAAAAAGTGAAGCCTCTATCATGTTTCTCAAATAGCTTGTATTTGCTCAGGTTTGAGATAGTAGGTTCCTTGAATTACTGAGTTTTCTCAAAGCTTTTATCACTAGAATGAGTACTGAATTGTAGCTGTGAGACACCATATAGTCTAATAAGGTTTCCCAAAATGAAGAAATTGTACTATAATGTACACTATCAGTAAACTTTCAAGATGCAATTTTATTAGTTTTATCTATTTAATAGTTCCTAATCAAGCATATTTTCTATTCAGAAATATTTTTTAGACTGTGGGTGAATGGGATTATTTATTGAGATAACTGCCTTTTGAAGGCATTGTTGCAGAAGAGTTGCTGAAATATGGCAATTTAACCAATATGGTTTGATAGCTGCTTTTCTCCCCTACTCCTGAGAATTTTTTACTTTTTTTTTTCTTTTTTTCTCAAATATATATTTTTATGAGGAAAAATTACTTTGTGGCTGATTTGCTTGTTATTAGCCAATTATGGCTCTTTATATGAGAATGTAAGAAAAGTAAAAAAGTTGTTAGATTGTAAAATGTTTAATTGAAAAGCCAGATGGATGCAGTTACAAGCTAAAATTAACGTGTAGATACTGGATATCTTCTATCCTTAGATTTTGCACCTTTTGCATTCCCAATTGGATGCAGCACAACAGATTTCTCAGCAGCTGGGCTGGCAGGACACATTGGTTAGACTGTTCCTGAAAGAAAACTCAGAGGTCCGGCTTGGCTTTAAGCAGAACAGGACTGATTCCTCCAGGGAAGAGGAGAAAAAGCCTCCTACTGAAGAGCTTCAGAATCATCAAACTAATAAGACAGAGAGAGAGAAAACTGGCAGCTTTGGATCAGTTAATGGTCTGTTTGATCAGTGGAGTTTAGAAGACAGCAAATCCCTGGATGTCCCTGCCCATTTCTCTGTTATGCCACTGGAAGATGCATCCACAGCAGAGATGTCTTTTAGTTCAGAGGGCCGAGAAGAATTGTGGCACAGTAATCCCTCTCATTTGAGTTTAGATTTGTCCAGTGTTGACTCTTATGAACTGGCTGATGTTGGGAATCAGATGACAGACAGCCAGCCCAGCACTCCATCACCCACAGAGAGCACAAAGCCCTTCTCTGGGCAGCCTGACAAAGAGCTGGGTGTTACCAGTGACGTGGGCTTCACTGCTGAGCTTTCTCTACTGGAAAACCAAGGAGTAAGTAACTGTGTGACTGGTTTCTCCAACTGTTGGAAATTTCTTTTTGTTCTTTCAATCTCTCTAATGAATCATTACTACTTTTTTTTGTCCCTCCTATCATCCAACAGAAAAGCAAACAATATGGCTCTTCTATAGTGAATACGAGTACTTCCTTTTGCAATGTGTCATCTTTCTTGATTGTCCAGTTGGGATAGCTTTGGTGGTTTTTGTTTGTTTGTTCTTTAAAAAAAAAAATAAAACCAATCTCTCCTCCCAACAAGAAACCACTAAAAAAGCCCTGCAGACTCTTCCCTCCGTTTATTTAAACATCCTTTATCGTCCAGAGGAGGCATGGAGTAGACTTGCTGTGGAAAAATCAAGGGTGGCTAAAGGCAGCTTGTTGTACATCATATAAGCAGACCAAGTCTCTTATATTTGTGTTTTCTTGAACTTTTCAATTGAACTTTAGACTGCAGTGTTTGAAATGCTTGAAACATGAAAGCCTAGGGGCTGTGATGAACAATAAATGTTTTGAAGGTTTTCTATACTAGAAGGGCTTTAAATATTTCATTTCTTTTGTAGGGAAGTGATAATGAACTCGTACAGTTACTTACAGACATCCTGCTGTGTATAATGTGGAAAGGTATTGAAAAATCTGATGATGATGCTTGGATTGAGAGAGGACAGGTCTTCTCTGCTCTCACCAAACTGGGGATGTCTAACGAGTTGCTGCGGCCTTCTGATGAAATAAAACTGAAGTGAGTGTACAGTTCATCCCTTTTGAGGATAAACAGAAGTGAGAGACATGAGTGAAGCTGGGAAGGGGTGGGTGTTTCCCAACAAGATGTACTTTTCTATGATGTCTCTCACATACTGTCAGAAATATATTCCAGTACCTATTTAGGAGTGTCTTGTGGCCAGAACATTTTAAAACTCTCACTGTTTTCATGAGTCTCTCAATCGCTTTTATCTCATTGGCTTATCAAGAAGATGGCAGTTATGTAACTGCAGACTAAGAGATTCAATTAAATACTTAATTGGATTTTTTAAAACCACTTACACTTGGAACATGTAATACCCTGGGATTTTGTTTTCTATGCAGCTTGCTGGAGAAGATGTTAGAATGGTCAGTCACTGATAACAGAGATTCAAAAGCTCTCCCTACACATGCTGAAAATGCCTTCAAGCTCTTGCTAATTGTACAGGGTTTCCTGCAGGCAGAAGGACTAATTAATTCAAATTTATGGACAGAAAAGGTACAGTAATGGCATTATGGAAATACTGTATATAGGCTGAAATGGTAATAAGAAAATTGTTGGTTTGGACACTGTCACCCTTCTAGTCATATATTTTTAAACCACAGATATTACAGAGTAAGGATTTATAGTGGAATGGTAGTCCCTTCATGAATAAAAATGTGAATATTTACCTCAGGGAATATAGTTAATTTTGCAAATTAGATTAGGCATGTAAGTGATACTCTTTACTGAGAATCCAGGTTTCTTCAGACTGGAGAAATAGTTAGAAAATGTAAAAGCTAATGACACAGCAGCAGTTGTAGCCTAAGCAGATTTTACATTGTTTATCAGCATTTATGACTCTCTGAGCATCCTGAGTGACAGATGAGCCAAAACTCTGCTCTTGGTTGCAAGTTGGGAAATGTCACTTCTGTGTTTTGACCCATATTGGAGTTTCAAAAATGTATAATTTATCTCAACAATTATGTGTTCTCTGTCACTGATCATGCTTCCTTCACTGTCTGAGTTGCCATTGATTTTTCAATTTTTCTAGGTAAAAGGAGAGAGAGATTATATGGAAGCCATCATTATTTTCCTAGAAATCCTTAAAAAATATTTATAAGGCTACTTTCTTTAAGGAAAAAGTGTAATGTCAGGAGTCATTAACACTAATTCCTATACTGTTTTCCAAATGCCTCCTTATAAGTAAACATAGTTTAAAGCTTTAAATTGCTTGTTTTAAAAAAGTTTCTTCTTGTTAAAAGCTTTGGCCTCTATTTGCCTTCTAATTGGAAATGAGAGCTGAACTTTGGAGTGATGAGGGTTGTGTCTCTTGCCAACTTTGAATTGAAAATAACAGTACTTGCATAAATTATCTTCCACTGTGCTCAGGGAGCATTTAAATCAGTATAATATCCTAAATGGGATATTTCAGTCAGCATTCAAGTGATTTGTTAGAGAATACGTCAAGATGTATTAGTTTTAAACAAACACATCTGGATAGTGAAATGTGCCATTTGCCTTGGGAATACCCACCTTTCACAAGGCTTATATCACTTTTGCTATCTAAATACCGACAGAAAGAAATGCTTCCTAGAATGGAATCTTTTACATTTTCTAAGGATATGGCACTTACTGGAGTTAATTTTAGGAAAAACAATAAGCATATGTACGTTCTCTCTTCCCCTGTACACACACACACACATATATATGTATATATATATGCTTTATTTAGGGGAGATACTTGACTTAATGTACTGGGCTAGGTAGATTTTTGTTGTTGGGAGTTTCTTTAAATTGCTGGTTTAACTGCAGTGTTCTGGGGTGATTTTCTGGGTTTGGTTAAGTTACAAATGTGAACACAGCCTCTTCTTCAGGTCTTCAAAATTATTGTGTCTCCAGCTAGATTAGTTATTGTTACTTTTATTTCCATTTATTTTATTTTAATTTTCTGCAAATTTTCTGCTTCTGTAATAGCTCTTGGAAGAACTAGTGACTCTCATGGATAGCCTGTCAGTCTGGTACTCTGCTGGCCTAGAAGCAATTAGGCTTTCACAGGTGCAAGTCCAGCTGCTCCTTGGATTTATTGCACAAGACAATTTACAGGTTTGTTGCAAAATCTTGCAAGTGATACTTGAGTTTTAAGGGCATGTTTGATGTAACTGGTGTGATTTATGGGGGAGCTGTTCATGCCAGTGAACAGACTTGTGGCAGTCCCTCATCCTTCTGTTGGGAAGATGTTTTATTGGTTCTCACCTTTGGCAGGTTTGTTCTAGTCCTGTCCATGTCCACCTCAGAGCACAAGAAAGAGGTAGAGAGCTTCTGTTTGAGGGTGGGAATATGGAGGCAGGAATGGCAGGAAAAAAATGGGTGCTCAAGGACAATCACATTCATTTTTTGTTTGTTTTCGTAGGTCTGTGCTATGGCAGCAGCCAAACTAAACACCCTCCTTCAGACCAAAGTAATTGAGAGCCAGCCTGAAGCATGCTACCTCCTGGGGAAGTTGGAAGGCATTTTGAGTAGGTCAATTGAAGAGAAGACAGAAACTTACTCATTTTTGATTCCCCTTGTTCGGACGTTGGTATCCAAGATTTATGAACTTCTCTTTATGAACCTGCACCTTCCTTCACTGCCGCCTACCAATGGCAGCCCATCTTTCTTTGAGGACTTTCAAGAATACTGCAGATCTGATGAATGGCAAGTTTATATTGACAAATATGTAAGTAGTAAATTCTTTTTGTATCATTTCCTCCCTCCTTCAGCTGTGAAAGCGGAGAAACCCATTTAGAAATCATATGGTACATTTTATTTTGCTTTGGTGGAACCAGATTATTCCAAATATGAAGCAATACGAAGAGAATTCATTCAGACATGATAATGAGCAGATGGCACTTTATTGGAAAGATTGTTATGAAGCGTTTATGGTGAACATGCACAAGCGGGACCGGGAAAGAGGAGAAAGTAAGCTTAAATTTCAGGTAAGGTTTTCAGTGAGTGCAAGGTTGTCTTAAAAGAACCCTCTCAAGAGTTGCCTTCTAAAAAATGGAGAAGATGAATTCCAGGATGATCCAGTTCAAGTGATTCAATTCTAAACAGGTTAATTGTATTAAGATTTTATGGGCAGTGGGACTATATGCACTTCTAGGATATGCTTTCTAATTCTGCTCTGTCTATTAAGAGTCTTATGTACAATCAGAGTTATTTCAATAGGCCTTCTTTTTTGTTCAGCAAGGTAGAAATATGCTCAGCCATAAGCTGCACCCTCTTTGATTTGTGTTCTGAATTACTAAAACCATTATCCATTATCAGCTCTTTTGGGGTTTTTCTTTAACCATATTTCAATTAAATTAAAATACTTAAAACAGTGAACAGTTCTTCAGTTCTTATTTAATGTGTGGAAAATTTGCTTCTAAACAGACCTTTCTATATAAGGTTGAGTTTCAGCATTAGAGCTAACTGGTAATTACAGGAAATAGCATAGTGAAGTTACATGTCTCTTTGTTTTCATAATAACAAAACTTGTAGGTCAATTTATTCAAGTAGCTAAAGGAAAAATGCAATGAGAGTCACATTCTAGAATACCAGAATTTAAGAAAAAGACGACCTATTATAGTTGGATTTCTAATACTGGCTGCTTTTCTAACGATGAAAATTTGCCTTAGTGTAGGTTCAGCACTGATACTGCTTTCTTCACATCTTTAAATCAAAGTCTGGCATTATTTCTTCCAGGTCTAAGCTTTTTAAATTTTTTCTCCTGGGTATTGCCTTAAAATTTCAGAATTTTATTGCTTAATCTTTTCCATTTCTTCTTGTTTTATGCGAATTCTTGGAAAACTGTTTTCCAAGGTCAGAGTTAATTCAATGCTAGATCTGTTCACACTGGTCTTTCAGGAGCACTTTGTGGAGCCGTTCAGCAGGAAGGCTCGGCAGGAGAATCTGCGGTACAACAGCATGCTCAAACAGCTCAGCAGTCAGCACACAGCCACGCTGAGACAGTGGAGAGCAGCTCAGCTTTACTTGTTCTCTGAGCGTGGGCCTTGGGCTGAAAGGTGAGGCTGGGCTTCCTAAGCTGTGTGTGACACTTAGAGGGAATTTGCTCACATGACTGTTAAATGTGATTCAAACCAGGTCAGATTGACTGCAGTAACCATGCTTGAGATGTACAGCCTTGAGTGACAAGAGAAATGGCCTCAAGTTGCTTCAGGGAAGTTCTTATTAGGAATAATTTTGGGGTGATTGTGGTGGTGGTAGGTTGTCAGCTGGACTTGATCATCTTGAGCATCTGTTCAAACCTTGCTAATTCAGTGAAAATAACTACTGTTTGCAGAATAGTGATGATCGGAGCTGCAATATGAAACAAAAGCAATAAACTGCATTTTAGTCTTTCATTTTTACAATGTACTAGTGAATGACCAGTGTTTTTCTAAAAATGCACTCTTTTGTCATCAGTTCATTCCTGTAGGTCTTTATTCAGATTGTTTTTATGGACATTCTTTTTTTCCTAGGAAACAGCGTCCTGTTCACTGGAAACTTTCAAATGTGGAAAATTTTTCACGTATGAGATTGAAACTAGTGCAGAATTACAACTTCAACTCTCATCAGGATGCTAGTGACCTGAGAGATAATTTAGGTAAAGTTGTATTTGCTATCTCACTTGAGTTTTTCCCAAAGATACCTACTTTCCTCTTTGTGTTTAACAAGCAGTATATGCTAGATACTTAAATCCAGATTTTTCTTTATTTTGTCTATAGTAAGATCTATAATACGAGAGTGGTTCTTTGACTTGAAACAGCAGCTTCCTGTCTTTTGCCCTGGTTCATTGCAATGTGGGGTGTTGTTGTGCAGTGAATGAAAGTTAATTTTTTTAAAACAAAGGAATTAATACGACTTTCTAGTATGAGATTATTTCTTCAAGAAAGAAGCAAAGAGATCAGAGTAAGCAGTGTGTGTTCAAAGCCTTTTAGAATTTTGAGTAAAATTTGTAGATAGAAAGTGCTTTTTTTGAGAAGTGTGCTAAACTGCTGTTGGGTGTAACTGTTGAGTTTGATATATTGGATCTCAGGGCTCAAGCTAAAAAAAAACAAAAACAAACAAACAAAAAAACAACAACAACAAAAAAAACCCCAGAGAAACTAAACACTCTTGTAAACCCACATAACCAAAAAGCAAATGCAGTGCATTTCTAGTAAAACTGCATGCTTTAGCAGTGTCTGGAAAAAATATTGCAAAATATTTTATTGTAAGTATCCACATTAGAATTAAAGTTAAATTTTTTAGTTGTTGTGTTCCCTTTCTGCTATCGTAATTTTCAGTGTAGCTCAAGAACTGGTTTTGGTGATCTGCTTAACCACAAAAATATTTAAAAAACATGGTTGCTTCTTACTTGTTTAAAACCAACACTCAGCTGTGGAAGATAGGCTTAGTAGGTTAGATTTCCAAAAATATTGTAGCAGAAAAAGTTCTGAGCTGTTATCTATTCATGCTAGGTGTACACCAGACACAGCCCTCTAGTGAGTCTCTGCTTCTGGAGGTGGTGAAGCAGGTGAAAGTGAGTGACTTGGAAGATGATATTCTGGAACTACCAGAAGAAGACACAGCAGCCAGTTCCAATTTGTAAGTGGAATAGGATAAACAATTGTCATTTGTTTCTGTGCTAGGGATAAGGAGCGATAAACTACTTTGGGAAATCAGTAGCATCGAGAGTTTTCCTCTTTCTTTGTCTGGCATTAACAATTCACTCCAGAGCAGTTTTGACCAGCAAAGTAACTGTTGGATTTGTCATTGTCACCACTGAGACAAGAAAAGCCCCAGAGACAAGAAGGCAGAGCAGATGTTTGTGAGACTCCATTAGTGATTCACTGCTCACAGGTGGGCTGAAACTACAGAATTGTTGAGGCTTTTCTACTCTGTGTGATAACTATAATTCTCAAGAGGCAGTCTGTCCTCTAAGGCCATGGAGCAGACTGAAAGTGTCTCTTGTCCATAGCTGCCATGGTCACTCACTCCACTGTCAGCTGCATAGCATGAGAATTTGTGTGGTTGGCATTTACGTGCCGGAGAGTGCCTTGTGTTTAAGAGCATTCCAGAGGGAAGGCCTGCTGTGCTTCCTTCATGTCACTTGTGTGACTGCAATCAAAAAATAGGCCAGGAGAGAGAGAGCAGGGGCAAGGGAGTTGAAGGAGGAGAGCAAGTGCTTTGCTTCATTAATTGGTCATGTTGTGTGTGCATCTATGTGTATCTGTGCTGTTAAATCCAGTAGAGGGTTGGCACTCTGAGTGATACTGATACATTTTGTGCTTGCAAGGTTATGAAATGCTTGCTGTAGATTATAGCAAGATAACCCTGAAGATTACTTTAGTCACAGCAACTGGAACTCAGCTCTGCTCTGGGCCAGAGAACTTAAGCGCATAACAATTAAATAAGAAAGGAAAATGCAGCCTAATGTTTTCGTACTTCAGATGAAATTAAGTCCACTGTGCCTGAGATCAAAATATCAAGACTGAAGAGCAATGCTGTGAAATGATGTTTGTGGTCTACTCTGAAACACAGAAGACTGCTGATGAAAGGAGCTTTGTGTAATTGTTTATGTTGCAGTTTTAATAGCATTCAAATTTGATTATTTTCTCAACTCTCCTCTTACCAAGGACCTAAGCAACAGTGTAATCTATCCAACCCTGTAATACTTAGTGGTGTTTTTGCAGGGATGAGAAGGATGAGGAAAGTCAGAAAGAAAAGCTAATATTGTCTGAAGACTGTGAACTCATTACAATAATTGATGTGATACCAGGCAGGCTGGAGGTCACCACCCATCACATCTATTTCTTTGATGGTAGCATTGAGAAAGAGGAAGGTAAGCATGATCAATGTCTCTTTATTTTCAGTGTAGTTCAGCATTCTGCTTTTAGTAGGCTGAGTTTGTTTAGAAAATCAGTGTCAAAGTAATTGTAAAGAGACGAGTTGTTGTTCTGTACTTAAAATCAATATTGCACTTGATGCTTAATGGCTGACATCCCTTCAGAATCAAGAATCTGGAGCTGTACTTTCTGAGCTGGTAAACTGATTAACTATTCTTATTATTTCTGCAAAATAACTTCTTAAAAAACCTGACTACTAAAAAAAGTTACTACTTCTAATTTGCTTTGTAAATGGCACCTCTCTTTTTCTCCCTGAAAAATAATGTTTTACTTATGCATTGATTAAAAAGTAGTGGTATGTAAGCATTAATCATCTATATTAATTTAGGGAACTTCAATAGAACATACACAGCTGGCTATGAAAACACTGAAGTGAAATGCTGGACAAATAATAGTAAAATTTTCCAAATCAATATACTAAAATGTTCAGCCTTTGGGAAATCTAAACAGAAAAGACAGAATACATTGATATTATGTCTTTAATCAGAAACCAAAAGCAAATTCTACATTCCATCAGATATTTCTTACTTCATTTCTTTTAGGACAACAATCTGAAGTTACTATTTTCCTAACAAAATGGGTAATCAAGTCAGCTATGAGACTTTCCTTTTCTAGGTGTAATACTGAGGTGACTATAGCTGGTACTGCACTGTGTCTGTATGAGAAGTGGTCTTTTTTTCCTATGTATTCTATATAATAAGCAGAGTGTTCCTCCTAGGGGTAGGTTTTGATTTCAAATGGCACCTTTCCCAAATTCGAGAGATCCATTTGCGTCGGTACAACCTGAGGAGGTCAGCTTTGGAGATATTCCTTACAGATCAAACCAACTACTTCCTCAACTTCAACAAGGAGGTATGGGTTTTCTAAATTTCATGGGTTTATATAATAAGCACAAGGATAATTTTAAGATCAGTAATTGTATTTGAGTCTGATGCCTTTCTTAATACTGTAACACCAATAGCAAAAGCTTTGCTTTACATAGTCATCATGGAAAACTAGACTGGCATCTAGAAACTGATTAATTATGAAAAGATAGATAAAACAAGATTCTCCTTTCTCTTCTCTCTGTCATACAGAATGATTATACAACTAAAATCATATCAGTAATAATCTAAATGTTTTGAAGCTCATCTTTTCAAAGACTGAACAAATTTAGTTACAAATCAAGGGGGACTTTCTTTTTTACAGCAGCACTGCAAATTATTGATATGCCATGGTTAAGGAGTAGTGAACTTTTTTACCCTCTGGATAATATCAGTGATCCTTTTTGTGAGGGGCTAAGATAATTTTCAGAACGTAGGGTGAGTTACATACTAGTAGATCAATTGATGAACAGCTCTTAGAAAATGTTGTGTGGTTTGGTTTTGATGTGAAGGATGTCATATATCCATCCGTGTCCAGATGTTTTAAACAGCAAGAGATTGAAGTACTTTGAAAGTCTGTTTCCTATTTATTTCACATTTTAATTAGCAGATAAGTTGCTTAATTGTCAGCTTCAGTCTCCAGAATATTGTTTTATTAGTGCTGTTTTCTGTCAGGTACGAAACAAAGTGTACAGTCGGATATTGTCACTGCGTTCTCCAAACATCTCTGGGACCAGATCTCCACAGGAACTTTTCAAAGCATCAGGTTTGATGCAGGTACGAGACCTCAGCTAAATGGTCTAAAGAATTCCTCGGCTGTTTGAAGGAGTCCCCCAGTGTTTAGATGGCAGCTGCCAACTTCTGTACTTTCAGCATGGCCCCTGAACTTTCACATGCATATTTTTAGGATGGTTTGGTTTGTGTTTATGGACCAGTAAATGGGTGTAGCTGGGCTCTGTTGATGTGGTTGGTAGGCATTTTAGCATGAATACAAAACATGTGGCAGATTTGCTTCTGGTTTTAGTCTGTGATCTTGATGTGCAAATCATTTTCCCTGCTGTCTTTTCATGATGGAGCTTTCAAAAAAACCCGCATGAAGATTGAGTGGGAAATAGTAATATTGGGGAGAAAAAAGTAAAAATATCCATATTACCATAAATACAGATAAATTTTTAAATATAGCAAATATATTTTTATCTTCCATCTCTTTATGCCAGGATTGTTTTCTCTGAGGGAGGAAGCTTTCCAAAGAACTTTAATATATTTGAAATACTTTGGTTCTTTATTTTCCTAACAATAAAAACTATTGAGTTGTATATTTAAATAGAGGAAATACCATCTGTCATGACACATCTCCATTATTCTACAGACAAATACTGAGCCCTTCTTAACACAGCTATATCTGTTCTTTGGTTTAGAATATAATAACAGAGCAAACAAAGGTGCACAGACAGCTTGGTTTGCCAGTTGTTAACCTGTACTGTTAACCAATGGGAGAAGAATTTATTAATAAATTTTGATCTTAGTACTCTAATGGATTTCAAAGTTCTGTTCTCCTTTTTATCAGTACCTGTGTGCTTACCTTCTTTTTGTTTCTCTTACTTCCTATTTTTCTTTTCCTTTTTACCAAGGCTGCTAATTGTCTGTTGCTATGTATTTGATACAGTACTGTCACCAATCAGGACCTGATCTCAATGAAACATAGCACAATCACTGAATCAAAGGGAAAATAAATTTTAGTATGAGAAATTGAGTCTGGAGTTGCATGGAATTTTTGTGGTCATGTGCTTTTCACTTGCCAGTGCTATTGTCTGGTAGATAGATGCCGACAAAATGTATAATAATAATTGCAATAATTCTATCTTTGATGCAGTGAATTCCTTTTTATCTTTCTTTGTCTTTCAGAAATGGGTGAATAGAGAAATATCCAACTTTGACTACCTTATTCAGCTGAACACCATGGCAGGAAGAACTTACAATGACCTTGCTCAATATCCTGTGGTAATTAAGAAGTTAACTTTTAAATTTTTGCCAAAGGTATGTGTATTTTCTATTTTGAAAGATGTATTTTAATCTCTGATGTTTGACTTTTTTTTTAGTTTCCCTGGATTTTACGAGATTACACCTCAGAAGAACTGGACTTGAACAATCCTGCAGTATTTAGGGACCTGTCCAAACCCATAGGTGTGGTAAATGAGAAGAATGCTAAGACTGTGAAAGAGAAGTATGTATTTGAGCACTTGGTTATATTTCTTTGTCTTTTCGAAGCCTCCAGGCTAATAATACATCTAAAAAATAAAGTTGTGACAATGAAAATTTTGAAGCTGGTTCTATGACATAAGATGCATTTGCAAATGTGGTTGGTTTGTTGTTCCTGCTGCATTCAGACTGTATTATATAGCACTCAGTTACATGGCAGTGAAAGGGCAAAACTTACTGTTGCAAATTTTCAGTTCTTTCTCAGCTGTGGAGATAAAAAAACTGAAAGACCGTAGAAACAATTTAATGGCCCAACAGCTTGAAAAGACATAATGTGTCCCATGTCTGCTTCAAGATAAGGAATGTGAAATCATATTGCTGAGTAGTGCTGCCTGTGCTAAGAGATAGCATTGATCCTAAATCTGTGCTTCCTCTTTTTTCAAGCATAGATTATTATCTTCAAAATAAAATGTGTCTCAAGTGGCTTTCAGCAAGTCCTCTGTGGTACGAATGACAGGTGCTTACACCCACACAGCAGTGTGGTGATCTTTCCTTGTTTGCTAGTCTGGGGAGTGAGTGTGCTATCATAACAGACTGCAGGCAGGTGTCTTCCAAAATCTTCTGAGAACTTTTGACATGGAGAATTTCCTTTGAACGATTAGGCTCTGTCCTGACTGTAATGAAACGGGTTCTCTAGAAATATGTTTAACTAGAGATTGTCCTCCCAGCCTTGTGAGGCTGAGGAATGTATCAGCCAGATGGTGGCATGATGGAGTGAGTTTGCCAGTAGGAAAGGAAATGGGCATGAGTGTGAAAGAGATCTCTCTTCTGCATCCTGCACAGTCAAACACATTCCCTAAATCCTACAGGAAACCATAAGTAAATATTCATTGTAGTGTTGTGGGGTCTGGTCTGTTGTATAAAGTCATCAGTCCTGTCTGCCCTTTGTCTGGTTTCTGACAGCTGATAGCAAATGCCTAGGGAAGAGTATAAAAGGCATGCACAGGTTTCATCTGGTGTACATTCTGATCTTTCAGCAATCTTTTTCCTAGGGGCTTTCTAAGTAAGGTTTGAAATCTTTGTGTTTGATGGAACTCAATGTATTTTTCTCTTACAGATTGCTATGGTCATTTCTTTTGAATCTTTGCCTAGAATAAGCATAATCCACATGTGAATTAACTATAATGCTCAGTTGTATTTACAAAGGTTTCTCTTTTTAGATATGAGAATTTTGAGGATCCTCTTGGGATAATTGACAAATTTCACTATGGGACACATTACTCAAATGCTGCTGGTGTCATGCATTACCTCATTCGGGTAGAGCCTTTCACAACACTTCATATCCAGCTTCAGAGTGGCAGGTATGCTGAGCAAACAAGCAGCCCCTTCCTGCTTCTTACTTGGGATTTTACTGAGGGATTCATCAAAGTCTAACCTGAGTTTTCTGATCCACAGATTTGACTGTGCTGACAGACAGTTCCACTCTATTCCTGCTACCTGGCAAGCACTCATGGACAACCCCAATGATGTCAAGGAACTTATTCCAGAGTTCTTCTACTTTCCAGAATTCCTGGAAAATCAAAATGGTAAACTACTGCTAAGAAAATTCTCACAGAAAACTTTCTGTATTCTTCAGAAAAGAATTGTTACAGCCATTTGTGAATGCTGAGGAACACTTACCATTTTAACTTTATGGTGTGATTGTAGATATTAATCATGATGCTGACTTCAAACTGTTTAGTGAAGATACCAGTTGTGATAAGCAGCAGCCTAAACATTGTTTAAAATTCAGGCTATGGGCTTAAGGATGGCTAAAAATAGTGTTGTTTATCCAAAGGAAAATATCAGTGATGCTCATTTGGATGTTTGAAAAAGTTAATAATAGTTAATACTGATTAAATACTTAGCAAAAGTGAAGAGATTAATTGCAATTATTATAATACTGATTGAAGAGACAGTATCCTGCATTCTGCCATGAGACTCCTAGACATTTAATTCACATTTATTGTTTAGTGATTTGTTTCTCTATCTTTGCACAACTTGAAAATGGATTTGTATGTTTGTGCTGCTACAATCTACTAGAGTTCTAAATTAGAAAAATTGGGAACTCCCAAGTCCCACTTTCAAGTCATTTAAGTATTTAGAGTTGTTTCAATGATAGCTGGTGAGATTTTCAGACTTCTTAAAAGCCTTGATTTTATAACCATTTAAACTAAGTAACTCCCTTCTTACAAATAATCTTATTGAAGTGTTCTGGACTCTTAGTACTGGTAAAGCAAGTGCAGATATGTTTACAGATGGATCTGTAAAAGATTATTATTACTTTTGTGGTTGGGACTTAAGCTTCAAAATCATTTAGATGTTTTTGGATAATTGTTATCCTTTATAATTTAAAATTGCAAGCATGCAGAACAGAACTTAGCCTCCTATGTCAGTGGTAGGGTTATTAAGGATTTACATTAGGAATTTTTCAATATCCTTCTCTTGCATTGAGAAAAGAATGATTTTTGATCTTTATTGAGAACTCAAGCTACTTGAAGTATTTTGTAGCAACTCTAAAACTTTTCTGAATTATTCACCAGGTTTTAACTTAGGCCAGCTTCAAATGTCAAAAGAGGTGGTAAATGATGTTGTCCTGCCTAAGTGGGCCCACTCCCCAGAAGACTTCATTTATAAACACAGGAAGGCTCTGGTAAGATGTTTCTATATGTGACATAATCATAAAGGAAGTGTACCTGCAACAGGTGGGATGGCATTCAAACTGGAGTTGTGGTTGCATTTGGCAATGCAAATACCACTAGAACTTCCAGTTAAAAGCTCTGTGCAGGTAGATAAAATGCTGAAAAGATCATTAAATCTCTTGAGCATTTTGGGCACTAATGATTTGGGCATTTGCTGTCCTAGGAGATAAAATGCAGAGGTAGGTGAGTAGGCTTCCCTTGCTATTTGAAGATGATTCTGTCTGGTGTTTGGGAGCTGCAGATTACCTTCCCTTGCACAGGTGTGTTTCAATAGTGCACATCTCTTGTGTCACTCTATTGATTTTCCCTTTTACCTGGCAGTTACTGCCCATAACACACAAGGATATTCTTATCCTTGTTCTTATTCTTATCCTTGCTTCTGCCCCTATACATTGCTAAATACCTCATTTATGGATACTCTTTATTTACGACTTGAATCTTTTCCCCAGAAAATAGTAAAAATTTCAAGATGGGAGCAGTATTTCTCTTACTCTTACAAGAGCATTTTTTCCTTCTAGGAATCTGAGTATGTTTCTGCTCATCTTCATGAATGGATAGATTTGATTTTTGGCTACAAGCAGAGGGGACCAGCTGCAGTGGAGGCGCTTAATGTGTTCTATTATTGTACTTATGAAGGTACAAAGCAGTATGTTCTCTTGTCATTGTCATCAGGCTTATGAGTTTTCATTATTAGACAGAAGACACTTGATTTGTGAGCATACCATTCAGTAGCATATGGTAAGGCAGCAGATTCATAGATGAAATATTGTAGCAAACCTTGTAATGTATCATAAAAAAAAAGTATAGTTTTATTTAAAGGAGGGCTGTTACTGTTTCTTGTCTTTTTTTTCCTAAAAGTTATTGGGTCTTGTCACTTGCTTGCTTAAAAGTATTTGTGGGAAGAGGTTTCTTGTCGTTTAGAGTTCAGGCAAAATGCTTAAAAGCAAATAATATTAGAGACAAAATTTTCTGTTAATTTCAAAGCTGACTTTTGGATGGTTTTTGTTTGCTACTTGTTGCTTGCGATGAAGTATGTTCAATTCATTTGATAAGACAAAGGCTTGCAATTCTTGCCCTGACGTATACACTTACAATTCCACAG
Source organism: Turdus rufiventris (assembly GCA_013186435.1). Lineage (NCBI taxonomy): Eukaryota > Metazoa > Chordata > Aves > Passeriformes > Turdidae > Turdus > Turdus rufiventris. The sequence continues at coordinate 2,058,971 of PYHW01010052.1, read as the reverse complement.
GCAGAGTGGAGTTTTCAGTATTTTAAATGGAGGCATTGTCTAGAGGCTTTTCTGGGGGTAAAGGGTCATAATGCTGCAAGTAAATTAAGTTTTGGAATGTTGGTTGACCATATTGATTCTTAAATGAGTTGTTTGGATTGTGTTCTTTTTTTCCCTACTCTCTTCGTCGTTCTGGTTGTGATCCAGGGGCTGTGGATTTGGATGCTTTAACAGATGAGAAAGAAAGGAAAGCTTTAGAAGGGATGATAAACAATTTTGGGCAAACTCCCTGTCAACTGTTAAAGGTACTGCTCTTTTGCTCCCTTGTAACCAGACCTTTGTGGTTAAATACAACTGATTTATAAAGACTTCTGAAAAACCAGTAGTTTCTAAGGTAATGGTTTGTAATTCTAGCAGCATTGAATCTTTGCCACCAAAGAATTACCAAAGAATCCATTTTCAAAATAAATTTACTTCAAAAAAGGGGTATTACATATTTAAGACTGTTTTTCCATTAAGATTTTGACTATCTCATGTGCGTTGAACAAATTTATAAACTAGTGTAATTTGTTACTCCTTCAAATATTGCCTCCTAGGAGCCCCATCCACAAAGGCTGTCAGCGGAAGAGGTAGTGCAAAGACTAACTAAAAGTGATACCTCTACTCTGAATATCTTCCAACACCTCACTGAGCTGAAGTCATTCTTCATAGAGGTAGATGTGTTACTTGAAATTGTTTAAAGTCTAATCTGAAACTTCTGATGTACTTGAAACAAAAGGTAACAACCTAGATGAAAATAAACTTGCTTCCTTTTTAGAGAAAATATTTTACAATGCAGTGTGTATTAAATGAGCTCTGTCTTTTTAGTTGGCTTTATAGAAATTGAATCCCATAATCTGGCTGCTTGTATGGGTGTTGTTTGACTGTTAAATTAGTCACCACACCAAGAAAGCTGCAAATCTCACTGGTGGTGTATGAGCACTCCCTGAACTTGGTAGTTTAACTCTCTGATTGGGGTCAGGGTTTCATTTGCAGTGTTTGTGATGAAGCTTACCTGCACAAACTGAATGGGTGTGTACCAATGCCTTAGGGTGCTCTACCAATCTGACACTGATTCCAGAGGCTTTGGATCTTACTCTTTGCAGGTTGTAGATTTATCCTTTAGCTTTTGGATATAATCAGATCAAACCCATGTCCTTTCTCTTAGGGAATTAGTGATGGTGTGCCCATTGTCAAAGCTGTTGTCCCCAAGAATCAGTCACGTTCCTTTATTTCTCAGGGAAGCCCAGAGATCTTGGTGAGTTACATGTGTCATTACTGTTCTTAAACTGCAGATAGTCAAATGGGTGTATTTTTTTCATGCAGCTTGTGGAGAAACATTTCTCAACTGTTCCTCTTCAAATGTGTTCCTTTAACCTATAATGAATGTCAGTTATAAGTTAAATATTTATTTTCCAAGGAAAAGCCAGGCTGATCTGTTGAATGGCATTTAAGAGCTGATGAGACATGACAGTAAATTATAGTGAGGCGTATTGTAACTTGCCACTTGATCAACTTCCCTGCAGCAACCAATTTGCTAATGCAATGCAGCCCAGATTGAAAATTACGGCATTGAGTTATTAATGGTGTCATTGCTTGTCATTGCTTTCCAGCCCATATATTAAACTATACCGTATCTGGTGCATGCACACTCCAAAGGCCTGTGCTGTTCCTAAAACTAACTCTTGCACTAACACACATTCTTGTACTGTGGAAGATACCAAATAATGAGAGGAGAACAGTGGTTTTGTATTTGCATTTGTATATATGGCCTAGACACTGGCCCTAGTGCAACAATGCCTCTATTTTGTAGGAAAGAATATTCCAGTATTCCTATTTTGTATTTCAAAATTATTGTGGTGCATTCATAGGTTATTTGGACACATCTAAAATTCTCCTTGTGTTTTTCATAAATATCTGAAGAAAATAACCTTGAATATTTAGATTCCTTTGTTACTTTGTCAGAAATGAAACTGTGGTACAATGCCTGTGTTAATATATTCATATTCACAATTAGTATTCAGAGAAGAGAAGCAGCAGCAGCTTAAACTAAATGACTGACTTGTAATTGAATGTTTGAGAGGGATTGTTTGGCTGGGATTTTTAGTTTTTTTTTTTTCTCCTCCCATCCTACCCCAACTTCTCTCACCTATGTAGAACATAGACTTTCCAACATGGTTCTATGTACCCCACATGGATTAACTCATATGAGTTGGATTTTATTGATTTGTTTGTTTGGGGAGAGGTACCTGTGCTTTTTCCTTTGTGCTCCAAAGGAAAGCCTCTACTGGACTTTATGCAAGCTCCATTAGTATCAAGGCAAGCAGAAAATAAACATCTGGGTTTCATCAAATTTTTCATCAAACTTTCCTAGGTAACAACAAGTCTGAACTGCGTTATTGGAACTCACGGTTGGCTGCCTTATGACAAAAATATTTCCAACTATTTTACATTCATCAAAGATACAACAGTGACAAATCCCAAGTAAGCAAATTTTGAGGTGGGGTGCAGGTGAATGCATCTAAAATAATCAAATACAGTAATTGTTCAAAAATCAGTGAGTTGTACTGTATTCACTGCCTGAGTTTTCACCTACGAATACATCTTCTGATGTTCAGTAATATTACTTCTAATCTGTAATAGCATTCTAGTGGAGTTATGTAAGTGGCATTTCAGGCTTCATTCTTAGAGCTACTTCTAATTTTTTTCTAATTATCAATCATAAAAACTCATCTTGGAATCTGAGAGTCTTCATACATTCGTATGCTGTAGTAATATATTAGCTATATGTGGTGAGTTTGGGTTTTATGTTTTTAGAATATTCCCTTTTTGTCTTTAATGTTACAATGCTTAGTAGGGAAATGAGTTACCCAATTGTGTAAAAGGCTGAAAAAAATCTAAGGTGAAATCTTGCTTCCATTCACTGGTGACAGTGAGAGTTTTGCCATGGATGTAGCCTCTTCTATAGAGGGAATTGGTTACTGATTTTTGAAGACACGGGATGTGCAAAGATCCTGGATTTGAACCAAGGTCACTGTTAACTGCTCATCGTTTGCCTACAGAACACAGCGCAGCATGAGTGGTCCTTTTGCCCCAGGGCTGGAGATCACCTCCAAGCTGTTTGCAGTGTCCCATGACGCAAAGCTGCTCTTCAGTGGCGGACACTGGGACAACAGCATCCGAGTGACATCCCTTACGAAAGGCAAACTGATGGGACAGCACATCAGGCACATGGGTCAGTCACTCTGTGTTGGGAAATGGAAAGGGTTTACGTATGTTTTTCGGTGTTCTCAGAGTATAGCCACACCATGTGGGCACACAAGTGTAGCAGTTGTAAAGGAAAGGCAGCATAAGAACAGGAGAAAGCTTGAACTGTGATTATACAGAAATAAACTTGAGCATGGCTTTTCAGTCACTGGAGTGGTGCTTTGATGCAGTTTCCAAATAAAGCTTGCCTGCTATTTTTAGGTAGCAAAGTTGAATGTGTCAAGTGGGTGCACTTGGCTGTATGATGATTTCATCGTTTAGTAGTGTCACCAGCCCTTATCAGTGGAGTATTTCATGCTAATTGCAAATCAGGGTACAAATTGTATCCACATTGTCAGTCTGTGGGAAATTAATCTTAATTACCCATGTGATGACTTTGTCTTGTTTTCTCTATCTAGATATTGTGACCTGCTTGGCAATAGACCACTGTGGAATTCATTTAATTTCAGGCTCCAGAGATACTACCTGTATGATATGGCAAATAGTTCAGCAGGTGGGTTTAGGCGTACTCAGACGCAGTTTCTGGATGTAATAATTTTCTCTATTTTGCTATTATGTTTTATTGATTTCCTTTCAGGCTTCTAGGGAAGATAGTGCACTAAAATCAATTAGCATAGTAATTTTACTTTCATTGTCTTCTCTGAAATACTATACATGTTAGTTATTCTATAGCTGAAGTGCAGTATTTTAGAGGCTCTCTTAAAGATTTCATAGATTATTTTCAGGGCAGGCAAAAAATAATTACATTTCTAGGTAGTTGTTCACTCCTAGTAGTTGCATTTTAGCACTGCCTGTTCTCTGTGGGAGATATTGATGAGAACAGAAAAGACAGCCCTGGCTATTACCTGCATTTGCACTGGCATTTGAGAGTTCTTTGATACTGGTCTCATGCTTTCACCCAGTGAAAGAAGTTGTGTGATCCACATGTGTAATTACACTCAAAATGTGAGGCTGTTTCCATCATTATGTATTTAAATGCTGATTTCTGATTGCTGCATTTGAGATATAGGAGCAGGATTAATTGCTGGAGGAAGCTGTCATGTTTTGGACAATAGAGTTCATCAAGTCACCTTGTTCTTATTGTGGAACTGAAGTCAGCACATTGAAGCAGTAGAGTGATGTGTGACTTCATGTGCTTTTATAGAAGCTGTCTTTATGATGGGAGTATTTATAATTCTATCAGGAAGTACTTTGTAGTAACATGTAGTGCATGGTCAAAAAAGTGAGACCTTAGTGCTCATACAGGTAGGTTTTTGTCTCAAGTGAGGAAAAATGTTGCAGATTTTTTAGTTTGTTTATCTTTTCATTGGGAGTGAACTCATCCTCTGGAAGTACTTGTTTAGAAGTGCTTTTTCTTAAGATTTTTAATGTATTTTTTATTAGTAGATCTATAAATGCTGGTTTATGCATAGTAAATGGTTCTTGTGAGAGTTTTAGCTTGGTCATTACGAAGTGGCAGCAACGGACTACATACTGGCATTTCCATTCTATTTGTCTTCTCTGCAGTGATATCTTCTGTATTTTGTCACTTTTTCTGTATTCCTGCATGCTTCGGGCTTTCAGGGCCTGATTGGCAAACAAATTTTTATCACAGAAATGAAAATAGTTTTCTGTAGAACTATTTACTGTACCTTCTCTCTAAGCACAGTTCTTTCCTTAGAACTGGTTTGAGAATAAGTCTTTATGTGCTGGCAGTACACTGACTGGGACAAAAGCTGTGATACCCTGCAGTTATGTATGAACGTTGCTATTTTTAATGAGCATAATTGCAGGATTTCCTTTCCATATTGTACTACTGGTAGTCACTGAGAAGTACTATTTGCCTCCTCTTTCTTTGAAAATGAAAAGAGTTGCTGTTATTTTAACTAAAATAAAAGTAAATTTCAGCTTCTTGAAGTTTGATTGTGAAGATAGTGCTTCACTCTGGGGTAAATGGTAAGAACTGGACAAGCCCAGATACCCAGATAAACAACGAGAGTGTGGATGGGGTATGTGAACAACTCCTGTCAGGGCAGCTCACTGCTGTCCTTGCACTCCTGGACCACCTGCAGGGATAGGAAGGAGTCAACTAAGTAACATTGTCTCTCACACCCACACAGTAGCTACATTCATTCATTCTTGGGATTTCTGTAAGTGACCTAAGCTGACACAGAGGGCAGTACATTGATACTGAAGTGGTGAGTTATGCCTTTGGGCTTTGGCCTCTATCAAATACACACCTCACACAACTGGTACTGAAGATACCAGAAGTTCATTTTTTATTTGTCCTTCAGCTGCAAGAGAATGTGTCATTGCACTTTTTGTTACTCTCAGGGAGGAGTGCCTGTGGGCCTGGCACCTAAGCCATTACAGATCCTTTATGGGCACACTGATGAAGTTTCGAGTGTTGGCATCAGCACCGAACTGGATATGGCAGTGTCAGGATCCAGGGTAAGCACCTTTCTACTTTTACCTTTTTTTGCCTTTTCTCAACCCAATCATATAAGGTTTTTGAAGTTGATTAAGAATAATACAAAAAAAGTCACAATCTTTTTGTAAAGCCTTGCTTGTCATGAAGATATGTGCCACCCTTTGCTGCCTGCTTAAATCAGACTGTCTCAAGCTGCTGTGCAGAGCATAGGCCTTACTTACTGTGTAGTGTAATTTTACATAGATGGGCTTTAATATCTGTGGACTTTCTTGGAGATTTTAAGCCTCTCATAGCAACAGTGTTCTGATTGTTTCTTCCCTGCTGTGTTAACCCTGAAGATGCTATGCCACTTGCTCATGGTCTGCCTTACTGTACTGCACAGGCAGGCTGCTGAACTCTGGCTTTGTATTCCACATAATGCCTACTCATAAATGACCTTTGAAATGGTTGATTTGCTGCCTATCCTTGCTCTTGCCCTACTTGCATTTGCTTTTTTCATAAGCCTATAGGACATGGTCTTGAGGGGAAGGCTTCTTTGTGCAGGGTTCCTAATGCTCAGGAGTCCTTATCTCCCATTGAGGATTTAAGTGCTTTCAAAGCCCTGTATCTTCTGTATGTAAGTAGTGAGTGTTGTGATACATCTGCTGAATATCAACTCCCCTCCATGTGCTTGCTGCAGGATGGCACCGTTATTGTCCGCACTATTCGGAAGGGTCAGTACGTGAGGACTCTGCGGCCACCTTGTGAAAGCTCTCTCCTGCTCACTGTTCCCAATCTGGCTGTGTCCTGGGAAGGCCATATAGTTGTCCACACCAGCGTGGAAGGAAAGACTACTCTCAAGGTACTTTAGTTTGTGGAAAACTATTGTTTCTATCACTGAAGATTTTAATCATAAGTGTATCTAATTTTATCTCATTTCCTGTAGTATTGAGGCTTTTTGAGCATACAGTGTCAGTTTCTATATTTTTTTAGATTTTGCTAGTCAATTTGAGTGAAATTTTGTTACAGGGTAAGTGACAGGCCTATTGTGCTCTGGTGAGTTCCATGAAAATCTCCAAACAGCTGCAAGAAAGATGCTTGAGCATACACTAATGAGTCTTCCTGGGAGAGCCACTTCAGACTGGAAAATTAGGGGAAAAAATTCCAATGTGCACAAAAACAGAGGCTTATAAGGGGAGCAATCAGTTCTGGGTGCAAGAGTATCAGTGTCTACCCAGTTTCTTGGTTTGGGATTGGAGATACAGGTATAAGGTTGTGTCTGAGCTGTGCAGATGCTTTAATAACTGTAGAGCTGTTGTGATTTCTTTAAAATGGGAGATTTCTTGGAAAACAAATCTCTTTGATATAGACATACTAACTACATTAGGAAGATGGGGAGAGAAGAGATTCAAGGCAATGCCAGGCTGGAAGAACTTAGGATGGTTTTGTTAGTGTGTCTGTAATCCAGCAAGAAGTCATTGGCTTGTCTAGAAAATGCTTCTAGATCTAGCTCTGTGGAAATACACTTGTTTCCTTCTGCTTTTGGATTTGGGAGGACAAGGGAGGGAAGGAGGGTGGTAGCAAGGCTGAAGATGAGTGCAGCCTTGCTTTCTTCTTTCTTAAGAAAAGCTCTTATAAAATAGGGACCTGTCAATTAAATCCGTGAATGTTTCCAGGAAATTTAGAATTGATTAAATGGACTACAACGTTACATCAAGAGGTGGCTTCAAAAACTTCCTTACACATTGAGTATAGGCTCACTACTCTTGTATCATTCAACAAGGAGACTGTTGTCAGTGTTATCATTAGTGCCACATTAGTACCTTTTAATGAGCGAAAGATACAAGTGCAACACTCTTTATCCTATCAGTCCTCTGTGACGTATTTATCTTTGATCTCTTCAGGATAAGAATGCATTACATCTCTATTCTGTCAATGGGAAATACCTGGGCTCTGAGACTCTGAAGGAGGAAGTGTCTGATCTGTGTGTAACTGGCGAATATATCGTGATGGGCAGCTTGCAGGGATTTCTTTCCATACGGGATCTCTACAGGTGATGTACCACCATTTTTACTGAAATACAAATATGGAGGCTTATAGAGAAATGGCTGTGTAATAAACTTTGCTTCGTGCTATAGGTGGGACCTGTTAAATTTTCTGTGTTCCCCCCCGCCAAAGAAAAAATGTTTTTGGTGCAACTAAGACATGGAGAAAAATGAAATGACAGGTTGTAACAGATCGTTCTTCCCAGACATTTATCCCAATTAAACACCTAGAACTGACAGGAGGAGCTGTCAGTTTGCAAACTGTGCTGGTCCCTGATTTGTCACAGGAAGCTTGGCAACTGCAGGATCAAGCCTCATGTAGTTCTGCACTGAGTTTTAAGCTCCACTTACTGCTTAGCTCTGTAGATCTCCACTGCTCCTCAGAATGGGAGGGTTATTTGTCACTTAGGCAGCTACAGGACTAACGTCACTGTTCTTCAGTGAAAATGTCTTAGCTTGCTAACTTATCCACATATGATCTTGTTATTGAAGCTCTATTTTGGGATACAATTAGATTTTTAGAATACAATTAGGAAACTGAAACTGCAAAATACACCTTTGAGAAACTGTTTTATAGTGCATTCTGTGGACAGTAATTTCACCTGCATGTGATTCTTTGCAGTACGTGCAAGCGAGTACTTGATGTGCTTTCTCTGTGACTTTTGTTCCTTTCAGCCTGAGTCTGAGCATCTCTCCCTTAGCCATGAGACTGCCAATCCATTGCATTTCTGTCACCAAAGAGTACAGCCACATCCTTGTTGGCTTGGAGGACGGCAAGTTGATTATCGTTGGTGTTGGCAAGCCAGCAGAGGTAAAACCCACCATCAAGAACTTTTTCTACCGAACAGTGGGAAGTTCACTTATTTCTGCTTTCCAGTTGAGCAAGAGGTCTCCTCTATGGCAGGGTAAATTTAAGAGCAAGTTTCAGTTTTCAGTGGGAAACAAGTAACTTTTGAGACTGCTCTGCTGAAAGTTCTGATTAACAATCAGACTATATAGGGATCGCAGATGGGAAGCTCAACTGGACTAACTTCCAGACTATCACTGACATCTGAATAAGTAAAGTCATGATAGCTAACCTTTTCTGAACGGGATAGTGTTGTCAGCCTCTTCTTGATGAAATAATTTTCCAGAAGAAAACTGGAAATGAAAGAGAGCAAGCTACTTTCTTTATTTTTTTAATGGTTTCTATCAGATATCTTTTAATATGCACTGACTGACATTGGGGAAAAAGGTATTACTTCCTTCTGTTGAGAGTCTCTAATGGCAATGCGCAGGGAATCACTTCTGTAGGTTCCCAGTATGCCTGTGCTCCATATGGTGAATATAAAGTTGTTGGTTCTGCATATGCAATATCAATTACAGAGCATCCATCTCTCAAATAGATGTGCCCAACTTTTCTTGTGTAAAATGTAGTTTTTGCTTTAATTACTTCTTGTCATGACTTTCAAAGTACTTGAGTTAACTTAAAACTGCTTATTATCTTTATAACTCAATCTCTGTTGTGCTGCTATGTATTTATTTGAAAATGTGATGATCACTTTTGCATGATCTTTAGTACATGCCAGAAAAGTGTGTATTAATTCAATTTTATATTTTAAATGTGAAAACAGAGCAACTTTATTTGTCAGTATTTTAAAATGCTTTTGCTAGGAGATACATAACTTAATATTGGGAAAAGTCTTCACACAATGGTAGTCTGATTTTGCTTGCACTGGATGTGGAAGGGAGGTTTCCATTGACTTCCAGTTTTCTATTGTAGAATTGAAAAAGAGCTGATTATTATGTGGTTAAACATATGGTTGTAACAGCCATTTTAAAGTCACTGTCATTTCTAAGCTTCCTATTCCATAGAAAAGATCTTTTGTAGGCTGAAATTTGTGTGTATCATTAGACTGAAGACTTTTTGTTTTCTTATTTTCATTATATAATCACATCTATTTTTCTAACTATGCAGAAAGTGTTGTTTCAAAGACTGGATTCCTTTTATGGTTATAGAGGCTTTCCAATTACTTCTTTCCAGGATTTTCTGTTTACAGTTCAGATGATATGCAAGCTTAATATCCGTGTAAATAGATTTTTTTTTTTAAACACAAACATATAAGGAACAACATTATGTCTCAGATTTTCTAGTTTTCTATAATGACATCAATCAATATATTTGAAGAGTGTGTGTATGTGGGGTGTTCATTCCTTGAATGACAGTTTTAGTTTGGAAGGAATGTGTTAATTCCTGGAACTTTATCCGTATACAGAAGTGTTGTATTTCCAGCTTTCAGTGGTGATATTGATCCTTAGGGCAGGATTGGATCCTTAGCATGGACTTGCTTTAATGTGCAAAAAGTGAAATGCTGCTTGGTATTAGGATTGGCCTTTAGTGTTTCTGCACTGACAGTAACTAATATGGAGTATAAGAAGCGCTTTTATATTTTTAACAATTACTTAGCTGTTTTGGATGTTGCAGAAGTCTGGGCAATTATCACTTGTTAGTGTTAATCTGTTCAGTGCTGTGCCTTTTCTAGAACACTGCTGCTGTGCTGATACAGCTCTGAAGCAGGTTACATTTGTAGTAGTAACTGTGAGGAACTGTTCTCAAACTTATAAAGGCATGGATCTTATTTCTTGAACTGCAGGGAGTTTCAGAATTGATCAGCTGCCAGGCTGATCACTACTGGCCAATCATCAACCTTGTGCTTAGGTAATGAAGAGTTTCCTACAAGCTGTTGACAGATTGCAGACCTGCCAGATGCTGGATTTAATATGGCCTCTGGTTGCTTGTTATCCATCTTATCCTATGGAATGCTCACTATGAATTATTTCTGCTTTAAACATTCCTCTGAACACCTCACCGAGGTTCTTTGGAAGACTGTATAAATTTGACACCAGGAGCTAACCTTTCTCTGTTTCCTTTATTCTGCTATCACTGTCCTGCATCTTGGCTATTTTTTTCCCACTTCTAACAGTTTCTGTTTGAAATCTCTAAAATAAAATTTCCTTTCTTCTCATTTAGCTCATTTTTGCTTGGCATTCACCTCTTCTTTTTCCTTCCTACCAAAATAGCAATCTAAACACTCTTTCTAAGCTGTTTGAAGTAGGTTAAGCATATAAGTGCACATTAGTGGGTAATATCCCTTCAACTGTTCAAAATCAGAGAAGACTGTGGTTAGTGTTTTGTGTCTTGTTTTTTGTCAGTCCCAAGAATCATCCCTAAGTGTAATTTTTAGTTTATTTTCAAATAATTTTTGTTGGTATATTTTGTTTGTGCAGTACATTGTTGTGTCTGCATTTCACCAGATTCAGTGTCTGAATTCCTTTTTAATTTATCCACCTTATCCCTTCCCCCTCCTTTTGTTTCTCTGAATTACTTTCAAACAGATGCGCTCAGGTCAGCTTTCCCGAAAGCTGTGGGGATCAAGCAAACGGCTCAGCCAGATTTCATCAGGAGAGACTGAATATAACACTCAAGATTCCAAGTGATTGCTGCTTCTACCTTCTCTCATGGATTCCAGAAAAATATTTAATCTTTTGGTCACTTTAAATGTATAAATATGTAGTTAAGGCTTTGATTCTTAAATCTGTTGATGAAGAACCTATGGTAGAGGTAAAGTAATAAGCATATGTACTCATGCAAGTTAACTTGTTGCATATTTGTCCTTAACTGTGTTCACTTGTTCACAGCAAAGTCCCTCCCTCAACAGCTGCTAAAACTGTGTTTTGGGAGGGCTACAAAACCCCAAACAATCCCCCCACAAGTCTCCAAACCCCCAGATTACTAATTGAATTTCAGATAAGTAATAAGATCTGATTTAAAGCTGAGTAGGGCCAGATGCTCCTTGATAACAAACAAGGTATTCGGCTTTGCTTTGACAGCACTGTTATTCCCCAGTAAACTAAAACTCTAGCAGTTGCAATGGTTGGATTCAGAATTGGATAGATGATGGTTACAAACTTCTCAATACGTTTGTGAGCCTAATGAACTTTATTGCAGTTTGTTTGTGTAAATGGCTGTTGCTCACTTCTTTTGTGTAGTTCCAATTTTAGGCTGTTCTGCAAGGAACATCTCTGTTGCACTACTTTATCAGAAATTGTTTTAAGTACAGACATGAATAACTTCAAAGGAGTTGGAGGTGGTGAAGGAGCTGAAGGAGGTAGGAAATATTGCTGCTGAAAATTATTTATATTATTAAGTAAACTTAAGACATGTACTGAGAAATCCCATTATATATTTAATAACTTGCAGAAATATCCAGGAAGACTCATTATCTGTGTTGGTCAAATACCAATCTGCTTCATTAGTAAGGCAACTCCTGAAAACAAAAGATGAATTTCCACTGCAGAATCATTATGTAACGTTGCAGCACAATTCAATTTAAAATAGCACCTGTTTGTTTCTTGGCTTGGTGTTCACCAAACTAGTTGTTAGCCATATCTTTTTTCTGTAAAAATAAGCAGGGAAAAACAGACAATATAACCATTTTCAAAATGTGTTTGAGCTGGTAAAAGAAAATAATCAGATCCTTATGTATGCTGTATCAAATAGCTTACTGTCTTTTGGAGAAGCCATCACTGGTTTTTTGTTTGTTTGTTTGTTTGTTTGTGGTTTTTTTTGTTTAGCAATACATGATGATAGAAGGATGTGCATTTTCCTATCAATCTGATATTTTTCTGATGTTACTGATTGAAATTATAAACTCTATACTCTTAGAAAAGCTGGGTGCTGAGGGAAAAATACGGATTTCTAGATGAGCGTGCAAAGGTGTTTGTGTATGTGTATATATATGTGTGTGTATATATGTATATTCATGTTTGTATTAAAAGAAGAAAATCCCATGGGGTGAGGGGAGCACAGATACAAGGCAGGTGTAAGTGATTGTTAGCTACTATGTTCCCTTTTGGGTCCCCCTTTCTTCCCTCTATCATTGCTTTTCTTGTTATTTTTTTTATTTATTTATTGAAATTAATTTGTATTGTATCTCTCATAAATGTTATCAGATATTCCCTGTGGCTGGGGAGTTGTTGAACTACCTGAGGAACATAATGTATAATCTTATTTCATTAACTTTAAGCACAATATTTATTAGCTTTATAGAAATAATAATACCTCCTTACCCTACTAAAGGATAATCTTTACGAGTTATGTTAGTCTCATTCAAACTGATTTCTCCTCCACTTTCTTTAATGGAAAAAAAATCCCTCTTGATGGCTGGTTGGTGTACTTGGTAAAGGAAGTTGTTTTGCATTTTCTTAACTTTTGTAAATGAAATAATCAGGTTAGTGGACAAGTGGGTCTATGTATAGTTGCAGTATTCTGCCTAATCACTGTGAGAGACTGGATTGTCTGGAAAGTTAGGAGAAACTAAGAATTATTTTCCTGAGTCACTTGCCAAGAGAGGGTTAAACTTTCAGAAGTAGAGTGGTGTGGGTTTTTTCATACTCCATGTATGTAAAAAAAAAAGCAAACTTAAGTTAACCCACATCTTGTATTTTCAAATAAACTATAGAGAAGTGAAAAATACTATTTTTCATCAATTACCTATTCAATAAGAATACTAAGGATACTGTGGAAGTATTAAATTTGTTCATGAGAATGTGAAGTATGTTTGTCCATTATGATTTCATGAAGAAGGGATTTCAGGGGAGCTCTTTGTATTTCAGCTCAGAATGTGAGATCTTTCTGTGTTACGGGAGATTGAAAAAACTCAGTTGGGGCATTGAATTGATGGGTTTATGGATGCATAAATCTTGTGTTTAAATGCATAGACAAGGCCAAGTGTTTATTTGGAGGGGAAGGGGGCAGGAAATTATGCTTAGACTATGAGAATCAAGTGGGAAAAGGGAGATGGGTCTTAAGTAGTGTTTGGTGGGAGCACAGTGTTCTACTTGTCACTTGCACAGAGGGGTTTGCATATGCGTTTGAAAACATCCTATTGTGGGTTAGGTACGTTTACACAACAGTTGAATTAATGTTTTTAGTAGTTCGTTATTAAAGAGTTCTGAATGTAGTGTGTCAGGTTAAGTAAAATATGTTGCAATGATTGCAATAGTTTATGATGAAGACCTTTTGACATTTGAATACCACAGTTTCAGTGCATCACAAGTGCTGGGTGATCATCACAAATACCTGGGACAGGTTTAAATGTGGACAGTTCTTGGGCTCTCAAACTCAAGGCTAGTCTGTGCTTAGTACAAAGCAGCAGCAGCAGAATGAGAGGAGCTCTGAGCTGCTGCTTTATGCCCCAGGTAGAACGGCAACATCCATGGCCTTTGAATCTTCTGTCTGGTCTTCAGGGGTGGGAGGTGTAGACATCCTTGCCAGAGGCCATCTGGGAGGACCTCCATAACTTTGAAGGTCTGCACTTTGTCTATTTAAAACCAGCTTTAAATAACAGATGAGTCGTAAGTGTGAGCATTAGCTGGTTTTTTGTTTCTTTTAGGTTTAATTTATTTGCATAAAATGTATACAATAATGTTTAAAAATAGAAAATAATTTTTCTGATTAGCTGTTTAAGTCAGTTGAATTGCAGCATCTTATGCAGTGCACTGTGAATTAGTGAACTGACTTTCTTAATTGTTTGATTTCCTCAAGTCAATGAAGCTTAGGATCCTATTTTGTTTTTCAGGTAGCATTGGTGAAATAAGGTTCTCCTTTGGTTTCAATCAAAGATTTGTTTAAGTGTAAAAAGTAAAGTTTTGAGATTAGAGGATTCAAATGAGGAATTCAGAACAAACAAACAAGTCTTAAGTGACATTTGTTTCATAGCACTACATTTGTCAGGATCTTCTTTGTGATATCTTCATGTGTTTAATTTTTGGAACAACTAATAATATTTATCGAAATTTAACATATGCTTTGAAGATGAGTAAATTGGAGTGTAAATATATATATCTAAAAGAAACTGAAATCTGACCTACTTTTCATACCTTTATATAAATGAGATTAAGTAGTTAGCAGTATTAACTTCTTCATAGCAGTTTTGAATTTACATACCAAAGGATATTTAGAAGAAATGTCTCCTTTATTTCAAGTAAAATGTTTGTTAGATTTCTCTAAATCAATTTACTTACAATTCTTGATAGTATTTTTAGTTCTTTTTAGCTATATTGAAGAATCCCATCTAGTCTGGGTTTTAACTATACAAACATACAGAAAGTGAAATGTTTTTTGAGTTAGCATCTGACTAAGGCAGATTTTTCTGTACCAATATTCTTATCCATTACTTGCCCATAGGACATCTAGAAACCACATCTTCTATCATCCATGTACTTTACCAGCACAACAATAATAATCCCAGTCCTAAAGTAACTGCATTTGGCTGGATGGTTAATACACATTATGGAAATTAGGTTTTCTTACGAAAATAGATAGTTTGGTATTAAAAAGAGGAAAAAAAACCCAAAACAACTTAAACCAACAAAACAAACAAAACCCCCCAACCCCCACAATTTCCCCTCCAAAAAAACCCCAACAAACTCGCCCATATTGTAATCCATATTACAGTTGTTTTGCTAATCTGCAACATTGATATAAACAAGATTTTCCCCCTCTGGCATACCTTAGATTGTGCATATTATCACAATCAGGTTTATCAGTCTTCACAGGCTTTAAATGGCCAAGTCAATTGACTGTCTTACAAGGAACCCCTTGAAAATTGTATTTCTTTGTCCTTGAAATGAGTGAAAAGAACTAAGTTTTTGCACTGGAGAAATTCTTAAAAATAGTCCTGCAGGAATGATGAATTTATTTTTGTAATGCACAATTAGGTAACTCCTGCTTTAGTCCATGGGAGCTGTATACTTCACTTCGCTAAACTATGTCTTCCTCCTCCCTTTTCCTTTGCAAACCTTTCCCAATCTTAATTAACAAAATCATTAGAAAAGATAAGTAAAGGAACCAAATGCTGCACAGAGCTTTTACTGTGTACATGGATTTAGTTGAAAATGTGTATCTATATACAGATTATAGAATGGTAGGAAGCTTTAGAGCTGGAAGGTGTTGAGATGTCAACCTCCTTTTGCTCCTATATTGAGAGTTTCTGTAGACACATGCTCTGTATTATCACCTGAAACATTCCTGTCTTCCATTGCTAAAGGCACTTGCTGACCATGTTAAATCCTGAGCAGAGGTGCTGTGAATGTTTTCTTTCCCTTTCAAAGGATTACAAAAAAAGAAGCTGCATATACAAATGCATATCCTAATGTGAGCCTAGGGCTTGATCTAATAAATACTTATGTGAAAGCACTACGTAGGGTTATATTTATTTGAATGGAAATTCAAGCATGTGCTTCAGTGCTTTCTAGATTTTTTATGCTTTCTGGCTTAGAAGCTGGTTTTGGCTGCAAACATGACACATGTTGGTAGTCTCCTTTTGGGGAGAGTAAGTTTCCATGGTATCATATACATGTGGGCTCATTGTATGCCAATGTTAGAGTCAACTAAAGTGTTTGGAAGATGTCTTTCCTTCCATTCCAAGGAGCCAATCTTCTTATTACTAAATTGCCCTTGTAAGCACATACTTTTGAAGGAAGTAAGTTTTCTAAAAAGCTACTGCATTAAAAAATATATATTTTAGAATTAGTAAAATGCTGTTGTTCCCTTCTTCAGTGTTACAGATATCAGATGCCTGAACGTAAAAATGCCTCTGAGTGGCACCATAGCATGCTCTGCATTTCAGTGGAGTGCCATTTACCTTACTGCAGTCTTGAACACCCCATATATGAGGAACTGCTTGCAGTGTTTAGCCCAAGATAGCCTTTGTTCAGTTTTAACTCACCTTTTTGCTGTGCATCTGTGGAAGAAGACTGGTGTGTCTTTCTTTTAATTACCGTTTACCTAAGTGGCCCAAATAAAATAGATGTTTCGCTTCTTTTCGGTAGAGTTCCTTCAGTGTATGTTCTTCTCAGTTTTATCCAGTGGACTTGAGAAATTTGGCAGGTATTTCCAGAATTTAGGTTTGTGCTTATACTCAGCACAGACACAATTTTATCACACATCTTCTGTCCCAGAAGCATGATTGTCAGTATAGATTATGGTTTAAAGCTGCTAAGGTGTTTTGAGATGGGAATATAAAACATCCAGCCATATATATCATAGATCTAACTGACGTTGGAGGCTGCTTGTTTATTTAGCTTCCTATCTAGTCAGTATTTTCCTCTCAAGGGAGCCATATTTTTTGCCTTGAAATAGCTTTAAAATAAACTTAAGCCTTGCAGCTGACAATACTACTTCAGTCATATGCAGCTGTGAGCCGTTTCTTAAATAAAGCCATGAGGGGAAAAAAAATTCAAGAAAAACTTGCAATACATATTCTAATTCTGCAGGAGCAACTTAGTATGAGATTAGAGAAATGCTGCATGTGAGACTTACCTCCCTTTGGTCAGTGTTTTGATGGAAGCTGTGATGCTACTCAGTTTACCTGATGAATTTTTACTGAAGCTAATTGAGGGTGGAAGCAAAGGCCTTACAGCAACAGTTAACCATATCTTCTGATAATTCTTACAGATTGTGCAATTATGTGATTACAAATGGATCTTTAAATGCCAAAAAATGCCTTTTTAAAGAGTTAAATGTTAGGTCTGAGGAGTGTTGGAAATAACTACTTTCAGAAATGAGCCTTCAGGCACTGTAATGAACTTGCTGTCTGTCTTCTGTGCAATATCTTTTTCCCTCTGGGTGCTTTAAGAGTATACTGTATGTCTTACTTTGTTTTGATCAATATGTTTTAAGAGTGTGTATATTGGCTAATGATGGACTTTTTCCTGTACAGCATGGTGGAAGATGTTTTAAAATTTTGCACTTTTCTAGGATTTACAAGTTTGTAACCTGAAAATTTTTAACATGCACACTTTTGTATATAATTAGCATTGTATATATTTAACATGTCTGAAGCAAATAAAAGTAATTGAATGCATAACTTCTCCCTTTATTAATAGCACACAAAAAACTAAGTGTGGGAGTACACTGAATGAACAATTCTTTTATTTAGCAGGTAAAAGTAGGGAGTGGGAACAGTTGACTCAGTGTCCTGTCTTAATTGTGTTAAGGCAACTTTTTTTTTTTTGGTGGGGAAGGAATCAAAGTGGATACATGCATGTACAGGCCCCTTCAAACCTTGAACAGCTATGATTATCCAAGTACTGCAGTAAGAAGTGTCTTTTTGCTGGGAAGGAGACGTCAGAGACGTGCATCAGGGTGAGGATAAGAGCCCACTAATGCATATTTATCTTTATTTATATAATGCGTATTTATCTTTAATTATATAATGAATATTTATCTTTATTTATAAAGCTGAGGTTCCCCACCCAACCTGGGACTATAAGCATCTTTTCCTTCTTCCTCATTGTCTTCCCCATATAGTAACTTTTGCTGCAGAATGTGGAAGGCTATGGATTCAAGGGATTGCTGTCAGTCAGGAGGAAACTGAAATCTGTTCCAGGCTCATGTTCAGTTGGTTTCTTACCCCTGCAATCAAGACAAACCACGCTGTGAGCTTTAATGGGAGGTGGGACTGTTCTGCTTCTGTTGGTTACTAGGGATGGATCAAAGCACTTCTGTTCTCTACAAGATGAGTTTTGACTCCCTTCTTTGCCTATATCATGTAACATGCATTTTAGATAAAGTCCATATAATTCTAGATATGGATTCCCTTGTTCTGGAGTTCAGTGCATTAGGGTCAAACTGGCATCTCCCTGTCTTTCAATCTATTGGGGCTCTTTCTGTGAAAGGTAACTAGAATTTGGAAACATAAGCATCAATGGATGGAATTCCAAAGCTTGCACTGGGTTAATCAGACATCCTTTGAAGTGCTGTCAATACTGCTGGCTCCTTTGGAGTACTAAACAATACTCACATTTTCCTCAAAGAGAAATGGAACCAAAGGATTAAGTAACTTCTGATGTGGGGGACAGGCAGTATGTGCCAGGAGCCTAACAGAAGCCTCTCTTCCTTTCTGTCTGAAGGATATCAATTCAAGTGTAGCATTTACCTCAAAAACAGACGTGCTCCTGTCACTCCTTGCAGCGTGGCTTTATCTCCTTCCACTAACAGCATCGTACCTTCCCGCAAGCCCTGGAGGAGGTGGAAACATTTAAAGTGATTTTCAAGCTATGTGAAAGAGTAGAATGCTTGTCACAAGCAGACCAGTCTTAGTGCCACCGTGACTACAGACTAAACCTTCTCACCTAAAAAAGAGGTAAAGACAAAATTAGGTGAGTTATCTTGTTTTAGAAGTTGATTTTCTTGTTTATTTCAGTTTTCACTCTTAAAGGAGGAACTACTAAGGAGGAGAGGAAACTGTTTTTTCCCAGTTATTCTTAGATCCAATTTGGGCCGAGCAACAGCCAGCTGGGTTTGCTAGTGCTCAAACTTTATACTGCAAGATCAAACACAGAGACAGGAAACAGAGGTCCCACTTCCCAGACAGACATAATGAAATTAATGAAATTGCATATGCGCTACTGAATGTGCAAATTCACAAACTATATTACAGACATTAAAGTTAAGAATACCTGCAAAAAGGTTAAGGGGAGTTTTGTATCATCGGCATACATACCACCCCCAACACAATATATGGTAGGCAGTGACTGGGAAGACCAGAGCTGCCTAAAATGGTGTTGAGCAACACCATTTCATTGGCTGTAACCCATTTTCTACAATGAGCAATATCCAAGGCTGAAGCTCTTTCCAAGAATACAACTAGCATTCCAAGCCATGGTTCTGTAATCTTGACAGGCGGGGAACCCACACTGAGAGATAACATGAATGCATTTAAAATATTTCTCATGCTATAGCTTCCTGGTGGAGAACTACTACTCACCAGAACTGGGGGAGTGTTTGGTTCTTCATGATACTGGCGGATTCTTTCCTCTCTCGTCTCCTGCAATAACAAGTATAGATTTAGCTTCCCAGGCCATAAGGTAGAACTTGGGGCTATTCAGGCAACATGATATGAAACAATTTCATAACATTAAACAAAGCAGGCACTTCCCCTCAATCAGAATGGGGTGGCACGATTAACTCTAAATCTGTGTTTTGCCCTTTATCACTAGCAGCAACTTACTGCAGGTTGATCAAACAGAACTCTCACAATCCCAGCCTAGAAAAGCCTTAAAACTTACTTCTACTCAATTCATCTATGCTCTTTTTAAAATTAGTACTATCTCTAATGCTGCCAGGAAGGTGGTAGAAACAAATGCCTGAGGTGCCACCTTTGTGAAAGAGAGTAGTGAGTCATGGATTTTCAGGGATTAAGTATTTGCTTGTTTGTCTTCAAGTAGGTATTACACTGAAGAATTTCCTTTTGTGAACAGCTCTGTCATGTTTCCTGAGGTTTACTGTTGAACTGAGCAACAGTAAAGAAATAAAAACAGAGGAACACAGCAGGGACTTGGTACAGCACAGAGCTTCCAGCCTCCTCTGAGAGAAAGAGCAGAAGTTATTTATAGGGAAAGGACTGCTTGCTTATCTAGTGACAAGCTGATTAAATGAATACCTACAACTTCATCTAAATTCTGGAAGCACA
The DNA here is from genome assembly GCA_013186435.1 of Turdus rufiventris. Lineage (NCBI taxonomy): Eukaryota > Metazoa > Chordata > Aves > Passeriformes > Turdidae > Turdus > Turdus rufiventris. The sequence goes on along the minus strand of PYHW01010052.1, from coordinate 2,038,734 downwards.
CCCATATCCACCACTTCTTCATTGTTCCCTAATTCTTATTACTTCTTCTAAGCATGGAATTTTGATTACAAGGAGGAAAGTATTTAGGTTGTTAAAAGATGCACCATGCAGGTGCTAACTCCCTGAGGAGTTAGCTGACATGCTATTCAAGAAGGAGCTCCTTCCCACTGTATAGAAATCTGTCTTTGTGCTTGATGGCTGAAGTGTTTTTCTTTCAGCTCTACTAGTGCATGTGCTTGCTCGATACTGGACATTATAGGCTGTGCTCCCTTGCAAGGACACCAGTGCCCAGGTATTTTCTTACACAACAACTCTATGAATCTCAAGATCTCCCTGTTCTGATCATTTCTTCTGACCTTCAGATATTTAAGCTTCTTAATCTGTGTTTAAGTTAGATCTTCCCAAGCAGCAGGTAAGACAGAACTTACCAGAACCACAGTGCTTTGCATCTTAACACTTCAGATTTATCTTTTTTTTTTTTTTTTTTAAAGTCCTTTATTCCATGCCAGGTATCAAGCATTTCAATAGTATTTCAGACATTGCAGAGCATCTCTTTGTGAAAAACACTTTGTTCAGTAATACTGTTGCCAACTCCTCCCTCCAAGCAAAGTTAAGTTTTAGGAGGAAGTAAAGTGTTACTTACTGCCTTCACTGGCATTTTTAGTTTCTCCAGGGAGCAGCTGTTTGACATACTATAGCTTTGTAAGGCCTCAAAAATGCACACTATTTTTACTCCTTCACACCCTCGTTACTGTGTTAATTCTGCTGTACTTTACTTACACCCATGTGAGTCCTTTTAACGTCTGGGTCCAGGTAGTGGGGGTTAATATTAAATGGAACTAATCCTAGAGCCTTCAGGGAAGGTGGATAAACAATTGGCATGTCATTGGTGGTATTGATGCTGATGGTAGCAACATTGGTTCCTGCACTGGATCCCATGTAAGGAATCCCATCCTGAAAGACAAAAGCAATGATCAGTCTGCAGTATCAAAACTAGGAACTCAACTTTAGAGCATCTTCTATCAATCTCAGAGATTCATCAGATCAGACTTAGTCCTTCCAGCTCATCTCATTGCTAACTTTACAGGTGAAAAGCAGAAGAGTTCAGGTTCTGAGGTGTGGTCAGTAGCTTCTCTGTGTCAGAGAACTAACTGCTGCCTGCCTTGTACTCACAACTCTGTGACTCCCCAAGAGAGAACCTAGCAGGCTCTCAGTGCATGTTGGACTTTGCTATTAAGAGGAGAGACTTGCCTCTATTGCAGTTACAGGAAATACCTGAACTGGCTTTTAATTAGCTTATGAAGAGACAGTAGACCATCAGAAGCTCAGTGCAATATTGTCACAGCATCAACTTACCAGTACCATGAGCAGTTTAGCACTGTCTAGGTATTAGTACTGAGTACTATGCTGTACACAGAGGAATACCACAGAAGTATGCAAGCATACGGGTTATGCTGAAGAATTTGTAAAAATAGAGCTGTCTGAGAAAATATGGTAATATAACCAAGTAGTTATCCACACTTAAATGGTATTTGGACAACTTCTGGCTTTCAGTCTCACAACAGACATTGAATTCCTATATATTAAGATAAGCCTAGCTAACCTTTATTCTTGGCAGCTGGCCTTACTGTGGCTTGTATAAATCTGCATAAAGTCATTTGCAATTCCGCATTGCTAGGGAACACCTTGCTTCTGTTCTCTTGCAGAGAATGGTGTATCTTTGCTGTGCCTTATGAGATTCACCAGCTAGACTGGTGCTCCTGACCAGAGGGGCTCAAAGGCACTCACACCTCTCAGTTGCCAAGAGATATAACAATTACATAACTTTCAACATCAACAGGACACTGTCTAAAAGGCAAGTATGGATACAATTTTATCACCAGTTTATTAGCAGACAACCTGCAACATGAACACATCTGTATCAACAAGATATGAAATGGGCATCTCAAGCTGAAAAACAGGGTTTCTGGACATAGCTTAAATCCTGCACTAGTCTTTTGAGGGATTTACTTCTAGGATTCTATGTAACATTGTGCATCCCAAGGTCTTGCAATCCAGCATGTAGAAAACTGCTCTAGAAGACAGACAGCTGACCTTAAGTCTTTTCAGTGACTCAATGACAGCCTTATTTGGCCGTGGTTTTCAGTTCACCAGGTGAACTTGAGATGGCTTGACCTTTTAAATATATTAGCGACAAAAATGCAAAATCGGCTTGGATTTGTCTGAACAAAAGCTCATGCATGAGGTCCTGCCATTCAGTCTTGGCCAGAATCTGTAGTTTTACCTCAAGCACTCTCTTCCTGATCTCATGTATCAGACTGTTGTCATAAAGAGCTTTCAGGAGACGGAATGTGTTCCCACCTCCTGCAGAAAGAAAGTTCAGCTTATTTAACATGCTTTCACCATCAGTTTTAATTGAAGCCTTTACAAACTTGGCAGGGACAATGAGTTCTATGCTCTATTCAGGACAGTATCCTGCTTTGAGAAACAGTAAAACCAGAAGCTTCAGAAGAACAGGCACTGGGCAGGCTACAGGCATGCCCTGAGTTGTCCTTGTAAGGCTGCCACTGTCTGACAGTGACCTCTCTTCCAAAGCCCAGGGCCATGGGACTTCTTGGGCTTGCTAAAGTGATGACACAACTGTTATGATCGTATTTTTACACTGAGGTACTGTTAAAAATAATTGGAAATTTACTGGAGATGAAGTTCCATTAATAAATCTGCTTCCCAGCCCACCACTAAATTTAGGGTCTTAGGGCTCTGTAGTTTATAACTACCAGGCCTAACTGCTTTATTGTTGGTCTTCAGTGCCACCTCTGAGCAGGACTAATCCAGTGCCCTATACAAACCTTCACTGGGGAGTAAGAAATAAAACTTACCAATAAATATTGCTTCAGATTTCCTTACAGCTTCCACCGGATCACAAGATTCATGAATGCTATCCAGCCCATAACCTTAAATGAAAAAATATTTACCTTCGCCATGTCAGTTTGGTAGAAGAATGTGAAATGTTTAATCCCTCCCTACCCATCTCCTCCAACCCTGAGCCCAGTGTCTCAACCAGGGAAATTTCAGAGAACTCTACAATGTAAAACATAGTGTACATCCTACATTAGTGCAGGGCTTCAGCATCCAGCTGTACAAAAGGAAATGCTTGTTTTGTGGATATATGCACTCAGTATATAGGAGCAGAGCATTTCACTCAGCAGCTGGAGGCCAAGGCACAATATCCTGCTGAGCATTACCAGGTAATTAGAAAATAAGGAAAAAAAGCTGTTGGTCCTCAACTTGGCCATGCTGAAGTCTGAGAAGATGTGTTATTTCTAGCACTGCTTGTGCAAATATCTGAATCTGAGTATTATTTCTGTTAAAATGTCTGACTTCTGATAGATTTGCCTTGCTGGGGTTCACTGAGTACCAAAAGTGGCAAGAGAGACGGAAGAACATGGGCATTTGATAGCAGCAATCCTCCTGCAAGTCAAGGAGCAAAGTGTGCTGCCCAGGGAAGTGAGTACTGATTATTGCTACACTAACAGGTCCAAAGTTGCCCTCAACAGTGATAGATACTAGGTGGAGGTCTTGTTGTAGGCTGCTCTGCAGAGATCTTTGTTCCAAGCAAAGTTCAGCTGCTCTCCATCATGGAACTATCTGGCTCCTTGATGTGCTTTCAGTAATGGTCTTCATTTAACACCAGTGGTTGCACAGCTTGAGCAGAGGTTTAAGATACTGGGGAAGAAATGTTCCCTCGTGTGATTAAGAAGGATAAAAAGATGCCACTTCATACTTAGGGACAAACTCTTCTTCCCTGGAGCGAGTAGAAGTGTTAGCAGCAGCATGTGCTTCCAGGCAGCAGTCCGACTCCAGCTGCTCCCTGCCCCTCGCTGCCCGTACCGCAGCAGCCCAGCCCAGCCCGGCCCGTGTGCAGGCTGTGCCCGGCCGTGCCCCCGCGGCTGCGGCGCTGCTGTCCCGGGGCGCTCCGTGCCCGCACCCTGCTCCCCGTGCCCGGAGCCGCCCAGCCGGGCCGCCCTTACCCAGGCTTTCAAACTTCTCCCTGGCCGTGCGGGCGTAGGCGTCGCGGTCGTGCAGGGCGTAGGGGATGAACAGCACCCGCTTCACCTTCCTGGCAGGAGAGAGGGGAGAGAGCGGTCGGCGCGGCGGAGGGGCCCGGGCGCGCTCCCGCAGCCCTGCACGGCGCTTACTGCCCGAGGAAGCTCTGGATGTGCTGCTGGCAGTGGCCCAGGTACCCCCCTCCGTGCAGGGTGGAGTTGGAGATCAGCAGCAGGCGCCGCGGGCCCCCCATGCCGAGCCGAGCCGAGCCAAGCCGTGCTCCCAGCCCAGCCCGGTCCGCCTCTTCCTGCCCCGCCGGCGGCCTCGGGGTGGGGCCGAGCCGCCGCCGCTCCTCCGCCCCGGCCTGGCCATGCTGGACTTCGCCATCTTCGCCGTCACCTTCCTGCTCATCCTCGTGGGCGCCGTGCTCTACCTGTACCCGGTAACGCTGCCGGCAGTGGGGCGGGGAGCGCTCGGCCCGGCCCGGCTCCCGGTGCAGGCGGGCTGAGGGCGAGCGGCCGCGGGGCCCAGGCAGCTCCGGGCCCGTCCCACAGCCCTTGGGCCCGGGCGTGCCCCCGGCCCCAACCCCGGGGCCCGGCGGGACGTGGCAGAGGCTGCGGGGAAGCTCCGGGCAGGGCGTTCCCGGACAGCGCAGCCCCGGCACTCCTCCTGCTTTACGTGCTCGGGGGTGAATCCCGCTTGCCAAAGGCGCGATCTGCTCGCCTTGCAATTTTGCAGGCCTCCGGGACAAATCTGTGTGTAATCCTACATTGCAAACGTGACCCTTTAAATCTTTGCGCAGACATCTTTTTTCTAACCAGATGAATAATCGTGGGTTAGCCAGTGGCACCAGGCACACGCTTGAGGTTTATCGGCTTAGCAGGTTTAAAGCCTGCAGATGTAGCATATCCAGCTTCTGTTTCTCGTTTGGAAGTAGCGTAGTAGTATTGGTGTGGAAAATTCATCTCTCCTGCTGGAAAGCTGTGAGACCTGTGTAAAATCTGAAGCTCATGTAGATTGATGCATTTCCTTTTACTCTAGGCATCTAGGCAAGCATCAGGTATCCCTGGGCTGGCTCCAACTGATGAAAAGTAAGTGGTTTCTGTCTCCACATTGATGAAGTTCAGCACTGGCAGAGGATGCAATTCATGACCATATATCCTCTATGTTTCTCAGGGATGGCAACCTGCCAGATATCATTGTCAGCAGCAGTTTACATGAATTTCTTGTGAACCTTCATGAGAAATACGGGCCACTGGTCTCCTTTTGGTTTGGAAGACGTCTTGTTGTCAGCCTGGGCTCCATTGATCTCCTGAAGCAACATGTTAACCCCAACCGGTTGTGTAAGTATCTGTTACTTTGTCTTTGAGTCCATTTGATCTGGCCTCACTGGGCATCAAAGGAAGGGTGTCAGAGGAAGTTAGGGTTTCATTCTACCTTGAAAGAAAATGAGACTTTGTAGCTGACATGGTGGTTCAGGTATGACTTTGGTCCTACTTACTGGACTTGAATATCGGTGACCAAGGGTTACTGCTGTCCAGTGGGCATCAAGAAAATGTGTCTTTTACCATCACTCTACAGGCAAATGTTCAGGAAAAGCATCATGCTCATTAGTCACTTGATAGAGAAGGTGAACATCCTGTAGCTACTTGGCATACATTTTAAAATTTGAAATGCAGTTTAGGAGGGTGAACTTTGCTAAATTAAGTCCAAAAACAGCTCTGCTAGTTTGTGATAACTGCCTCATGGTTCAGCGTGGAGATTTTTCAAACTATTATTTGGAGAAATTCTTTACCTCCCATGTTTCTTTTGGTGTGTAGAATTTTGTGGTGAAAACCTTTAATGATCTTCCAGTTCTGGAAGTGGTTGGTGGTGCTGGTAGCTGAGTTGACTGTCTTAGTCCTGGGAGAGTATTTTTATTTATGGCCTAATTTATGCCCCCCTCTTAGGTGAGCATTTTGCTTCCTAAGTTTATCGCACTCAGTAAGTTAACGCCAGTTGATGTTTGGGTTTAATCTCTTGCTTTCCCAGTTTTTATCTTACAAGGTTGACTGAGGTGCTGGGTGCACACCTCTGACCTGATCCTGTAGGCTGGCTTTAGGCACAGGCAGATAGTTCACTTTATGCTGGGGTCGTGAGGGGTAAGCTTCATGTACAGTTGCCTGACAGAATCAAAAAAAGAAATGGTGACAATCTGGGAAAGGAGTGGGAGTTAACAAGGATCAGCAAGACACAGTGGGTAACGATGACACTCCAGAAGGTGGAAAACTACCCTGAAAGATCTGAATGCTCTCAAGTATGTTTGGGGGAAATTAAACAGACAGTCACTTTCTCAGAGCTCAGAGAAGTGGTGACAGGCCCCTGTGCAGCCAAGTTCTCAGAAATGTTCTGAATTTGTGAGGATCTGTCTATTGGAGAAATACAGTGCCTGGAATTCAGTGCAGGAAATTAGGTGAGCCAGGCAGCTACTGACTAGCCTAATATCCTGCATGCCAAGGGCTAAACGTATTTTTCTAAGGATGTGGGATAAATGGGACATGCATGTTGCACTTTGATAATTAGATTTTTAGACACAGAAAGTAATACAACTGTGTTTATGTCAGGGATTCGGTTCAGAATTTGCTTGAATACTAATAAAAAGTTGTACTTGAAAGGGGGATCAAGACTGGATTGTCTTGGAAAAGTGAAATGCAGTGTTGGGGATGTGAAATACTCCATCTTATGTTAGTGTCCTACCCTGATGGCATTATTCTGGAGCCCTTTGTCAGCACAGGGCAGCAGAGTGAGATGGATATCCCTGAAGGCTGGGATAGCAGGAACAAGAGGAGAAGAAGCAGGCTGCATGAAGCGGGCTGCCTGTGGGATGGCTTGGCCATGGAAAAAAAAGGATACATTGAGTCATGGATTTTCTGTAAAGAGAAGACTTTTGCACAAAATGAGCATGAGTCAGACCTAGAGTCCTGTGTGTGGCTCTGACCTCTATACTCAGGCATGATTATGAATAAAGCAAGTGTGAATAAAGGCTGCCAGTGCTCTCAGAGAAGTGGGGAGCCTGTCGTGCAGGAGAAGCTAGGAAAGCTGTGTTCAGCCCAGCTGAAGAAAGAGCTTATGAAAAGATCCTCATAACGGCAACAAACCTGAGAAGGAGGGTTCATATGATCTCAGAGCTGGAAGAGCAGCAATGTTAGCTGTATCACTGCTTTCCTGTTAGCACTCATGCTTGCCAGAAGTGAGGTGAGGAATCCTACAGGTTGTATTTCCTGAAGTGTTGAGGTATAAACAGTAGTAGCTGAGTAGTTGTAGCAAAGCCCTCTTCCAAGTTTCTTGGTGAATGGGAATAGGGGTTGTAGTAGGTCTCAGCCACAAACTGGCTGTGAGCATCTTGAAGTTTTATTGGAGATGTGGTCTTGCCCCTATATATTCTGTGCACACAGTGCTGTGGGACAGGACGCAGCCCACAGTGGGCTGCATTGTATCCAACTCCTGACTCTTCAGTCCCACTTGAAAACCCATGCCATGTGACTCTTCCTCAGTCATCTGGAGTGCCTGAGGCCATCATCCCTCTTCATAGATACCTAACATTTGGTTTCCAAGGCTGAGACACTTGATTTGGCTCCAAGTATCATACAAATGTTCCTCTCATTTCATATGTGTGTCACAGGTATGGCCAAACTTCTTGGAGATGGAGAGAGAGGTGCAGATAATGCATTTCTCATCAAAGCCTTGAAACTGGACTAATTGGATTCATAGTTATAAACATTTCCAATGCCTGGAGACTCTTTTTCCTTAGGCTTCAAGCAGTGTTTGAAATTGGTATGTTTTCATGGCCTCTTAAAGCTTGGTTGAGATTAATTTGCAAGGAGAATTCAAAGGAAGCAAAGATTTCCAGCTGGTACTGGTGATTCCCCTGAGTGGTTCTGGGGAAGCAGTTCAGGCCTACAAATGGTGTGGGTGTGAAGAGGGTGGACTAATGCAGGATTGCCAGGAGCAGGGAGTTCAGAGACCAGCTTGGAAAACTCGCCTGAGTTGATGATGCGTTTTGGACTGGGGCAATGAACCTGGAGCACACTGAATGCTGAAGATGGAGCTATGGGTCCTGGCCTGTCTGAACAGGACTTCATTGCTGTTCTGTGAGCATTTTACTGTGCAGTTCAGAGATCCTTTCTATCTCTGATGTTCAGTTTTGCTCAATTTCAGTTAGCTCTTGTCTCTATATTTACTTGCAATGGTGTCCAGGACAGCACTCGGAGATTTTTGGGATGGGGAGATTTCCATGTAAGTGAAGAGAACAGTTGAAATTTTGATATGTGTGACTAGGAGGGCTGAAAATGTAACCCTGGAGATGTTTTCAAGATAAGGACAAAGGATGAAGTCTGTGCAAGCGCTGGCAGAGCAGAGCTCTCTCTAGAGGCAGTTTGTGCCTTGTGGAGTCACTAGCCTCCCAAAGCTGTGCAGAGATAGCCCCTTCCCAAAACAGCACGAGGCAGAGCCAGCCCTCAGCTGGCAGGGGCAGCCTGGGCTCTGCAGCCCTGAGTGCACAGCACTCAGTGTGTATTGGTGGTGTGGGATTGCCAGTTTAGTCTGGGGACATTGGGAGGAAAAAACCCAGAGCCCAGGCTAATCCAGCAGATTTCTGTCATGTGCAGCAGGAAAACTTTGCAGTTTCAGCAGGTGTTGCTTCTAAGCATCTTCCAGCCTCTCTAGATGCCTCTGCTTGCTGGATTTTCTGTGTGGGCTTTACCACCTGCCATGTGTCTTCCTGGCTACCCAATATTGTGCCTGGCTGTGCCAGTGCCAGTCAGCAGGGATCTGTGGCATGAATAGCAGCTCCATGACAAAGTACCTTGGAGGAGGGATTGTCAGCAGCAGCTAGAGGCACATAACAGCCCGCGCCACGTGGAGCGCCGCAGGTACCATCTGCTCTGCCAAAAGACACATGCTCATGCTCCTTGTCATTCAGAGTGGGAAAGAGGGTGAGATTCAGAGCTTAAAAACATTGGAAAGGAAAAGATTTGAGAGAAAAACATTTGGGAAAGATTACCATATTCATGTCTCTGGCCTCGTTAGCTACTTTTATGTCTTTAGGTAGTAAGTCCTCTGCAAGTGGGAGTTTTCTCCTCTTCTAAGTTTGCCTGGTAGTGTAATGAGGCCCCAGTCTCTGTGGGGAATCCTAGATGCATCCACAGCTGGTAAAGTCATATGTGTCTAGCCCAGCCTTGATGTTTTCTGATGCCTCAGAGATTTCACTGTCCATCTGGGGGAAATAACAGACTGTGAAAAACAGTGACAATATCCTTCTTGATAACCCTGATTGCTGCTTCTGAGTAGTTCCTTAAAGACTCTGCCAGTTTCAAAAGACGTGCTAAAAGGTTTACAGAAAGGCAAAAACATATGCCATGCAGTATTGCACAGTTTTGCATCAACACCTAATATCCTTCAGCAGATTTTTTTTAGAGGTCATTGGTGATGAAATTCGAAGTTAAAAATCTCACTGAAATGAGTCGTGATGTGGTTTTGTCTAGTTTGTATGCTGATGCAAGTGTCTGTGTGGAAGGATGGAAGATAGAAAGAAGGTGATTAGAAGTAGCTGTAGCTTAGTGGGGCATGGTTTTCTGTAGGCGCTTCAGAGCTTCTGTGCTGGAAGCAGCCCTGGCAGATAGGTAGGTGCAGTTTGGGAAGAGCTCCTCAGCAGGGAGCTCAGTGCATTCAAGGGAAATCTTGCAGGACCAGTAGGATAGCAAATAAGTTTTGCTGGGTCTGTGATGCAAGGGAAGGAGTGCTGAGCAACCTCTGGCTAAGTCTGTTAGGTGAGCTGGTTTGTCCTGAGTTCATAGCCACTTTCAGGGCAGGAGAGCACACCAGATGTGAAGGGGAATGTGCTAAAGAGACTGCAGGTCAGGCTGGAGGACAAGGGCAAAGGACCATGCCACACTCACTCTCGTCACCAAGTCAATGACAAAACCAGCTGGGAAACAGGGAGCAAGCTCTGAAGGCAGCATTACTAAACAGTTACTTGCTAGAGCCAGCAGGCAAACTCTATAGGGGTATCTTATCACAGAGAGGCAGTCAGCCCCAGAAAAAAGGGTTCATGAGGTACCAGCCCACACTGAACAAGAGAAGCTTGACACCCCAAAGAGATTGTTGTAGGGGAAGGAGCCACAGCTTGCTCACTGCCCAGAAACAGCAGTACCTGATTAAAGAGGCTGCTGTTTTCATTAGCCCTGTGTAGTGTGACTCTTGAATGGTGTTTCTTCTATTTGCTTTCAGTGGATCCTTTTGAGACAATGCTGAAATCCCTCTTGAGGTACCAGTCCAGCCTGAATGGGGATACAGGAGAGAGCCACATGAGGAGAAAACTGTATGAGAACGGTGTGACCAAGTCCTTGCAAAGTAACTTTGCTCTCATCCAGAAGGTAACTGCCTTCGTACAGCAGAGAAGCCCTCTGTGGCTCACAGGGGAAGGTTTAGTGAGAATGGTCACTAGGATAAAGGACCTGCACTCAAATTAGTGCAGGAGCTATAAGCATCTGAGATAGCAAACAACCTCTGCCTTTCAGGGTGTGAATATTTGCGTTCTCTTAGCTCCAGTGGGTTGGGGGAAGGGCTGAGCTTGCTTAATTTTTATGCCAAGATAACAGATGCAGTTAAGGATAGTGGAACACCTGGATTCTAGATCTATTTCCCAGGACAGGAGGATGGAGCAAGGAACCAGCTTTTGGGGCCACAAAGAGGTGATGTTGATTTAGTCCAGCAGGCAGAATATGATCTATTTTCCTATTCTGGAGCTGTCAGTATTAAAGGGTTTAAGGTTTCTTTTGTGACAGAGGGAACAAGAGAGGGGAGGGTAGGGTTGCCTTGTTGGGGGAGAGCCTTAAAAGAAGCAGAAGATTGGAGGCTAAAATGTTATGTTTAACAATGGCAAGAAACCTGGAAAGAGTTTAGCATTATTCCATAGCCATGAAAATGGAGTCTGCCTTAGGAAGTGGGTGGGAATGTGTCCAGGGTGTGTTTGGTAAATAGACTGCTGGTGTTACTGCTAACTAATGGTTCATTCCCTCTCAAGCTGTCAGAAGAGCTTCTGGCCAAATGGCTGTCTCTCCCTGAGGCACAACATGTGCCACTCTGCCAGCACATGCTGGGCTTTGCCATGAAGTCTGTCACGCAGACAGCTATGGGCAGCAGCTTTGAAGATGACCGGGAAGTCATCCGATTCCGCAGGCACCATGATGCAGTAAGTGTCCCAAGGAGCCAGGAAATCTCCTATTAAATTTTTCCAAACTAAAACTACAGCGCTTGTATCTGTACAGTTAAATACAAGCTACTGCTGAGACTATAAAGTACGAGCTTGAGGACTCTGCCTCACTTGTCCCAAGCTGAAAGTGTTGGAAAGATCCTACGGCTGATCCTGCTGTCATTAGTCTGAGGTGTTTCTAAAGGATCCATGAGAATCAGGAACTGAGATCCAATGGCAGTTAGGAGGTCTTTGGTACCTAAGTCAGTTAAACTCTGCTGGGACTGCCAGTGGAACTTCTCCTTTTCAAAGATCTTCTGAAGGCTCTCTGCCGTTGTGGAGAAAGGAAAATCTGAGGACATCTCAAGCTGTATCTTGAGATGTAGGGATGTTAAATATGCTGGTGATAGGGTGGGAAAGAAACAGTTCCATTTCCCATTTAAGATTCCCATACCTTTTCCCCTATAGTTGTAATTACAGTTGTTTCATTTCAGCTTAATTCCAGCTATCACAGACATAGTGTCTGAAATGGGATGTGGTATCCTAAAGAGAAGACCAGGTCCATATTGACAGGAAGTCTTAATTTTATTTGGTGTTTTCATTTTCCTGGGGAGAATAGAATAGTCCCAGCAATCTCAGCCTATGGTGAGTGATGGTGCTGTTCTCTCTCTTCTTCTTCCAGATCTGGTCAGAGATCGGAAAAGGTTTCTTGGATGGGTCCCTTGACAAAAACATGACTAGGAAGAAGCACTACGAAGATGGTAGGTTTCTCCCAAAATTACAGTTTTCCTCCCACTCTGATTAACACTTAGGAGTTAGCTAGCATGTGAAAGCCCTTCATTTGCCCAGTTGTCTTGACTTTTCTTCAGAGTGGTTCATCATGCAATGAGCTACCAGGTATGTTGTGCTTACTCTCACATTAGATCATTGTTTCAGAGTTGAGTGGCAAGCTGCCTTTATGTGAGAAGTTGTAGGACTAGAACTTTAGTTCCAGGTCTAGTTCTGGGGTCTGTCCAGTCTGGAGAGTGATGTAGGTGAAGAATCAGGATGTACTTCCTCCCTTCCTGTTCTGTTCCACTTTTGACCTCTCTTGGAGGCAATCAGCTGTGCTAGGTGGAGACAGATGGAGTCCCTGGATTTGGCCTGTATGGGCATTCAAATGATGCACCATCTGGGGCTTGTGCTGCCAGACAGTCACTGGAAGACACAAGTACAGAGGTGCTGCTTTGTTGGATACACCATCAGATAGCCTCTGATGTGCTCTTACAAGACAACATGATTTTCAGGTCTGTTATAGTGGTACTACTGTTGCTCATATATTTTACAGTAAGTTATTTTAATTTTAGGTTGTCTTACCTTTTTTGTTCTTAACGATAAAACCATTTCAGTATTGATAGATAAGATGTTAAATGAAAGTAGATTGTATCTGGAACTAAGGTTTTGCTTGTAAGTCCTCCAAATCCAGAGTTTCCTTCTTTATACTTCTGGTTCTGTGGGTTTCAGAGCCTGAGGACAACTTCTGCCCCATTGAAATGGGTTCTTCCCATCGTCACTCTCTTCCTGAGTTGTAGTATGATGATGCATGAGGACACAATTCCACAAACTCCAGATAGTGAGCCTTGGTGTTTGAGTGTTGCTGACCTTCCTATGCAGGGAGGAGGAAGGAAGGTAATTCTAAGACAAAGGAATTGAACTGGGCCTTGATAAATGGAGTTTCAAACCCAAATTCTGCTCCATGTTTCTTGGACAGTGCTCAGTAGGTCATTTAGACCAGACAGGCAATGGTGTCTAGGTCCCAACTCCCCCTAGGTCCCAACTCCCCCTGGTTCCCACAGCAGCCACCAGGAGTTAGGCACTCACGTATCTTCAAAGATGTGGACTCTGTGCCAAAACCCTCCCACGCTCCCCCCATTCCTCTCTGTCTCTGCAGACCCTTTCTTTAGCACAGAACCATCTTCTTGCACTGTGCCTGTAGAACCCCTGGCCAAAGGGACTCCATCAGTCCTGGTGCTGTAGTAATTGTAACTCTGCAGGTCAGGTAACCAGAGTTGTGTGGCTCATACATGTTTTCGTGGGGGCTGATGAAATACATTCTCTGATGGTTCAACAGCATTATATGTCTTCCCCTTAAGTGATTTCAGCTCACAGAGTACACCTTGCTGATACCTCTAAGGATGGCTTTTTATAGGCAACCTATGTTATTTGGCTCCTGCATTTTCAGCTAAATTTGGGATACTGCCTTCCAAATTGACAGTAACATGTAACAGAGGCTGCTTCTGTAAGTGAGCCCAGCAGGGACAGCTGGTCTGAAAATCTGCTTGGAGAGATGGATTTGCTTCTCTACAGCACCAGGATGACCAGGTTTTAAAATAAACATTTCTTTTTTCTTCCAAAGCTCTAGTGGAGATGGAATCCATCATAAGGAAGGTTACAAAGGAGCGCCGAGGCAGATCATTCAACAGGCATGTCTTTATAGACACCTTGCTGCAGGGGAACCTGAGTGACCAGCAGGTCTGTACAGCTGTTACCTCCTTACACAGTAATGGAGTTTTGCCAGATGGGCAATTCATTATGTTGTAGCCTTTGATTAATACAAGTTTTTGCATCTTAGCTTAGATTCTCTACCAAAGCAAGGCTTCTAGTTATTTTTTTCCACTCCTGCAGGGTTTGATTGCATTAGACTTTGGTAGATTTCCTTGCCATTGCTTCATAACTATTTTTATAAACCAGCAGTATGTTAATATTAAGCATGTCTTGTGCAATTCCAATGGAAGTTCTACAGAGAGTTCAGTTTATGTCTTCTCGATATATTTCCTGCTCTCTGCACTAAAGAGATTTAATGTGCTTGAGTGGAGAGTGTGCCACATCTTTTTTCTCTTTACAGTCTTAGGAACTTCATTCTCTGAAGTAGATTTTCTTTTCTAGATTCTGGAAGATACAATGATTTTCTCTTTGGCAGGATGTGTAGTCACTGCTAACTGTAAGTAAATTCCCATTCTTACACTCAGCTGCCAAAAACTGTGTGTGATGACATGAGACTTACCTATGGCTAATAAAAAATTGTATTAATCATTCTTTCTCCTGAGCTACAGACATATAGAAGAAGCTCATTTTTACATCAGACTGTTGACACAGCTTCACAGTTAGTAAGCTGAACCTAAGCTGTGTTTGACAACTTTTCCAGTCTTATGGTGAACCTTAGAAATTCTCCCCATTGCTTTTTGCCTCCATTCTTAATCCCAGATAACTGAGGCTAAATTTGATTAAAAAAGCCACCAAAATAAATAAGCCACAAAGACCATGTTGTAAAATAGGTTCAGGCATACAAGAAGAAAGAGTGCTAGCATCTGTCTGAGTAGTTTGAATTTCTGGAGGATAGGTGTGTTCCATGTGTGGAGGACTTTCAGAGAAGCTACTCTGGGATTTATGCAAAGATTATGAAAAACCCCCAAACAAATAAAAATACAAACTGAAGCTGTATAAAATACCTTATAATACAGGGATGATTATCTGGCCTTGTACCTCAGCCAATGGGGCTGAGACTCCAAAGAAGACTTCCAGGATGCATCTAGGTGTTAAAGAATGTGGGAAGTAAATCAGATAACCGTGGTAATACTCTCTCCAGAAAATATCCTCTCCAGGTACTCCAGGAAGACTGCAATTTTAAGGGGCTTGAATCCACATGGATTCACAGAATCACAAAATATTCTGAGTTGGAAGAGACCCACAAGGATGATCAAGTCCAAGATTCCAGATAGTTCTCATGAATAGACATTTTTGAGAGCTAGAAACATTTCCTTGTAGCTTTAGGGAAACTGCATCCCACACACTTATTTCTTATGCAAGGCTTTTTTTCTCACTCTGCTAGTGAAGATAATCTCAAGTACCTCAAAAAGTACATGTAGGGGGACAAGTGCTTGCCAACATCTGCAGAGGGCTGCCTTCAGGAGCCCCAGGCACTGGCTGGCTGGGGCACTTCCCTGAGATGTGCTAGGGAAGATCCCCAAATAAGGGACTTTTCTAAAGCTTTGAGCAAACCAGCCTTTCATTTTCATGGTTGGTGTAATAGCCCTGATTCCCCAGGGTTTGTTGGGCTGTGTAGTCCCTTTGCCAGAGTTGTGGGGGCTGTGTGCTTTAGTGTCCTGCACAGCTCTGTACTTGTCCTGCCACTGAATACAGAATCAGCACAGTCTGCTGTGAACAGAGGTTGCTTTTCCTTTAGGCCAAAAAGTAATGTTGAAAATTCAGGAAGTAAGAAAACTGAATGCCATTTGTAAAGGATTGAATTTTCTGGGTCCAGTCTTGTCTTGATTCCTTCCCCAGTGTGTACCTGGGCAGTCTATTTCCTGACAACCTCAGAAGATGTTCAGCAGAATCTCTACAAGGAGATGGACCGTGTTCTGGGGAAGGGACCAATTACACATGAGAAAATTGAACAGCTCAGGTGGGTCCTGTAGAGGAAATGCAGAGGAAGGCTGTGTCATGTGGTGGGGCAGGCATTTCCTATGGAGTCTGATGCCAAGCCTGCACTAGGCCAGCAGAAGGCATCCAAAAGCTACTCACTCCCTTTTTTTCTTTCTGGAAGTGATCAGACCACAGGATGACTTGCAATGCAGAGAGAATCTGCTGGCACTCCAGACACAGGGACCAAGATGCTCACTTGAGAGTGTCTTTAGGAAACCCTTTAGGTTCATTAGCAGAGGAGAAGCACAGAATCAGTGCCTTGGCTGCCAGGCCAAAATTTTTGCTCATTGTCTTGTTTGGTTTCTGTCCTAGTTTTCCAGAAGTAGTAGAAGTAATCAGTCATTTTCATGGTTGGATATAGAGATATTTAGAGAGAAATCGTGGACCAATCTTCTTTTCAAAGGTCTCAAGTAATGATGACTGGTCAACTGGCCTTTATGTTTTCTGCATTTGTTGTGTTGGTGCAACCAGGTGCATTTTGTATTTGGACTAGTGTTAGGGGTTCAGTAAGGGAATATAGAGTGTGTGGTTTTCTTGCTGCTTCTTGTATGAGTGAGAGGTACAGGAAAAGGGTTTGCGTGTTTATGCATTTTAGCAGATTTAGTTTGGTTTAAAATCTGAAAGAAGAGGGATTCCAATAACCTTCTGTGAAAGCTGTTAATGAGATTTAATACTTCTTGCAAAGATGTTGGAACTCCTTGCCAGAAAAAAAAGAAGTGCCTCTTAAATACAGCAGTTGACTCCACTCTGCTTGCTGCCACAAGGGTGTGGGCAAGCTTCTCTCTGAGAATGACACTAACCAAGGGCTGCTGGTTGCAGGTACTGTCGGCAAGTCCTGTGTGAGACAGTGCGGACAGCAAAGCTCACTCCCATTGCTGCACAGCTGCAGGAGCTGGAGGGCAGAGTCGACCAACATACTATCCCCAAAGAGGTAGGGCAGTGCTGGGAGCACTAGACCACTCTCCTTTCCTGTAGGGAAATTTAATAACATCTGGGCATGGATTATGAAAATCTGTAGATGAGTACTGCATAATTGTCTTTTTAATCCACCTAAATATGAGTAGTGTACCGAACAATCATCATCCAGCAGAGCTGTCGAGAGGTGTCTTTAATTGTGCATTTCCTTCTGCATTGACGTGTTGTAATTCTCTTTGCAGACACTTGTGCTTTATGCTCTTGGTGTGATGCTGCAGGATAGTTCATCTTGGCCATCACCATACAAGTATGTATAATCGACTTTAATTGCAACTAATTCCTTTGCTTTGTTAAATTAGATCTTACAGCACAGCCTTCTGTGCTGCAGGGCCTGCTTAGGCAGATTGTGGAGATGAAAGGGAGCCTGTAAGAAAATCAGTTTATGAAAGTCTGGGTTTGTTTGTCTCCGTGGGCATGGTGTTGGGACAATTAAAGTCAGGTTCCTCCGATGCTCCAGTCTGTGTGTGTGCGTGTATGTGTTAGAGTTTAGTAAAAACTTTTTTGTCATATACAAAGAGCTTTCCTGGCTAATGCTGGTGACTTCTGTTAAAGGTTTTCTGTGAAACAGTGATTTGAATGGCTTTGGAATCACTACTTATCATCATAAAACAGTGATGCAAGGGAGGAAATGTCAATCTGACGTTGTGGGTTTTTAGGGTGAAGGAAAATGCTACCTCAGTATTTTGGTCTGTCTGTGAAAACTGAAGTGGATCTAGGCCAGTGTTTTGGAGGTTAAAGAAAAAAAATCGCTGTAGCTTCCTGTGGCCTCCAGGTGGCAAATATTAACCTGTATTTGATTTTCTTCACTTGGGCTGCAAAAAATGTGGGTCAGTTATTCTGAAAAGAGAGAACAGACAGCTGAGATTTAGGAGAAAGAATAGAGCCTTTAGACCAGCACTTGTCCTCTCCTGCAATTGCACCTTTTAGAAAGGGATGAGGCATTGAGCACCAGTCTGTTACCACCTTGGCAGGGATTGCCTCCCAAGGTACACAGCTGTGTTCAGGTTTGCTGAGGCCCCGTGGGACTGACAGTGAGGACTGCTGTGAACATTGTATGTTTGTTTCTGGAAGGCTGGGGTTGAGGTTTAGCTTGAGGTAGATGAAGATTTCCATGACAGGAGGCCAGCTCTCTGTGATCCTTTCACCCACCTACTGTACAAAACCACTGTTTGCCCTCCCTGCTTTTTTGCTAGCCAGCTGCATTTTCTCTCCTATTACAAAATCTGTAATTTTCACTTTAGTTCAGGGGAAATGTAATTTGATGCTGCTTTTCCTAAGGATCAGCACCCACATGCTCTTTCACCTTGTTAGAAGCTGAGCTTGGATGTTTAAGCAAGGAAATGAAGGCCTGAAGTACTTAGCAGAAAGGTTTAAAAGAACAGTCTTCAGTCCATAAAATTTTGTGTTTGGAGGGGGGTTAATATTTAAATTGAATGTTATTTTATTATTTAACTCATGCCTGCCCTGGATAATAGTTTTCTCACAGCCTCTACCATCCTATAGCTGGAAACCACTTTTCTCACTTGAATGAGTCACTGGCTTCCCTCCCCCAGCACATACACTTACACACACCAGCTGCTTGAAGAGAAGGGTGAGGAGCAAGGAGAAAAGGGAAATATTTTTGGAAGTGAAAAAGGAAGGGACTCAGAGGGACAGAGAGAGAGAGACAGATAAATGAGAGTGCATGTGCCCTGGAGAGCAATAGAGGGCAGGTAACAGCATCAGCTCAGCTGTGTACTGCACATTAATTCCAGCCCTGTCTCACACTACCTCAGTATGTCAGCATTTTGACCAAGATGGGACACAGCTGACCAGCTGGGAACATTGATGGAATGGATGCACAATTGCCTTCAGACATTTGTGCGGAATGATCCAGAGAGAACAAATTAGTGAGATTCTCTATTTCATTTCCAGTTTTTTACTTGTGTGTGTGTGCATGTTTCTGGGGAAGGGATGATGTGCCTGCTCAGAAAACCTTAATGTGTTTCATCTTTTATAGGTTTGACCCGGACAGATTCAATGAGGAATTGGCCATGAAAAACCTCTCCTTGCTGGGTTTCTCAGGAAGCCAGGAGTGCCCAGAGTTGAGGTGAGCATAGGGAAGGAGGTCTTAGTGAGTCTCTGTGGCAGGCAGGAGAGAAGGTGCTTCCAGCATCTTGGTGTTACTGCTGGGATAACCTGTCCAAGCTGTCATCCTTTGGCAAATTACATCATAGCAAAGTTTTTATTTTTTTCTCCTGATTCTTCCCTCAGGTTTGCCTATATGGTGGCCACAGTTCTGCTGAGTGTTCTGGTAAGGAAACTGTATCTCCACCCAGTGAAAGGACAAGTCATGGAGGCAAAATATGAACTGGTAACCTCACCAAAGGAGGAAGCTTGGATAACGGTGTCCAAGAGAAGCTAAGAGCAAGCAAAACAAGGGGTTAAAAGTGCCAGCAGTGAAGTTCTGAGCAGGGGTCTTAACGAGAATCATACTGGCACCATGTTTACTCAGCCAAGGAATTTTATATCCCAGTTTTTTTACCTTCCATATTCTTAACCTCATGCCTATCTTGGGTACTTTCTCTAATTCAACCAGTATCATATTAAAGTAGATTTAATCTATACGTCTTTTTTATATTTGCTTTTGGATCTCCGGCCAAACCTTTGCAAAGGAAGCAACAAAACCTTGCAGTGGTGTATGTATGAAATACAGGGTGTCAGCTAGTCAAAGACCAGAGCTCTGGTTAACCCAGTCTCTTTCCAATAGCAGCCAGAGCTGGGTAGGAGTGCCCCTCTTATCCAGTGGAATGCTTCTTCCTGAATCCTAGCTAAATAAGACCTTGGAGACACAAGGACAAAGCCTTTCTCTGTATATAGGTATTTTTATTCAAAGTGTCTTTCCCTCCCTTGAGCTATATCTGTCAGGAAGAGCAGATATATCCTGTGAGAAGTATGTGTGAGTGTGAGAAAGAGAGAAATAAAGTGGGGTGGGAATTGCACCACTAGTTCTCATGCTGTGTAATCTTGCCATGCTCTGAGGTTGCACGAAAAGGATGACTGAGAAATGCTAGTAAACCAAGGGGAATAAAATTGCTTTGGCCCCTGAGAAAACAGAAGCATCAGTAATAATATAATGAAATGAAATAAAACCACAGAACAAAGCCCCAAGAAAGGGAATCTATCCTAACAATTCTGAGGGCAGTGTCTGATCTAATCAACATCAGAAATTGACAGAATGCTTGCAATTTATTCAGCACTGGGTTAGCATGAGACTGGTCATGCAAATACTGGAGAGTGCTGATTTAATAGGGCTCTAGAATTATGTTGTACTTAATAACTTAAAAGCCTTCCAAAGAATTCTTTTCCTCCTGCAAAATGTGTGCTCACCAAAGAAGAACTGAATGCTGTGTGTTCACATGTTTTTCCTGCTTCTTCCTTTCTTTTTTGCCAATCATAGGGCAGCTCCATTCAAAGCCCCATTGAATGGTTTGCAAGGCAGGAACCTCCTACCCCATCATCGCATTGGAGTAATTGCCATCTGACTTAACTGTTCATGTTGTGGTTCTTCCCTTTTTTCTCTTACATTTTTCTCTTTATCTCATCTTTGTAAATCTTTTCTCCATACACCTGACTTCTCTGTTAGCTCCAGTTCCTAGCCCCCTTCCCACCCAGCAGATGTGTGGCGGTAGCTGAGGGGTTTCTCAGCCTGCAGCTGTGTCTGCTTAAGCTGTACACAGCTGCCTGTGCATCACAGAGCAGGCCAAGAGTGTGTGCCCCCCATCAGAGCTACATTTTACTGCTTGTGCAGACAGAGTACACCTAACTGCTAACTGCAGTTCTTATTTCTACAGATGTTGATATTTTCAACAATACATTTCAGGTCAGGAAATCTGCTGCTCTTTAAAAAATGTTTTTGCTCTTGCCTGAGGTGTGCCAGCCTGAATACAATCCTGTCAGCTCTTACAGGGTTAACAGCTGATGCCATCTTTTGTGGGCACCAGACAAAGAAAATTCTGCTCTTGGGTTTAACATGTCAGCTCTGCTTTTGGTGGAGCTGTAGAGATTCAGATGCCTCCCAGTGTAGCTTCTGTTGGGGTAGAGTGATACAGAGATGTTGGGCAGAAAAAGGAGAGTTGTGCAGTTCAGCTTCCTGTCTCTCTTACATTGATTTTTGTAATGAACTGCAAGAAAGCTCTTGCTAATCTGACCTCCACTTCACTAAACGTTGGTCATGTCCCCACATGGCAATTCACGTTAGGCTTTGCTTCACTGCTTATGCAAAAAGGCCTATTTTTCTTGAAGGTTGCAGATGTTTTCTAAACCTTCTGGAGAAATAAGTGTGGTAAAGAATTTTGTATTAAAACATCCCTGGATGTGCAGAGGAAGCAAAATGAAGGCTAAGTTATTGCCTTCTTTGGAAAATATGGTAGGATAGCATTGTCCCTGCTAGGAACTGAAGAAGGAATATAATTGGGTGATGAAGATCTGCTTTAGAAGTGAACCTTTCAAACAGTAAAAAAGCTTCTGAAATGTAATTGTCCAGATTTCTGTTAGAGCATTTCTCTGCCTCGCTGGAGCTGATCAAACTGCCTTGAAACAGTTGCTTCCCCAGTTACAGAAATCAAAAATGGGAGTGATTGCATATAATTTGTTACCAGTTTTCCATTAGCCTGCACCCATAGGCTGTGCTCAGTCTGGGCCAGTGATGAAGCCTGCTACAGGAGGTTGGACTGATACAGAAGAAGAATGGGGCTCAATGTGCTGGAGAAAGGCAATGATCAATTTGTGTTTGCTCAGAACTGCAGTCAACACCCTGACTCATCAGTTAAGGAAATGTGTTGAGCATGGAGGGAAAGGAGGGGGGTAAGGCACTCTCAGGCATTTGTAATGCACTGCTGGGAGTGACACTGAGGTCACAGCCACATTGTTTGCTGGAGTCTGTAGGTTTCCATTCCTTGTTCTGTGTGTGTCAGTCACTTCAAACAGCCCAACTATGGTGATTTCATGCAACACTCATCCGCCCAGCTGTGGATCCCTGTGCAGCAAACTCCTTTTTTTTGTATGGGAATATTTATGGAATGGAGCTTTCTTAGGAAGTTTTAATCCATTTTGATTTGAAAACTGAAATACCAGTTTTCTCCCATTTCTGCCCTCACCCCTTGTCTGGCATGCGCTGTCACTGGTTCTTGTTTGGCCTGGTTTCCTAAGGGAGACTTACGTTCATAGGGTGTGCACCCTACCCATTTACATTTGGCTGTTTTCCCCTTCCTCTTACAAAAACTAAATTCTGAGCCCTTGGGCCAAATCAGCTGCATTTGACAGGGATTTGAATTCTCTACACTGTTGTGTTTCTGCAGATTTTGTGAGGAGAAGATGACAGAGGTAGGGAGTCTGTGCTAGCCATGTCACAAGATTGCAGTCACAGCTGCAGCACTGTCAATGGCAGCCTGGGGAAAAGCCTGAGTCACTGGTGGAGGTAACCAATCTCAGGAGCACAGGGCTTTGTCAGTGCTGCTCAGACCCACACACTAAGGACATGTATAAAGTCTAGAGATGCCTTCTGCCTGTTACATGGGGATATGGGCAAGCATTGCAACCTGTGGAAAAAAATGTCTTAGTCTAGGAAGAAAGCCAAGAGGGGGAGGTTTCTTCTATAATATGGGAATTGTTGCTTTTTATGCTTCATACTCCTGCTCTACACCAGCAAGCTGCTTTACAAATTTGACAGGATCATTTTGAAAAGCACCCAGAAAAACTGTAATTTAATTCCTTAGACTCTTACTGTAGGACAAGTTTCTACAAAGAGCTGCAAAGTCATGAAAGGTAAAAGGCCAAGTGTATCTCTGTGCCTATGCAACCTGCTGCCCTCAGAAGCAGGCAGCCAGCCCAGGTGGTGGGAGCAGCCAGGCCATTGCTAATGCTCTTTATGGCTGGCAAAGCCTTTGGCTTTTGCCCTTGTCCTGGTGGCAACTGGTGAGCGGTTGTTAACAACTTTGAGCAGAGCAGACAGTTCACTGATCTAGCCTCCCATTACCTCCAAAATATCCAAGAATTCTTGTTATCTCTACATTTTAATTCACGTGGGCTACATATAGAAGCACCATTGCAAATTAATATCTTGTTAATAATAGTAATATTCTGTTCCCAGCAGTTGAAGGACTTGCTGGCAGTGGCTGTGGCATGCATCACAGAGTTTAGGGCTGCATGTTTTATTTTCCATTATTACGTGGAAAGGATGGTCTTGGCAATTTCTGTCCTACTTGCTGCAAAAGTGAATGTTGATTATTGGGCAGAGGGGATGTTTGTTGATTTAAAGACCCTGGGGCAGCTGTTGTGCCAGCTCCCCCACTAGCTGTGCAGTTACATGAAATTGGGCTGTTGGCAGTCCAAATTGGGAAAACACTCTCTTTTACCTGCATAGTCACTTATTGGCTTTCTTTTTGTGCTCAGTTCTCTTGTGGCTTTAGGGCAAAAGGAATGGGGTAGAGCAGTACCTTTAGGAAAGCATAAAGGAAAATCTTTGTCACTTGTGGGTTATGCTACCAGGAAGTAAAACTGTTTTAATGACCATAGCAGCTCCTGTTGCTTCTTTCCACTTGTCCAGAGCAAGAACTGCTAGAAAATATTCCAGGCATTTCTCTGGAACCTGAGAGTATAAACCCATCTTGACACCTCTTTGTAGTTCAGCTCAGGAGTAGGTTTTAGCAATGACTTTTCAACTAAACAAAAGGCCTGTTTGACATCTCTTAGAATTCAATGCCAGTTTGGTGGGTTTTGGTGGTAGCAGACAGAGAAGAGGAACTACCCCATGCAGGAAAAAAAAAAGATGAAGAAAATGTTCTTCACATATGGAGGGTGGGGAAGGAGACACGGTAAAGGTTTCCATGGCAACATTCCTTGAAGAGAAGTATTTTTAAATCTGTGAATTTTAGCATCAAAAACACAGTTGTGTTTCCCACAAAAAGATTTGGGGGAGGGCTGGAGTGGAAAGAATTTTTCCCCTTACTTTTCAGGTCATTCCAGTTTCTTTTGCAGAGAAGCCTGCTCCCAAGATAAATGAAGTATGTGTGATTTCTATGATCTTAATGCTCCTGTAAAGAAAGCCTTGCTTCCAGGAGGCAGGAAGCATCAGTCATAGTTCTATATCTGCTTCAACATCTTTGGTGCAAGCACTTGATCATCTCTTTAATGGGAAAAGTAGTTCAAATAAATCAGCGCTAGATCAGTTAAAAGTCACAAGGACAAATCTTGCAGAATTTTACATTAAAACTAGTCTAACTTGGCACAAAGTCTTAATTTTAATTGATGTACAGTTAAGTGATAGTAGTAGTGATGAGATAGCTGAGGCCTTTTGCCTTGGCTATAGAGGTGAGGATGCAGAACTGAAAGGGCAGAGAAACCAGCTGAAAGATGTCCCTGGGTGAGTGTCTTTGTCTGACAGTGAAACATCCCAGTAAGTGGACGAGTGATGCTCCAGTGACACTTATGCAGGAAATGTTTGCTCTTGATATGGGGTATCAGTTCTGGGGCCACCTCTGAACCTCTCCGAAGCTCCTCTGCTCCCATCTCTGCAGTGCAGAGCAACTCATGGGCACTGGCACGTTCTGCTCCCACCTCCCTGCTGGCATCCAGGCAGGTCAGTTCTGTCACAAGCCTGGCACATCCAGTGCTGTGCCTGCTTGGCTGCCAACTTTGAAGTCTCACCAAAAAAGGCTTTTTTTTTTTTTTTTTTAACATTGCTTCCAATTCAGTGGTGACTCAGACACTGCAGCAAGGATAAAGTGATCATCTTCCCTTTCAGAGCTTTCCAGCAGAAGGCCCTGAGCATCCTCTCTAAAAGAGAGCTTGGTGAGCCCAGCCATATCAACTGGATTCAGTTCTTTAATTTAGCTGATGGAAAAAGATACTCCAGCAGTGCTGTGTACCTGCTAGCTCAGGGCCTGTGTTTCAGCAATAGACTAAATGATTCCTGAAGTACTTTGTATTCAGAAACCCTGGGAAGGGGAGGCTGGGAGGGAATGAATAGTCATACAGGAAACAGAAGGGACGATTCATGCATTAAGGCTTTTTTTCTGAGCAAACTTCCCTCAGCGATGAATCCAGGAAAGGAACAAGAATCTATTGCAATAACAAGAGAAAAAAAGTAAGTCGTATTTGCCATTTATCTTCTGGAGAGAAGGAGAGGATGCGAGTAAGGGTGTCTAAAAAAGCAAAATTCACACTGTCAAAAGTGTGGAAATTGGCACTTGGCAGCATTATTTCATATTGGCCAAGGCCTGGTACAGAATAAGCAAGGCTCAGATCTAAGAGACTAAGGTGACTTGTCAACGTCCCTGCATCTTCCCTGATAAAACCTACCAGCAGAAAGTGCTTTGGGAGGAGTGGAGTGAGCCATGAGTCAACAGGAGCTGACAGGAATGCCTGTAAGAATACACTGTTGCATATCATGGGAAACCAGTGGTTGCAGCTGCCTCACATTCATTGACAATCAAGGTATTTGGGGGCAGACAGAGCACTTTGTTCTGCTGTGCAAAATTCGTACTGAATTTGACAGACCCTGCACCTGGATTTGATTCCTTGTTCTAAAAGGAAGGAGCAGATTGATTGATTGTTAACAGAACGCTCTAAATTAACCTCAGCCTTAGGCCTAGTTCTGCAACCCTTTGCATGACTGTTATTTATTCTTTACAGTTGCATTGAATTCCATTGACTATCCAATATATTAGTCTGGCACAGCTGCACTGAAATTCTAGTCGTGGCTTTTGATTGTTGGAACCCAAATTTTTGTATCTACTTAGATATTTGGATTTTGAATACTCCCAAACTGTTGAGAACCCACTTGACTGTTTAAACACCTAGATATCTTTGTAAGTGTAGTATTGCCATAATGCAAAGAAAAAGGAAATTATATAGAAGTTGCCTGGCCTCTGGTTTCATATCCCCACAGTGATAAGTAGGTAGAGCCTGTTGCTGTATATACACCATAATTCAAAGCAAATGTCTTTTTTGCTTGAGGAAGCCTGATGATGATTTTTACATGGTAAAGATGAAAATACTGCAAACATATATCATGCATTAGCCTTAATATATTTTATAGCTGTACCGTTCCAGTGTGGCAAACTGAGCTGAGCAATCACATTTTCTCAATTACCTTCAAGAAAGGGAAATTCTTATCACCTCTATGTTTCTTTCTCCCACTACTGTTGCACTGGTCTTGAAATTGTCACCAAAGCTAAAAATCCTCATTCTGCAAATTAAACTGTGTTTTCAAAACATTTTACAGTACAATCTCCTCATAAAACTCCACAAGTCTTTTGCTGATGTGACTCACTCAATTACTCATGTGGGCAGACGTTCAGATAATAAAGTGGTTAATGGAAAGCTGTGAGAAATACTGCTGGTTCCTGAGGAGGCAGCCAGGGGGAATGTACTGTGGGTATTTCATCCTAAGAGCTGCTGAATGCACTGAGCTCCCAGCCATTTTTTAAGATAAGAATTTCTCCATTCTGCTTTTTCCTTTGTATAAAAACAGCTTGAAATATCAGATTGGCAACAAAGAAAAAGCACACCAGCTGTATGTGTTTGCTCTTCTGCTCCTCTTCCTACATATTAGAGATGATAGCCAGTCTGTAGCCTGAAATAATCCCTTTATCCTAGTGATGTAAGTACCTAAACAACAGTACTCTAATGAGCTCTGGATTTCTGGATCAAGTGCAACTAACAAGTGGCTAAACAACCTCTTTTGCTGGAAGTGTCACATATATGGACAGGATCAGATTTTTCTGGAATTAATGAAATTAAGAGATTTGCCCTTGAGATTTGTTGTGCAATAGGTCTGCAAATACATCTAGAAAACAGGTTTCAATGACATTTCAGTGAGTGCACATTGGAGGAATATGGCACCTTTTGAAGCTGGTGAGGCAGAAAGGTGCAGAAAAGTGGTAAGGTACCACTTGGATATGAGAACTCCACTATCTAATGCAATTATACATGTGTGATGGCTTCAAAGAGACTTAGAATTAAGCCAAAACTGGAACTAGTGTAAGTGGATGAACTGATTAGAGCTAAGGGCTAGCTGGCATTTGCAGAAATTAACTCTTGATTGTGTGGCTCTGAGGCTGCTAGATTTTTGGGGGATGTGCTACTGCAGTTGCTGTGTGAACCCCTTCCAACAACAGTGCTAGATATAGACAGAGAGAGGATGTGAAGATATGCTCATTTTTTGATACAAGATGAGCTGGGAGGAAGACTATGGTTTGACTTGTAAAATAGAGCTTCTGGCACAGAGAAGCAGTGCATGGATGTTGAGGCTCTGGACCAGAGAAAGTAAGCTGTCAGATTATATTTAGCAACTGCATGCTGCAGGAAGGCACAGAGAGGGAAGGAGGTGAATGATTGCATAGCTGAGCCCCATGGGTAGTGAGCACACAGAGCAGGGAATGAGGCTCTTAAGAGAGGATGAATTGCCTTGGTGTTCCTGATTCAAATCAATCTCTATGTGAGGCCAGGTATTTGCACAGACTTGTATGATTACTTTGATTACCAGAGCTCAGCTTTATTTATCCATCAATAATACCCCAGACTCTCATTACGTGAAGAATAACCAACCTGTGGCCTTCCAGCCATTCCCCTCTGCCCTCACCCTAGGGATGTCTCCTGCAGCAATCCCATTCCAAGCTGGGGGAGCAGTAGTCTGAGAGGGGCTCTTAAAACCAATGTCCTAAGCTGCTGTACAGCCCAGTTGCATACCCAGCTCAGTCCTAACCCACTGGAACGTTGTTAGCCAACGCTGGCATCTGCAAAATAGGTTAGGTTACCTTGCTCCATTTGAATTCAGGGGTGTGAATCCTCCATTGTGTTTTCTGGAAAGTCCAATCCTAAATAGATGAAGATGGAAAAAAAAATTCCTTGTATCTGTATGAGACAGATCAAACCTTGCATGCTGACATGTGGCAGTCAGTCATTTGGGTCCTGTCATATACTCCAGTGTGCAGAGATTGTAACTGGCTAGTTTACAGCAGGAGATGGGTAAGGCTTAGGTTCTTAACTCCTTCCTGCTAAAAGCTCACTTGCATGATTCAGAGATGCTTTTGCATTTGAAATAAATAAGGCCTTTAAGCTCTCTCTCAGAGGAGACGTGTGGGGAGGCCTGGCTGCCTTCTGTGCATAAATATTTCTGTCAAACTGGATTCAGACTTAGGTGGGTGAAACAACTGTGCCCATGGGGAGCCATCAGCCTCCACCTCCTGTTAGGCAGTACTGCATCACTGAGATTTGCGTTGCTGCCATACTGTCAAAATTAGCTGTGGGTGAGAGAAAGGGCTGAAATGCTCCTGTATGTTCGCCAAGCAGGAGGACAGAGCAGTTGGGGGAAGGAGGGAAATGCAGACTGTAGTAGTGAAGAGAAGCTGTGCAAGGAGAAGCTGCCTTCACAGCCTTGAGAAAGGGGATTACTTGTCCAGATGTGTGATAGAAGGGGGAAAGATGACTTCAAAGATGTGATTAATTATGCTTCCTATGCAAGGGAGTTATGCTAGTTACAGAAACGACAAACATTGGGTTTGGTGGCTCCTAAGAATATACAAGGTCATAAAATATTTTTAAGTGGTTTATGTGGTAAAAGCAAGATTATAAACAACAGGATTAGAAAAGCTCCAGGGGGTGAGTTCCTGGACTTATGTGAGTACCTAAAAATCTGATCTTTAATTTCAGGAAGAAACAAAGACCTCAAAGAATGGTTCTGACTGTTGCATCTGCTTCAGATCAAACTTGAAAATGTGAAAAAAGCATCAGTAGGTCAGTAACAGTGAGCTAGAATCAATAGTTCAGAGAGGATGAATTTTTGTATGTGCTGTACTGGAGCATTAACTACCCTTCAGTGGCTCAATGGCTATATCAGACCTTACCTGGGAGATGCCACAGGGTCAGGACAGAGTGGAAAAGGACTGGCAGTTGGTCTGGGTTAGCATCTTAGAGAAGGAATACCAGCAGGAAAAGCAAATTAGAGCTGTTCTTTCTTCCCCTGTTCCCTGAATGCTTGTCGTTTGAACTCTTAGAAGGAAACTGATGAGCAACTATGCTTTGTGCTGGCCTTTCTTTGAGACCATTTCTTGGCTTGTTTTCTTTTAAAGTCTGAAATGTTAGAAAGAGATAATTATTTTTCCTGTTTGGCTTGACCTCTTCCTTCCTGAGAGCGTACCTCCCCTTGTGCTGGCTCTGCCCTCACAAAGTGCTCTGTTGAAAGAAAGTTCAGCCGAAAACTAGAAAAATTCGGAATAAGATGTGCCCTCCAACAGAAAATCTGAATCTCTGCAACATGTCCTGTTCCTCTTTAAGGTGCTGTGAGGTATCAGATGTGAGTCATTCACTAGATGGTTCTGAAATAGCAATGTTAGGGCAAACACTTCCATGACATGGAAGCTACTCCATCGGTCACCTCTCCTACCTTTGAGCAGCAAGCCAGACCCAGCGGCAGTTTCTCATAAGCAGAGAGGTTATCTGTGGTTACAATCTTGATTGCCCAGCAAATTGCTGAATGCCTGAGGAAGCAGGAGGAGAATGTGCAGCTTCAGGGTGTGTGGGTTTTTCAGTCTGGTTCACAGTGAGCACTGGAGGTTGAGTGTTTAAGATGCCTTGGGATCCTGACAGCATTTGTTGCAGTATTAGACAGCTGCATTCTGTGCTGGGAGGCTACCCCAGCATTCTGGAATAGCCATGGGAGTTAGAAAAATTGCTGTTTGCTTCAGAAGCTTTGTATTATGAGACTGGCAAAGAGTGACTATCTGGGCAGAGTCAGACCTGAACACTGTGAAGCAAGCATGAAGACTATGTCTGTTGGGGGAGTGAAGGTACATACTTCAGTTACAGACTATTTTCTTCAATTGCCCAATTTTCCTTCCCTCCCTCACCACTCCAGTAAATGCTGCCTTCCTCCTAAAGGGCATGGGCCTATATATATATCATCAGTACACATGACCAAAACTTTGGTGCCAGAGTCCTTTGTCCTTTATCCAGCTGCAAATCTGCTCAGCTCCATGTGATGCAGCAGCACGGGGATTTTCAGCTTTTGTTCTGCTGTTTACCAAGAGTGAAAAAGATAAAAGGAAAAATGTTCATAAAACTAGATCACAGTTATATAAAGGTGAACTGAAAACCTGAAGCAGGATCTGTCTGAGATCTGACCTGGTCATCTGTCTAGAAAGGATGTTTACTTGCACCCCTTATGTGATGACTGTGCTGTTGTCTCTAAAGCAAAAAAAAATGGAAGAGACTTTGTGATTTCTTACTGTGTGCAAAACATAGGTGGCTTTTGAGGTATCCCATTATTACTTTTCTCTAATTAGGAATTGGTGATTCAAACTGTACTTGTGGGACAGCCATGCAGAGTGCCCAGCTGCAGGATTGCATGTGACCAATGGGTTGACTCATCTGTACAAGTTTTTCTGAGGAGGGGACTCCCTTGGGTGATTGGCAGAGGTAAAAACCTGACATGTGAGAGAACTTGGAAGAATAGTGGTATTCCTGTGCTTTTGGATCTTGACCTCCAATTTAAAGTCTCTAGACTGCTTGCCTTTCTATTTTTTGCTGAGTGTTTGAACAGCACCTTTAAGTGAAAAATGTGTTTGCTTCTCAGTTTCGAAGATACTGATATAAGAAAAAATCTTGCACAAAAGGATTGAAAAAATGGAGAAGTTAAAGTATATAATAAATTAGGGCTGAGGGAATATAAAAACTTAAAATTAGTTTAGCACATCACTTGACAGATGGGAAGTAATATATGTAAATTTAGGGAAGTGGTAGTTGGATTCAGTTGATCTAATTTAAACACTATTTCTAATTATTTTTGTATGTATACAGAGGATTATAGGATGGCCATTATTCTGACAGAAGGGCTCTTCATGTTTAAATTTAAATCCATAAATGAATACCCTATTAAAATGTAAACATGCTGTGATAACAAGCACCTGATTATGCAGACAGGTTAGTCCAGCTACTCTAGTGAACAGCTGTGTGCATGTATTTCAGATAATGCCTTTTCTTACACCCTAAGAACCACAGGCATAGCCCTTGAGAGTCAAGAGGTGCCTGACCCATAGGTGGGAGCTGCCTGGAAGGAGGTTTGCTGATGCTGAGTGCAACTCTGGGAGCAGATGGGCTCTCACAGGTTTCCACTGAAAGCAGGCCCTGGTGGCACCCAAGGGCACAGAGAGAAGATGACACAATTAACAATTCCCCCTCCTTACATTGGTGCTGCTAATCCAAGTTTAAACTCCTAACAGCATCTTTGGAGAACCTTCTCCTTTACATTTTGACAGCTCTCTCCTTTTGCCAAGAGAAAGATTTTATGTAGGTTTACTGGGGAGCTGCCAAATGACAGCTTGACTTCACACCTGAGAAGCTAATGAATGAGGAGAGAAGGAAAGCCTCAGCCTGCCTCCAGCCTGCCACAAAGGCAAAGTGTCTTGGAAGCCTGGGCATGAGCAACCTCTGGAGCTGCAACAGCAGCAGCAGATGTGACATGAGCAGAATCCCAGCTGAAGCTACAGTGGAGGAGGGAGCATGGGGCCTGTTACCAAACTGCAAAAGCATTATCCATCAGCTGCACACCCTGGGGGAGGTGGAGGCCTGGCCATGGATGATTCTTGGAGATGTGGGATAAATCTTGGAGCTCCACACTGTACAGCAGCCTTCTTGAATTGGTTTGGCTGGCTTTCCTTCCTTGAGCCATTGCAGTAAAGACTGCTCTCTCAAGACATGCATTAACAATCAGGAGGGTGGTTGAAACCATGATTCATTCTTTAACTACCCCAAACCCAGTATTTTTGGATGTGTAACTCGTGCTTTATAAACTCTGTGGGTAGAGGGCACCTAGAATGAGGCTGCATGACACCTCTTGGCTCCTTGTGGGTTGAGGGCAGAATGCCAGAACTGCAGGCAGCCTGACTCCATGGATGCTCAGGGACCCCATGGGTGTTCAGGGACAGCGCAGGTGCTCATGAGCAGTCACCTCTCTCCTGCCACGTGCATCATGGGGAGGTACCTTTGGCACAGTATTCTGTGGTTCTTAAGCCTTTTTGGGAGACTATTGCAGCTACAAATTGCCCTTGGCTCTCTAGCTGCCTGTTGAAAAGTACTTGAAGTTGTGAATTTCAGACCACATTTTAAAACGGGAGAAAAATCCTTCACATGTGAGGGTTTTTTCACCAGTATGATGAACACTGTGCCTGACTCATCCTTCAGATGGGAGAACTAAGCAAGCTAAGAAGAAATTACCTTCAGGGCAAGGATTTCTGTTTAATTTTTCTTTTAAGGGAAGAAATTTCCAAGGACTGGCCCCAAAGACTACTAGTTTGTTGCCTGATTCCACGAGGCGTTTGTGATCTGCAGTTTTAGAAGTCAGGCATACCTAGCTGCATGGCTTTACAGCAGCTTTCAAAGCAAGAGAACAGCTGTTCCTGTAGGACCAGACTGATGCCCAGGTCCTGCAGTGCTGGGTGTTCTCTGGCCAACTACCAAAGTGTGTGTAAGGACAGGGCTGGGAAAGCATCGGGCTCTTCTATCAGCACCCTGGGCTGCACCACAGAGGCAGCAGGAGCTTTGTGGAGCCTCGTGGGAGCATGAGGTGAGTAATCATAACTGCAGCTCATCTCAAAGAGACAAAGGAGCTCCCCTGCAGAAAGCTGGGACACTTCTGCTGAGGACTGGTTGGCTGGAGATGTTTTTTTGTGGGAGATAGGTTATTTCTAGGTTCAGCTTGGAAGAATCGAGTGGGAAAGCCTTGCACATTCCTCGAAGGGTGGGCATTTTCATCACAATCGTAGTGACTTCCCTGGGACAATAAGGACGTGTTAAAGCCGGGAATTGACGGAACAGACCTCCTGACTGGTGGCTTCAGTGCAGTGCTTAAGCCACGAGGTTGTCCTTCCTCTGTTTCTGCTGACCCTTCATTATGTGTTTTTTTGGCAAGGCTGGCAAGCAGGGAGTTCACCCTTCCTCACGCCCCTGTGGGACAGCAGCCTTTCAGAGAGGATCCACACAGAGGAAATATTTTGTTTTCCTCCCGCGGCGCTCAGAAGAGCCGCTCAGCGGCCGCACAGGAGCAGCGGGGTCTGGCGCTCACACGGGCCCCCAGGGCTATCGGCAGAGGTGGCCGTAGCCCTGCGCACTGCCAGCAACCCGGCAGCGAGTGAATTAAGGCAGAACGATCTCAAAGGAAGCCAAGGCTCGCTGAAAGGAGCGCACGCGTAGTTATTTATTGTTTCCCGGGACAGCGGTAGCGGGTCCGCCCGCGGGCCGTGCCGTCCCTCCCCCTCTCCCGCCGGAAACGCCCCCCGCGCGCCGCCGGCGCGGAAGTGGGCGCGCGAGAGG
>PYHW01010052.1:1980313-2005617 GCA_013186435.1 Turdus rufiventris | reverse complement strand
CGCGGGGCGGCGCATGCGCAGGAGGCGGTGCGTGGCCGCGCCCCGCCCCCGCCGCGGTGGGGGTCTGGCGCGCGCTCCGTGCGCGCGGCGCGAGGCCGGGCCCGGGCGGCGGGGGCAGAGCCCGGGGGGGGGCGGGGGAGCGCGCGGAGCGGGCGGGGGGCGAGGGACGGACACACACACGGACGGACGGACGGACGGTGAGAGGATGTGAAGATGGCGGAGCTGCAGATGCTGCTGGAGGAGGAGATCCCGGGGGGGCGCCGGGCCCTGTTCGACAGCTACACGAACCTGGAGCGGGTGGCCGAGTACTGCGAGACCAACTACATCCAGGTGCGTGCGGGCCGCGCCGGGCCGGGCGCGCCCTCACGGCCGTGCCCGCGGGGCTGCCCCGCTCGCCGGGCCCGCGGCGGCGGGCGGGCAGCGCCGGCTGCTGCAGCCTGGCCGGGGGGGGGAAAGCTGCTTCACCTCCAGCGTGAACTACCCCGGCGTGACGAGGCGTTTAAATGTGTAATTGATTCCTAAATTGAATTCCTTCCACTTTGTGCGTGAATGTTTATTGCCTGCCGCCCCTTTTCGTTCCCTCCGCAAATTCTGATCTCCCAGCGCTGAGGTGGTGTGATAAACCGAGGGCACAGCTGACTCCTGCAAATACAGTGTTGGTGCCGGTTAATTTAGAGCAGAATGACAGCAGGGTTGTGTCCGTCCGTTTGCATTTCCCTTCTGAAGCAGCACTGTGGAATTCCGTAGGAAGGGCAGCTACCAGGTGGATGCAGGATGGAAGCGTGATGTGGTAGAGCTGGTACAGAATTAGGGAGAAAGAGATGAAGTGCAAGTTGCTACCGCATAATGTGGTTTTTGCGCTGACTGCTCTAAAGCCAGGCTGGTGTTAGGAGTCTGCTTTTTAAATTTCTCTTTCTAGTGGAAAGAAAGGCAAAATGTTCTCGGTTTAGTTTGATATTCATAATAGGGCCAACTGAAAACTTTGCCCCCAAACACAAGAAGACACCCTAAGATGTGTCTGAGTCTGCAGGAGAGAAAGATGAGGAGGATGACATGGATTTATGGTGTCAGTGCTGAGAGAATTCTGAAGTGTCCCAGAATTGTTTCGGAATTCAGTCTCAGAAGGGCAGAGTGCTTGTGTGCTTCCAGAGGGCAGCTGGGGATGAGATCTGTGGTGAGACTGTTCTGTCAGTGAAAATGGGAGAGACTATTTAACCAGAGGCAGAGAATACTTAAAATGTCCCTGTGAAAAAGCTTTCAGTGTTTCTTTTGAATTGCTGAATGACCAGCTGTCCTTTGCAGAGAAGACTTTGCACATTTTGGGTCGTTTACAAAACAGGTCAATTACAGTAAAATTATATAGGTGTATTTTATTATGTAATAACTTTTCTGATGTTGAATTAGTGTGACTTGGGGTTTTTAAAAGATGTTTTTAAAAGATATTTTCCTGCATTTATGACCTACACATACATGTGTTTAAATTTCTGCTTTTTTTGAAAAGTGATTTTTCTGGAATATGGGAGAGGAGTATTGGAAGGCCAGATAGGAAGAACTGCATGTAGTTGTTTTTTTTTTTCCCCTTTGACTTTTTTTTTTAAATTCTTTGTATAAATAAAAGTTTGCAAAATCTCTATGGGAGAGCTCTACTTTTAATGTCTTAATGAAAACTGCAGAAGAGGACTCCATGCTGCTTTGTGCAAATAGAGAATGAAAAAGAGATGGTTATTGCTCCAGACAGCACCCAGTCCATAAGGACAGTCTAGGATCGCGGGAGATGGATGCAGACAGATGGTGAATGAAGGAAAAGAATGAGGCACTCTTGGTCAGCCTGGTGGATTCTGACCACCACAGGGCAGTATCCTGACTGCTGGCCATTTGTCCAAGCATCATGACAATACAAAGCTTTAAGGGGGAGGTGAGAATTCAAGAATGAAATGGTGTTGTGAGCGTTGACTGTGAGGTGCAGTATGGTTCACAGCATCAACATGCTTAAATTTTTAAGCAAGTGGGGAATGGAGGACATCAGCCAGGCAAAAGGCTCTGTCTTTTGGAATGCTGTGAGACATCACAGAGTGGGTTTGTTGTGGAGGAGAGGTTCAGTGTGAGGGGATTCTGGATTCAGTGATGTGAGTGTCCTAGTAACAAATCTGTCAGCGAGCTTGCCCCACCTTCACAGTGCCAGAGCTACATAAACTGCTGCACCAGATCTCTATCAAGAGCTGGTTTTCCTTCTCTGCGGGAGGGGAATAGATTAATGGGAATAACTGTTGGTTAGTTGGATATTTGTGGTTTTGCTTCTAATAGTATTTATTATTCCAAAGTTATGTCTGAAAGAAATCCGAATTGTGTTCAGAATAGTAGCCTTGAATTTTGTGGGGAAGATGGGTTTGTAAATGCTCTGAAATGCATGGAAGAATAATCGTCCAGGAAGTCGTGTAATGAAGATGAACTAATTCTACTGTAATCCTGTAGTATTTCACTGCTGACAGAAGATTTGTTGAGGATAATCTTGAGATCTAGGGGAGGCTCAGAATGTGACTGAGACCTGAAGTTTATCTACAGGATGATAGGTGCTGTGGTGATGGGGACATTGAAGGACCTTCGTTGACTGTATTACCTATTTCAGTACCCAAGCCACTCCCTTTCTGTGCCAGTTGCTGCTTTGAAGTTTTATTGTCCAGTACAAAAACTGTTGCAAAAGCCAGTGAGACGTAGGTCAGTGTAACAGAATTTGAAGACTAGTGCTAAAGTGAATAGGTTTTTTTCTCTTGCCCTCCCTACCCAGCAACATAATTGCAGCTTCAAAATAATTAAACATATAATCTCATACATGAGGAAATTGCTAGTTCATAGTAGTAGAGCTGTGGCAATTGCAACTCATTTGACTTCTGCTTATGAAAGGAAAAATCTATTCTTATAAATTTTGTCAGTGTTTATCCAAATTATGATTGATATGTAGCTCGATTACTTTAGCAACAGGGAATGTTACATAAAATGTCATCCTTCCCTTGAGTCTGTGATATGGTAGTGTATCAGAGAACGTCAATTTTAAATTTGTGGAAAATTATAGGAAATACAACAAATATATAACAAATGGACCTACAGCAGTGAAAGAGAAGACTTCTGTTTGGGGGGCAAAAGTTTCTTCATGTCAAAAGCATCTTATTCTTCTAATAACTTGGAGAAATCATACAGTTATTTTTATGTCTTGCTGCTTCTTAAAGAGAAGGGGAAGAAAAGCTTTTTTGTTTTGGAGGGTGTTTATATGGTATCTGACACAATATCAATCACAGGTTGAATTTTATATGGTCTGTTCAGTGCTTTATGTACTAGTGCTGTGTCCTCTCTTACAAGTTCAGTCTCAGTCTAAATGAGCAACAGGGTAATTCTATAAAGTTTGATTATTTGATGTACTTGGCATTTGTAGTCTACATTGATTTATCCGGCCTTTCATAAAAGGCAGATAATAGTTATATTGGGCAATGTGCCGTGTTTACAAAATTTTCATATTCCTGCTTAATTTTGTTCAGGAGTATCATAAAGAAAATTTCTACTTATGATAGTAAAGGTAACAAGACCATACAATTATGTGACTTACACATTTTTGTTACTGAAATAGTGAGATAAATTCCAACACTGGCTTGCCCTGTTAATTTTCTTTGAGCTTGTCCTGTATAAGTCTATTCTGGAATAATCTTTTGTTTGTTTCTCATTATAATAGCTCTTTTTAAAAACCAGCTTTTCATTTTGTGCAGTGTATGGAGCTTTCTAGAGTTACTGAATGCTTGTGTCTAACTCTTTATTGAAAGAGTTAGAAAAAATTACCAGGTGGTGATATTTCAGCCTGTAAGTGTCTGGTGGGCAGAGATTGGAGGGGGGGGAAGGTCCCTCCACCACAGCATGCAGAACTGAGTGACTAGCCAAGCCTCTGTCCCCTGCCCTGCCTTCAGAAGGAACCTCTGATTTCTCTGATCCAGCTGTGTTGGCTGGATTCTTCAAAAAGGCTCTGTATTTTTAGTTATTCAAGATTATTATGCTTTACTTGTCAGTTCTAGAGACTGAAAAGGAAGAGGGAGCTTCTGATTTTCCTCCCTTCATAGTCTTCATGTTGCCATAACTGTTTGCGTTTTATATACAGAAACACATTTCTGTTTTTTGTGAGGGGAGGGGTAGAAACCGTCCATAGATCTCATAAGCAAATCCAAGTGGCTGTAGATTTGGAAGCATCTTAAGTAGGCTGAACAAGAGAATAAGGCATCTAATAGCATATTAGTTTTAAATTACAGGAATGCCAGTCTTTACAAACAGCAACTTAATGATTACGGCTTTTGTAATGGGAAATTTCCATGGAGTTGCTTGTAATGACAGGTATTGGTATATAGCTTGTGTAATTATACAGGGAATTGCAGGCATTATGCTTTATAAACAAGTTCAAGAATGATCTCTCTTCAGTTTACTGAAGATATGTATCACCTTAACAGAGGTGGCCGAGTTAGATTCATAAAATATATTTGATTACCAGAGGTGTGAGTATCAGAGAAAAGTTGTTTTCACTTTTTCTGTTCCCTTAGCTTGTTTATTGTGTAATTCAACTTCAGCAGAGGGGTGATTAATCTTAGCACTGATGAAACACTTGTTCTGCGGGCGTGAAAGCGGATATTGATTAGCTCCAGTGAATATTAGTCTGGAACTTCAGGAAGATGATAACAGGTTGAAACTCCAAAAAACCTATGAAGCTAGTAAAACAGTAGTAGTGACTATATGGGCAATGTGCTATGCTGTCCCACTCCTAAGTTCAGTGGATATTACATGGATAAATCTTGTCCATCTGCCTATGGTAGGACTTCATGAAAACCGTGATTTTAAATTTGAAGTATGCAGTGGTGGATTAAACCAAGGTGCCCACCAAGCTATTCTCTTACTCTCACTCCTCAGCCGAACAACAGGAGAAAGTAAGGAAAAACGAACCATCTCATGGGTTGAGTTAAGGACAAGGAGGTCACTCACAAATTACTGTCATAGGCAAACCACACTCAACCTGGGGAGTACTAATTTAATTTACTGCCAATTAAAAATAGAGTAGGACAGTGAGAAACAAAATCAAAACTAAACTCACCTTCCCCCAGCCCACCCTTCTTCCCAGGTTCAATTTCACTCCTTCATTTCTAACTTGTACTTCCTCCTTCTCCAGTGGTGCAGGGGAATGGGGATGGGGAATGCTGTAGTTCTGTTATATCACTTTGTCTCTGCTGCTCTTTCTTTCTCGCTGTCTTCCCTCCGCTCCAACGTGGTCTCCCCCCAGTGGGGTGCAGTCCTTCACAAAGTGCTCCAAAACACTCCGCACAGTCTCCACTTCAGTGCCTTGAAACACCTCCTCCTCTTCCTCCTCTGACCTTGCTGTCTGCAGGGTTATTTCTTTCACATTTATCTCCTCTCACAGCTGCTTCAGTGGTAGATACATTATCCCAGAGGTGCCAGCAGCGTCACTGATGGCTTTTGCCAGTGGTGGGGCTCTTTTGGAGGTGGCTTAGAACTGGCTCTGTCTGATGTGGGGGCAGGTCCTGATCTCTCACAGAGGCTCCTCCTGCAGCCACCTGGCTACCACTAAAGTGGCTCTTTAGGTTTGGGAAGTTTAGTGGGGATAATCTAGAGCATGTTTCCTCTAAGTGCGTCAGTGAAGCTGGCAAAGTTGTTGAAGGATTTATTGCTCAACCAGTCTACTTTCCTTTTTCATCACCTGTGCTGTGTTTTGCCAGGAAAGCTAATTTAATGCATTTAATAGTGCCACAAGTTCAACCTGGAGTTCACGAAGTGCTGGATTGATCCTCTGTTGAGTGGCTATGGAAATAGCATGAGCCATTTTATTAGTGGTAGGTGGAGTTGCTGATGGTAATATTGTATGTGTAGGTATGAAAATAAAATTTGTAAATATGCAAGTTGCTAATATAAAATAAATGTTCTAACACTAAATGCTGGTTACAAGTGGCATTCTAGTTGTTCCCTTCTGTAGTTTATTTTCAGACGTGGTTATTGAATTATATTGATCAAGAATTTTAATTCAGAGCAGCAAGCTTCTGCATCCTGCAGTTAATCAGCTCTCTGAAATTTATTGCCCATTGCTTGTGTTTTACTTGAGTTTACAGTTATTAATCTTTGTGGCTTAGTGCTGAGGCAGAAAGTGCCTATGTAAGGCAAGACCCTCTCCGGTCAGTGATTTAAGCAAGTGAAATCTTACTCTGTGGTGTTAAGCAGAATATTTTCTTGATTAAAAACATTGATTTAAATACCATGTTTACAGTAGATTTATTCAGTAGAGTCTATGTCTAGAGGCTGATGATCCTTTTTTTTTTTTAAAAATAATGTTTCAAACGCTGTGTTTTCACACTTAATTGCACACCTGAAATTGGCCTCTTGCTTAGTAATCTAAGTTTTGTAAATTTTTTTAAATATCCCTTCTAGGAACTTCAGTCATTGGGCTATTTTATGAAGCAAAACTCCATGTCAGTAGATGAAACATCATTGCAGCACACTGAATTTAAGAGCATTTCCTCTTCTGAAGGCTCTCACTTGTTAGGTTGACAATTTCTCTTGATGTGAACGAACTAATATGTTTTTGCAAGTGAGTTGTGTCTATTTCAGTGAGAAATCTTAATTTTCTGTTTCTCAGGTGCAACGACTAAGTTGCTCTGTCAAATTTATGTGCTCTGAAGTATAGACTATATATACTATTCCATTTTCCTGTAGCTTATTTCCCAGTAGATGTCATTGTAATATCTATTCTTAATGGTATTTCAGTTTGAATAATAATAAATGCTTGCCTAATTATTATTACTGGTGTAGTGTTACCATGATGAAGTTGTTTTATGCTCAGTGAAGTGCAAGGTGAGGGACAGATACTACTGGGGTTTTTAGCAGCCTGTCTGTGTTGGTTATACCACATAGTCAAAGCTAGCTTTGTGCCAACTCATAAATTTGCTAATTTTTTTCTTAAAAACTCTTGAGTAGATGCAAATGTTTTTATTAGGGTATTCCACAACTTTGTTGTTCCTGCTGACAAGAGCCGCATCATTGCTTTGCTGAGGGATGGTGGGAGTGTGAAGTGGGGGAGGAGGAGGGAATGACTGAGATGTTAGATGGACAATTTAAGGTGGGCAGTTCATCAACATACCAGGTATAAAGTGTGGTTATTTCAAACTTTGAAAGCAGTGCTGCTTTGTGGTCCTGAAGGTCTGTAGTGAGACTGTCCAGTGTTGTTTCTGTGGCCCCATGAAAACTGTGAGCAGTGGGGCTGGCAGTGTTAAACATGAGAGGGTTGGTACAGACAACCTGTAGGTAATATGGGATTTTAGAAAGTGGAATCTATGCTTGTCTTTCTGTAGAGTCTGTCTCATAAAACAGTCAAAGTCTCTTCTTGACACTGCTGGTTTTGTCAGACAGGAATACACAAACTTAGCTGAAATAGTACTTGAGTCTGATCTCTGTTCAACAAACAATGTCTCTGTGTATAAAAAACAAAATATACAAAGCCATTTTATACTGAGTGGTGTTGTATCAATTCAAAGCACACTGATTTTTCTTGATTCACTTTAACAGTAATCATTACATAGTATGTGTTTGTTCAATATACAATGCACATCCTCTTTAAGAATTATCAATTAGCTTTAAGTGTGTCCTTTTAGATAGACTGAGCAATGCTGGCCATTGCAGCATTTGTAATTCACTCTAATTTTTTGACTAGGTGGAGACTTTGTAAGTTGGCTTGAGAAGTGGAGCTTGTTCACAGCTTTCTGTGTGAGGCAGAGTGTGTGCTGCAGGTTGTGGAAGTTTGTTGTCTATCTACTTTTAATTGGGTAAAAACCATAAGTCTGGTGCAACTTG
Organism: Turdus rufiventris; assembly: GCA_013186435.1. Taxonomy (NCBI): domain Eukaryota; kingdom Metazoa; phylum Chordata; class Aves; order Passeriformes; family Turdidae; genus Turdus; species Turdus rufiventris. Next base: position 1,997,739 of record PYHW01010052.1, on the reverse strand, counting down.
AGGGAAATGTAAAATTATGTTAGATGTTCCTAATCAATGGCTATTTTGAATAGCCATTTCTGTAGAGGGTCTGTGGAGGGACAAGCCAAAAGGAGATAAAAAAATCTTATACATACTAAAGATACCCTACCATTATGGCAAGTTTACAGTAAATTTCACTATTTCTAAATATATCAAAAAAAAGAAATAGTAGAAACAAAAACCAGCCTCTTACCCCCCACACTGCTAACAGCAAAAGAAGAGGCTGACAGGCTTCAGAGACACTGAAAAATGCCAATATGAGCAGATGCTCAAAAAAGGGGTGGTTATTTTTGACAGAGAAATAATGTATTGTAGGATTATTCAAATCATGTTGTGAAAAGTGTGAAACTATGTACACTGGTTTCCCATTTTTCTTTGGTAGAGTACAGGGATACTGAAGTTTGTGAGGTAATGCTACTTAATCTATGGAATTATTGCTATGAGCTAACGCTCAGGATTTAATGGTATTCTAGAAAGGCTAGACATTTTAAATAAATAATGAGAATATAAGCAGTTCTGACTTTTCCTTTCATACGCTTTTCCCTTGCTTTTATTCCATGATGGAGTTTTATGTCTCTTATATGAAGTATTTTGCATTGTCCACTGTAATGGATTTCACTGGGTTATTCGGGCTATTACTTCTGTTTAGTACTGTATTTTCTGTATCCTGAATATGCTATGTCCTGGTTCCTTTGAAATGGGTTTTGCACAAATTGGTGTTGAATTTGCCTTCCAAGGAGAGGGAATTAATATGTTGAGTTACTTATACCAATTTAATAAGATCTAGATAAATTTCATTTGTGTGAAAGAGAACCAAAGGTTTTTATGTGATGGAGTATATATGTGTGTGCTGAAATGGTGGTAGTAACATTAATGGGCATTTTCCACCACGACTAGTGAGCTGGGAGTGAAAGGAGTTTTAGAGAAGAATGAAACTGTGACATTACAGTTATTTGTGATAAATGAATCTGCAGTGTGTTCTGATACGCTCAGTTTTCTCACTTTATTCATCTGCTAATGATTTCAGAAATTAGCCTCAAAGATTTGGCACTGTTTGTGTTCGTGTCCTTAGAGATGCGATGCCCATCAAGTGACTCTGTCTCAGAAAGGGCAGAATGATTGAGCGTGCAGAATCTCTGGATCAAAGAGTAGTGTGTAATCAGCCTAAATTAGTGAGGATGTTGGTTTTGCAGCATTTCTGTCACATTGTGAGTGCACTGCCATAAGAGCAGTCCATTCTTTAAAGAAAGAGGTAATTCTCGAGTATATGTGTATCTGTATAAATTAATCAGTTTGGATAATAGAAAGTAGAAAGGTATCGGTAGACTCTGAGTCGCTATTGTATTTCTCTGGTGTGATAATAATTAGTTTACATCATCTCCAAATTGAGGACACTTCTATGACCACTTGATGGAAAGAGTTAATAAAACTATTGTAAATAATTCCCGTTTTATTATCTGCTTAAAATGCAATTTTTGTATTTTCTAAATGTGTATGCAAGTCTTTACATTTATTGGAGTCAGTAATTCAGTATGTGCTACAAATACATCCAGTTTTGATGACTGCAGCAAGAGGGAGGGGTAAGCCTCTAATTTTTGTTGTTGTCATTTGTATATTCCTCTGTCTAACAAATGCAGGTCCTTGGAAACAGAACTTTTTACTGTGATGAGCCTCTTACAGATGTTTGTACCATTTTAAGACCCTTCGCTTAGGTAGGCTTATAAATTGTGTTCATTATGCAGGACAGGTCTTGTGAATTGTCTCATTTGATCAGCAATTGGATAATTAATGCAGAGTTATAACTTATTTAACCGTTTATACACATATAAAATATTTTTTTAATTAAAGAACAAGTGGGGAATACAGTGCCAGTAATCCACTTGTCCTCTGTAAAAGCTGTGCTTAAAGTTCTCCAAAGAGAAGGGGATCTCCCCTTGTTTTCTTATGAGCAGAGGTTAATATTTTCTGTGTGTTTTACTTTCCCTGAAATTTTCTTCTTTTTAGTTGTATCTTTTGGTAAGAACACAGAGAAGAATGAGAGATTTATTTGCCACTAGTAAAGGCTCAGACTATTGAATTGTATTACATTTAGCTTCTTTTCTAAAGAGCATGGTTAACTTTGTAACATTCAATCTATAATATCAAGTTAAATTTTGTGTGACACAGTACCTTTAAAATTAAAAACATACTTAAGGAAATTGCTTTTCTGTTTTAAATTAATTTTACAAAAAGAACCCTAAACCAAGCAACAATTTCTTCCATTTTCTGTGTTACTCTTGAGGCTGTGCAATGATATGGGCAGCAACAGGATTTTCTGTGGAGCTGGCTTTTTCCATAAGCAATGTGATGTGTTTTATCATTTCAGAAGAAAGCTGTTTTAGAGATTAAGTACCAGTTTTAGTTCTGCAGTTTGGCTTGGGTGTCTACTGCAGTTACTATATGAATATTACTTCAGTTTCCTTTCTCATAAAGGAGCCCAAAATGCTTTTCTTGGTTTTTCAAAAGAGTGAAACGATAGTCTTCCTGTGGTGGGCTGATTTGACTTTAATTTTCAGGAGTCTTGGCACTACCACATGATAATTGCCTTACTCAGGGAAACTCCCAGGGCCTCTCTGAAAGGCCAACATTTTGAAAATTTGAAAATTTATTTCATATTGGAGATGGCAATGTTAAGGATTTCAATCTCTCTGGAGATGGAAATGCAAGGATTAATGAGCTTTTGTTTGTGTTTTTGAAAATATTGTATTCATTTTTCAAACTGTATTTTTTTGTGTGTGCTAAACAAGTGCCTCTGCACAGACCAAATCCCAACTTGTGCTGGCAGCTTCTTATACCATATTCTGTTGATTTTAAGTAACACAGCTCTTATGTGATGTCATCTCTAGATCTTGTACTTTACAAATCAGGGTGAATACAGCTTTTGTGTGCAGAGGAAGGAGTTTCTTTTAGTCTGGATTCCATATGCCCTTAAGGCTCCGAACAGTTCTTCAGGAATTGTTTTCATGGTTTTCTTTGACTAATTGTAGGGGGAATATGAATGTTTTTTTCTGGGTTTTAGGGACAGACTGTTCAGTGAAATGACTGGAAGATGATGAGTGAGACAAACAAAACTAATTGCCTGTGTCTAGGAAGGTGGAAGATTATGCAGTTGGTAGATCCTCCTTCTTAAAGAAGGAGAGAATTGCTTGTCTGAAAAACAGCCTGAAAATTTGTGCTATCTCTGTGCCTCTTTGTCTTAAAACCTATGTGGTGAAACTCTCCAGGATAGTTTTATTTATTGCCATAATTAGATGGAGAGGTGATATTATTTAGGCATTCTTGTCAAATGAGCAGGCCATTCATGCAGCACTTTTAATTCATGAAGGTGTAGAGAAAACCCTTCTTTCCAATGGTAGTACAACTTGCTGAATATATGGCTGTTAAGCCAACTTGAAAATGAATTCACATTAAAAAGAAAAATGCAAGGCAGGAGAATTTTTTATGACATAGAAAATGCATTCAGCAGTTGAAATGTTCTTATTTTTGTCATTTCGCTTTTTTGATGGTTCTATTTTTGTGACAACAAATTGCTCAGAATTGTCAGAACAGTAGCATTAAAATTTGGTGAATAAGCAAAGGTTGAGATTCAATCTGTGTCATAATTACGGTGAAAGTAAAACAGTTGTGGGGATTCTTCATATCCTCTATTGGAACATAAAACCACTGTGAGTGTAGTCTTAATGTTCTTTCACAAGTCTTCAATGTCACTTTCAACTTGCGCGCTGTAACTTTTCCTGGCTGCGGGTTTGGTGCAGCGCTGCACGGGTGCTGCTGTGTTACCTGGCTGCTGTGAGCAGCTGCTCCATGGCAGAGCAGTGCTGTGTGCTCTGGCTGTGCAGGTGGCCTGGGCTCCTGCAGCACCGCATGCGACACGTGCAGCCTGCGGGGTGTGTTCTGAGCCTCAGCTCTGGCCATTGGGAGAGGTCCCAGCATGTGGAAAGCTGTCTGCTCCTGCTCTACTTAGAGATGATGAAATTTGGCCTGTGTGGGGAACAGTACGATAATTCTTAACTGTGGGATTAAAATGACTCTTTCCTGAAATGCTTGTCACCAAATTTAGATTGTATAGCAGGAAGGAAGTGTTTCTTCTGTTTGAGACAACCATAGTCTTTATATGACTTTTCTTTGAAAATTATTTGGGAAAAAAAAGACTTTTTAAACTGCTGCATTTCACAAAATTAATTATTAGCAATTTTGTTGGGTGAGGAAAATAATGGATTAATTTACTTCATGAAAATTCTGGTCTTAAGTTTTACTGGGCTACTCTGGATCTGGCTGTTGTAGGGGAAGTTATTTCCATGGCTAATGCTGTCTTCTCTGTCCACTACGAATGCTTATGAATCTATAAAGATTGAAAATAGTAAAAATTCCATGAATATGGGGGGGGAGTTGTTTAATTGCTCTTAAAGAAATGCATCCCATCTGATACAGGATTGTCTAAGGGATGTTTATAAAGGTCTTGGGCAGAACAGCACCAGTAAGTGCTGAAATCATATCTGAACAAGTCTAAAAGGGCCTGGTGAAAATCTGGCTCACATTAGATAAATAGAGAAAAGAAAAAAGTATTACTTCACACGTTTTGGTAAAATAACATAGTGCCTGCAGATGCTTCAGTTGTTAAAAATGTGCTTTAGTGGAAGCTGAGGTCTGAAACTTCATTAATATGTGTGCAGAGTTGGGCAGCTGTGAATTTTGGAGCATTGCAGATGCTCTTCTATACTACTTCAAGAGTGTTTGTCTGATTCATCCTGCTGTCCTTTTCTGAAGCTTTTATGGTAACCACCTTTTTCAGGACAGACTTTGTAAAACTTTTTGTGCCATTATATGTGGGGCTTATTTTTCATTTTAGAATTGCTTCCAGGTATACAGAGCACTCTTCTGTTGGATCCCAAATATCTTGACTGATTTTTTGGAGGTACTCTGATAGAACTATGTCCTTAGCTGCTGCTGCTATAATGTCCTGCATGCAGATTTTCTCCTGGATGTTGGCTGGCATATTGCTGAACTTCTGTTTTTCAAAATATCTTCACATGTAATTTTGTGTGTTTTTCACATGAGTTATATAGGTAGGTGTTGTCTTCAGCTGACATCTAAATGTTAGAACAAAGGAACTGAAACATTTTAGAAATAGAAGCTCGTTTGATACTGCAGTCATTCTCACAGGGTTTGTTATATTCGTTTATTAAATGCTTTTGATTCAAAGAATGTATTTGGTGCGTAATCTATTTTCTTTGTGTGGAAAACTAAAAACAATCTTGTAGAATTTACAGAGCTTCTGCCAGGGAGGTCCAGTTCCTCTGTTTTGGCTATTAGGTAATGCTTTGTTTTGAGAAAGCAGATTTAAATATTTACTGTATGAAATTCTGATATTGTTCTGAAGGAATTTAAAAAAAAATCTGGACTCTTCAAGCTCATCCTGTTTGGTGTTCTGAATGATGGGCCTTTGTAGTTAAGCAAAAAGACTCTTATTGCTGGTAGTTTGTGTGTTTTGAGTCCTGGCTTTTCTTTACCAGACAGAAGACTCTCCGTATTGTTGGAGAGAAATTCTGAAATGGCTCAGTGACCTGCATCGTGATTGCTTTGCTTCACGTCTGGGGAATGTTAGAACTATTGTACGTGGAGAAAAACTGCCAAGGTTGGGTTTGGTTATTAGCATATTGCTTTTGATACCTCGTTGTGGTACTTGCTAATTCTTAAAAAAGTAACTTGGTAATTTGCAGAAAGAAGTACTGTGTAAATTGTATGGAGGTTTAGTTAATATGAAAAATCAAATACACATCCTTTTATGCCTGTAAAATGGCCTTGTATTGTTTTTAGAAACTAAGTTACCACTTGCATGAAACAGTCTCTGGGTAAGAAGTACTACTCTTACTGTGAATGTAGGTCGTGCTTAGAAAATGTGTGTGCAAAATAGAGATCTTGCTTGAAATAATTACAGAAGAGTTCGATGCTGTGCTGTTAAATTGCATGCTGCAGGTTGAATATAGCAACTTGGCTTGCTGTTCTTGAGCTACATAGCAATTGACAGAAGGTTTATTTATAATTTTGAAGTAAATGGATCAAAACTGCTTATTAAACTGGGAAAAAGAATAATTGCTATTTTCAGTACCTGCAGAGAAGGGTTTTTTCCTGCTTATTTTCTGAGATTTTTATGTTGTAACAGCATAACAAAGTTTGAGTCTAGTTGAAATGAAAAACCTCCTGTAACCTTATGGTTTTTTGTTTGTTGACAACTTACAAGCATGAGCAAGAAGGGTTCTGAAAAATCTTTATTTCTAGCAGTTTACCCTTGGGAATTAGATTGGGACTCCTCAGTTGAGGAGATGACACTTATATTTCTAAAATGTTTTCTAGTAAGTGCAGAACAAAGATCTGGGCTTGGCTAACTGTCTCTGTATAAGAGGCCAGAATCCTATTTCCATCTGCCAATATTTTATTTTGTCCAGTGCTATGGTAACAGGAGCAAAAGGTTGTAAAAACATTCTTTGCCAGAAAAATGAGCAAATGGTTCTCTCAGGACACGTAGGGAACAAATCTACGTAATAAGAAAGCACTGGTTTTAATTTTCAGATTTTGGAGTGAACTTTAACTAATTTTATTTCACTTTATCATGGTAGTTTGTTTAGTTAATCTCCATCCTTGGTTCACTTATGACCAGATATCATTGAGTCCTACCACCACCTTCAGCAGGTAGGTTGTCAGTTTTCAGCAAGGTGAACATGGATATCAAGAACAAATCAACCTGTTGTTGATTGCTTCTGCCCTCTTTCTGGCAAGCCTTTACAGGGACAGCAAGGAAAAAGTTGCTGTGAGTTGTGTGGGCCGTTGTGATTTTTCAGTCAGCCAAGAATATGTCGGTGTCTGGGGTGCAAATGTGTGTTTGAGGTGATGGGACTCTGGCACGTGTGTAGCACTGCAGAGGTCAGAGACTTGGGCCTTTAAGTGGTTCTGCAGTAGGCAAGGACATTGTTTTAATACAAAAAAGAAAGGAACAAACTGGGCAACCTTACATGGAGGAATGAGGGAAATCTCTTCTGGTTCTTCAGTTCTGTGCTGTAGAGTGATCAGCTGCCACTGCAGCTCACCCAGGCTCTGCTAATTTAGCGTACATCTCTAGGTTTTGGGGTATGCTGCCAATGGTTCTTTTGCCTCCTAAGGGAATATTGTATATTGTAGCTATTGTGTGAATATATCTTATTTTGATCTGTACTTTTTAATATAAAATACTTTATGGGTTTTTTTCCTGTTTTGTTAGATTGTAGATATGAATCTGAAGACAGTTCATTTCTTTCATTACGTCTGAATTTGTAGCAGCTTTAAAAAATATCAAGTAAGAATAACTTCAATTTTAGCATTAATTGGTTGGTCAGTGTGAAGGAATGCGTGCAATCCAAATGTCTTTATTTCTTATAAAGGGAAGAGTGACTATGCAAAATGCTGCCCCCTGTTAGTTTAAGCCCTCTGTCTGCTGTTTTTGAAGGCATACTCATGTTACCTGGTAGCTATGCCTCTTTACTTCTCTTCAAGCTTTTTTTAGCCATACTTACCAAAGGCAGTTAATTGAAGGTATAACTTCCAGTGTGAGAAAATTTTGGGGCTTGCTTGTGTGAGGAAGTAGAGAAAGTGAATAGCAGTTAAAATACTGGTGATGTGGGAGGGATTCTGAGGATAACAGGACTGCATTTGCTGTGGATAGGCAGGAAAGGCTTTCCAGCAGCTTGTGTTCCTTGAGCTAACTCCGTCTTCTTGAGTGCCTAAGGAAGTGGGACGGTGCTGGAGCTCCGTGTTGCTGTGGTAACTGATGTGGGTGTTATCTGCACACCTGCCAGCCTCTCTGGGAGCTATTGGCCGAAGAGGATGTGTGCTGCAATTACACCCTGGCAATTACAGGTGCCCTGCAGCTGGCTGTTCAGAGGGGTACATTAGCTGTGATGGTGGAGGATATGGCTGCGTGTCCTACTTAGCTTTCCTTGCTATGAGCTTGTGATGTCTGGCAGCGGACACTTGGAAGCAGAATCTGCTTCTGCTGCCACAGATCGCTCTGCCTGTGATTCTAAATCAAAGCCATTAGCTGACCTCAATCACTGCTATGTAATGAATTGAACTGAGAATTTATAGCAGAAGGAAGAAACTGGCAAAATTGGGAAATAGCTCAGTTGTTACATAAACCCCTGTGACTTTTGTAAAGCTGGAGTAGATATCCTTTCTTTAAAATGGTAGATTTGGTCAGATTTCAAGAAAAGAGATAAAAGTCTGTTCATCTGATACGGATAATGGGGAAAACTGTTTGTGCAAAAAGCATTTTTGTACAGCACAATGTAATTACTATATGTTTGTAGTTTTTACTTGTGAAACCCATTTTGCATATGAAGTAATTTTTGCAAATGCTACCACTTGCTTTTCTTTAATTAAGTACATGTAAAGTTAAATTTGATTTTACCAGTGATTTTGACTTGTAAACTCAGTGAAACCTCTGCATACTAAAGAATCCTTGGTGAATGAAGAGTTGTAGAACAGCAGATGTATGAGATAATAGAATTAGCCTGTTGATCTTTGCTGTTTCTGAGGTTCTTCATTCAGTGCATTTGTATTGGCCTAGCCTCTTATGGCCACAAATGTGTTGATATTGTGCTGCTGTTAAAGCCAAAATTGGCCTTGTATCTGGAACTCCAAAAATAATGATCTTGTTGTAGGAACTAGAAAACGACCCATTTCTCTCAGCTGTGTTATTGCACAAGAGCTACCAGAGTAAGGTGAAACCTCCATTGGTTTCACAGAATGAGCAGGGGAGTAGGTTCCCTCACTGCTACTTCCTCTCGAGCAAAGTCTCATACTGTGCAGCAGTGATGAACAACTAGCAATATAACATATTAACTATATTTTAGATGTAAATGCATTTGGATGCTAGCATGCTGTTCTTGTGTTAGAATTTGTGATGCATCATTTTAAACTGCGTTACTGATGTGTTGAAAAAGGTTTTTTTTATAACCTTGTCTAGTAGGTTTGTGTGACTACATCACGCCCTATTATTTTTGCATAAACGGGACTTTGGCTCTATTCCCAAGGAATGGGAACTTGCAAGGTCTGACGAGAACAGGACATTTGTGTGTGAAAACTAGTCTGCTGTGCTTGTGAGTGTATGGAAATAAATGCAAAGTTTGATTCTGGTGATAGTTAAGGGAAACAGATAACTGGTTTGTTGCAGTGATGCAGGCAGCATGGGAGCATTGGTGTGGGTGATTAGCTGTCAGGGTAGCTATGCTAGTCCACAGCTCCCATTTGCTGTGTTTTTCTCTTGGGTAGAGTAGACTGCTGTTGCTGTCATGGATCTCAAACCAGTGAGCTAGTTTTACCCTCCCTGGTGCCTTGAATGCAGTTTGTATTTTAAAAAGCAGCTTTTCCTCTTAGGAGGTTAGGTTCTGTGTCTACTTCTTTGAAAGATTGCTTTCCTAGCTGTTAATCAAACCTATATTTTGAGGCTCAGCACAGAACTAAAAACATCAAGGGAGTTTACAGCAGTGAAAACAAAAGACTTCTATTTAATGCAAATGACCTTGTAGAGACTGCAGCAGATTATTGATACTGAGTTTAAGATAGCTTAAAAGTTAGGTGGTCACACTATAAAGAAGTTCTAGTGACATTTAGTGAATCATTACAGTTTTTTAGTAGTTTGGAAAACAGAGTAACATGGTGTCAAGGACTTTACTAGTGTATGAATGCGAAGAATATATTCTTTAGCTAGCATGCTTGCTTATTAGTATGCAGGTAAAGATGATTATTACAATTAATTTCTTAAAAATGGGAATAACTTTATATGATATTAATATTAGCATAATAAGATGAATGCAATTAACCCTGTGTTTGGAAGTTACTTTTTAAAATATCACATTTATTACTTGCTCTTTTAATGTTGTTTGAATTATAAAATCTAGTGATAGTTTTGATGCATTCTTAGTTCTAAACCAAGTCTATTCTGTAGTGATTGTGTTTGGCCTAAAGGCCAGTGTTCCTTATGCAGCTTTGTTGGTTACTGTGTGATCTCTGATCAAAAGATGATGTATTTTACTAAATGTAGGACTTACAGAATCCACAGTGCTGTGAGAATAGTTCTAATGCCATTATCAGTTGTAAAGAGAAGAGTTTACTTCAGTATGTTCACATTTAAAGGTGTTTAAATTTTAAATGCACTTTGTGTGAACAGTAAGTTAATTGCTTTCATGGAGATGTTGGGTGGAGCCTTTGGATACAGTTGTGGAGAAAGTACTTACCTTCCAGCTTGACAGATATTGATAAGGTGGGATGGTTTAGGTGCTTGAATAACCTCTGTGTGCCTGGATGCCTGTGGATGTTCCACCCACAACTGAAGTTCCATTTAGTGCTGATTCTTACGCTGTGTCTTGTCACTTTTGAGAGCAGTTCATTAATAAAAAAGGAGTTGTGTCGCTAGGAGACTTGACATGCTCTGCTCCTTTCTTCACAGATGTGACAAAGAATTTTCAAGCAGATTAATTATAGTTAGTGTTCAGATAAGGTCATGCTAAAATTATTGTGATGTAAAAGTATTCTGTCTCCAAACTCTAGAGCCACCATTTCTACTAATTTGTAGTCCAAATTACTGGTCTCAATAATCTTGTTGCTTCCCCTGTTCATGGTCTCAGTTTGTTTTGCTGCTCATGTTTTGTTTTGAATGCAAAATATTAGAAAGCTGTTAGAGAACTTATGAATGGGTTTGTGGCAGGGTACGTGTGGAGAAGTGTTTCCCATTTGTGTCCAAAATGTTGTTTGCTTATGTTGCCTAATATTTGATTAATTTATAATGTTTAGGGTGCAGAGTGCATGTAAATGTGCAATGACTATGAGCTCTGCTTAATTTTAAAAGAATGGTGTACACATTTGAGTAGGGTAATCAAGTGATGAAGACAGCCTTTTGTCTTTCTAAAATAATAACAGAAATATATATATAGTCATTATATAATCATGAATAAGCAATTACGTAGAAACAGATGTTTGTACACAGAGATGAATAGTATAGAGATGATATTACAGTTGACAGGAACAAAAAATTCTACTCCCAACTCCAGATACTGTAAAATTTTATATTAAAGAACAGGTAGACTGAGTTTTCCTGTGTAGTAATAGAACACATGGATTGTTCTGCATCCAGAAGGAAAATTTGGGGGTTTTCTGTTGCCACAGAAATAAGTGCCTCTATGTATGGTCCTTAGCTTTTTCTGAAACTCTGGGAGAGCTCGTTTCCTTCTGTTCTAACATGTCAGCGATTGCTTCTGCTTCTTTTCTCCTGTATGTCAGTGACCAGCTCCTTAGGAATTGGTGGGTACGTGTTTTTTGTCCTGGGAATGAGCAGTTCCGGTAGTGAAAGAGGAGTGAGGGATATTCTTTAGCAAGTGTTTAATGAGCCAGTTTGTTAAAACAGAAAACTACTGTATTTTTCACTGACAGTTATGTAAGTTTTTGGCATGATTTTGACTTAATTATTGGTTTAATGATGCTCAGTTTTCTTCTCAATCATTTTTTGTAGTTCACGGAAGGACCTCAGAAAGCACTTGGATGGGCTGAGCAAATGCCATCTGTGCAGTTGAATAAAAGTGTGTAAAATACTTAATTATGTATGAGGCTTTCAGTAACTTCAAGGAATTCAGCAACAATTAAAATGAAAAGGATGATATAAGAGCTCAATCTATTTTTCACAGGAGAACTGAAGTGTGCTTTGTCAGTATCACAGTTGGGCACATTTTGTACTGAATAATGCAAGCTTGTTGAACTCTAGCATGCAGCTTTTGTTCTTGAGGCTTCTTGAAGCTGGTGCAACCTCAGCAGAAACCTGAGGGGTTTTGCTAGCTGGTCATAAGACAAATGCCAGTTTGGGTTTGTGTTAACAGTAATCAAAAGAAACAACTGTTGTATTGATTAAATGAAACTAATCTTCTGTCTTATTTTCAAAATTTTACTATTAATTTTTAATCACATATATTAAATAAGAGTTTGTTCCACTAAACAATACTGCTTTGAACAATAGCAAGAGATGCTCTGTATGCTGGGGAATTGATTAGCATATACTTTTTTGTGTAGTTAATCTGATGTAAAACTTTCAACCTCAGATTCCACTTTTATGCCTAAATATTAATGCATAAATCCATTGCACATTGAAGAGTTGATGAGAGTATGAATTGAGGTTTTTTCCATTCAGAACTCTGTTTACTAAAAGGTGTGAAAGACGATAGCCTCAGGAATTAAAAGCTCTATTTTTTTTTGCCTCCTTTCAGTTCAACATGAAGTATTAATCTTGGAAGAATTTTTTGTTGCTGCCTTTAATATCAATATGACTACAACTTGAGTCAATGTTCTGTAATAAGAAACACAGTTTCTTTCTGAACTCTTTGCATAATTAGTCTGACTGCAGAACTGTGAACTTCTAAGTTGATGATGACTACTGGATAAAGAACTTTTTTTTCTTTTTTTAAAATTTTTTAGAACTATAGCATAAAATAAACCTAGCTGCAACAACCAAGTAAACTGATGGTAGGTTTTAATGCTTCTATTTATGCACCACTTTCAGACCTGTCTTTGAGGTCTTTCCAACTCATTGGAAATGCATTTTTCTTTTTTAATATGTTGCTATCTTTGAAGTCTTTCCTTCTAATTTAGTAGCATTGGTAGCATTTTGAGCATTTAGTATAATTTTTTCTTTTTTCTAGTTTTATCCAGTTGGATTGATGTTTTGTAAATCTTACTGTAGGGTTCCCATTACCTCCTGTCATTTGTTTCTTTGTGTAATTTCTCTGTTTATTAGTAGATGCTTTTCTGTACAAAATTATTTAAGTTCTTAACAGGGGCATAACAGACCTTATCACTAGGATTTGGCTGATCAGTCTTAGAGTGGGAGAATGCCTTAAATTCTTGGTTTCTTTCTAGCCCTACATTTTATGCTCTATATACATGTAAGAATTCCTTTTGCCAATCATATAGCCAAATAATTTTTTTGTTTTGGATACCTTACTGCATGCTTTATTTTCTCATCTGCCCCATTCAATATTTGTTTCTTCTTTATAATCTGTTTTTTAAATTGCTTGTATAAATACAAAAGTTTGTGTTTTCTTAGGCAGGATAATAAACACTGAGATATTTAATTCCTAAAGTAAAAGGATATTTTATATAGTCAGCAGTCCAGGCTATTTCTTATTCAAATCTGGCAATGTAATTGTGCAGTGTAAATGGAACTTCAGAGTGGGAAGCAGAAGTGATGCCTGGGCCCTGCATCCCGACATGAAAACTAGTCATCTTTACATTTACTGCAGGTTGAATGCCACGTAATTTCTAATGCTAGCAATTTGGTTTATACAATCTAATAAAAAAATAAGCAGTATTTTCAGGTGAACGTTTGTGATCATTCCTGAGCTGTTAGATTTAGTGTCCATTATTGGACTGGCATGTGGAAGTCGAAACTGTTAATAATTCTCCAGTGTCTGAAAGCAAGCACACGCTATTGCCTTGTGTATATAATACATGGTTTTTCTGACTGACTGTGAAGTCTGTGCATTTGTAGCTGACTTGAATGACTTTGATCTCCTGTTATCTAAAAGCCCCAGTTTGTGTAGTCCCTGTAGTATGTGATGTAGCTCTCAGACTGGATTCAACCTGTGAAACGTTCCCATGTTGTTGATAGTTTGTTTTGTTTTCTGGTGGAGACAAAATAACTGTTTCAGTACTGGGTGCTTCCTGCAAAAGAAAAACACTCCAGGGGAGAGCTGGATAGAGCCATGGATGCTGCTGTGTCCAGGTGCATGGGGAGCCTCTTCCTGCTGCAGCAGGGGAGCATCTCCCAGCAGTAGCTGACACTGTCCCTCCCTCCCCATATGTGGCTGGCAGGAGCATCAGGTGAGCTCTCTGTGGTGAGTCAAATGGTGCTCCTACTGCTGAGAGCAGGAGAAAAGGATGCTGCCTTGTGACTCACAGGGACACCTGATGTGTGCATTGTGTGCAGAAAAATGATAAACAGAATAAATGCTAGGCTGTTGCCTGGAAGTTCTGTAACATGGGCAGAGAAGACATGATCTAAACATTTCTATTTCAGGCTGTGAAGATGATCCAGCTGTGATACTCAAGTATTTTAATGTTGTGTGAGAAGCCAAAACTACAACTTTTAGGAGGTGGAGACACAGCAGCATTCTTAACACAGTTAATGGAAAAATAACAAGAGAAACATGGGACACTGCACAGTTTGGGTGAAGAAAAGCTGTAGGTAGTGGAGGGCTGGAAAAACTGTTATTCCAGCACTTGTTCCAGTGCAATGGAATGCAGTGATGTTCCAGCACTTGTTCGTTTTCTAGCAAGCTCAATAACTCTGGATAGTTCTTCCCTCTTTATTCTTGATTGTATCCTTTGTTGTGCTTCTCTGGCTATGCAGTAGTCTGGATGAGGCAACATTTCTAATGTGGTTCATGGATCAGATGATTTTCATCTGGGACATGCCTCCTGGTCCAGTTCACTACAGCAGATGGATGTGCACTTGGTGTTGGGGACATCTACTGTGATCTACTGCTGATTAAAGTAGATCCTGAGTCCCCATCATATGACAGTTGCTCAGACCATAATTCACTGAGTTGCTTTGCTTTTTCTTTGTGGTATCTACATAGTTTTACTAGGGTTAGTGTTTGCAATGTTGCATGTCAGGGAAGATAATGGAAGTGACTGGAGTTTAACACAACCATTTGTTTCTAAAGTTAGTTATAAATCAGGTCAGGTGTTCAGTCTGCTGGGCAGCCCTGCATATGTTAGGTGTAGGAAGGAGAGGATCCCAATGTTGGCAGTTTTTCAGAAAACTTGCTTGTGAAACAATAGCTTTGATTTCTTACATTCATTATCCATTTAAAAAGTACAGATCAAACTGATCTAATGGTTGAAAGCATTGCTTTCGTAAGAGTTGTGTGTGGATAGATGTTAGGAGCTTGTATTTTTTCATAGACATGGATAATTTTATGTGAGTACTAAAGATACTTGAAAGCTGAAATTGAGGTACTCAATGGTCTGCTTCGTGGCATTTAGTTTAGGTCGGGGCACTGAAAACAGTTGCTACCAGT
This sequence comes from Turdus rufiventris, assembly GCA_013186435.1. Taxonomy (NCBI): domain Eukaryota; kingdom Metazoa; phylum Chordata; class Aves; order Passeriformes; family Turdidae; genus Turdus; species Turdus rufiventris. The sequence continues at coordinate 1,982,581 of PYHW01010052.1, read as the reverse complement.
GCTGGATCATGCTGAACACAATGTTTCTGAGAGCTGAAGGGCTTCAAGTTAATATGCTGAAGTATCCACGGGAGCTAGTCTTCTTGTTCTAATGAACATAGAACATAGTTTCTCTTGTTTTTGATATTCTTCACAGAAACAGTATTCCATAGGTTATGAAACTACTGTAGAGTCTTACCAGTTTGATATTTTTTTTCATTCACTAGAGAGTTTTGGTAGGTATGGATATTGAAATAACCTTTTGTCTGCCTTACAGTCTGGTGTGAAGCATACTGGCTGGTGTTTTGGTGTTTAGAAGATGAAGAGTATCATAATTTAGACTGCTGAGGATTATGTTTGAATTTTGTTTACTGATAACTTGAAACCATTATCTTATTAGCAGAAATCCCTTTATTTACATAGTTATATACTCAGTAAGCACGGCAGCATTTGCAGGCAATGTAATTTGGTGTCCATGTGGAGTGTAAATAGGGATCTTATTACATAGGAGCATATGAGATACCATCTCTGGAAATCTACTTATGAAAGATGGATTTCATGCTAAACATAACTTAGCATTTCAAGTTAAATTTTAACTGACTTTTATTGTTATATTTCCACAGAGGAACTTAAGATTTTTTTGTAAGTATTCTAGAGTTCTTACTATTGCTGTGAGTCATTCAGGTTTTCATCTCTTGAAAGTTTTCAGGGTAAACATGATTGTTTTAAAATGCTGTCACTAATTATTTTTGTTATTTTGAAATGGATAGACAGGAGTAGGTTCAAATAGTCATTGTAATTTGAACAGATTCTTCACAGGAAGAAAGTTCAAACTTCTGTTTTGCTGTGCCAAATATGAGTGGAGTTTGCCTCAGAATTTTGGGCTCTGTAAGAAGGCATGTAGAGCAAATCACAGTTGTTATCAGCTAAGGACATGAATTAGACATGTCAGTCAAATGGACTTTTGTGCTAATGACAGTTCCAAAGTAGTTTATAGTATTGTTTTATGGGATCTTTAATGCATTTGAACATTGAGAAACCAATTCCTTGTTGGTTTGAACTGGGGGTGACTTGAATTTAGCTATTAGGTTACATCCCTGGAAGGACTAGCTCTGAACATGAATTCATATTTGTGCTTCTTTAAGCAGCAAAACCATAGCAGAAGCCCATAATATTTAAAATTACAGATAGTTTTCCTTTTGTTCTCAAGCCCTTTGTCTATTAATGAAGAAATACTGTGTTTGCTGGATTATACTCAGCTCCTCTGGATATACAGTGTACTAATGGAAATCAGCATTTTCTGCTTCTATAAATAGATCAGCAGCAGCTGCAGAGCAAAACAGGCAAGCTTCTGGTCATTTTTATTATTGCCATTGAGAAATTATTTGAATGGCTGTGGAGCATGTCTGCTGCAGGGGAGTAGTGTGCAGGCTGAGCTGGGGTATGAGCAGGGAGAGGGGAAGAAAGAGTGTGTTTACAAGGCAGCAATGTGAGAATGCAGGTAGATAATTCAATGTTCCTTGATTTGGAGTCCTTAAGCTGGGTTTTAAGCTCTTCTATGTACAAGACATGCTTCTCAGCTGGTTAAAAGTCTTGAGTTCTTAAATGAGACCTGGGGATAGCATTTTTCTGACTTCTTTATAGTGGAATATAAGACAGGATTTATAATTGTGCTCTCTTGGAGAATATCCTCATACTGTGCCCTGAGAAGCTGCTAACATTTTCAGTTCCTTGTTGGTCTTGTTTTGTCTTCTGCATGGGAGAGAAACAGGGTGAAAGCATTCACCTCCTGCAGCATTCTTCCTTCCTGCCCGATGGAGGCAGCTCTTGGATGAGCAGCAGCTGCAGCTCTCCTCTTGTCTCAGCAGATGAAGAACTGGTACCACAGCAGCCTGCCAACTGGCCAGCTAAGTTACTGGTGTTGTTTATGGACACAGGAAGTTGCCAGGAAAGACAAAGTATTGATTATCTTTCATGTGAGCATTTAATTGAAGTCTTGTGCCTGTGTTTACATGTGTGGGATTTTTTTCCCCCCATCAAAGCTAGCAATCTTCTTTTAAGAATCTTGCTACAAGGTCTTGGGAAACATAATGAGCTGTAGGAATTGTTTTCCTGAAATACACATACGCTTACTTTCTGTGTTTCTCCAAGTACATAGAATGCAATGGATGTTAGGTTCAGCTTGTGCTGAAAGATATGGAATGACTTTATATCCCCTCTTTAGTAACAGCACATTTCTTGAATATTGATACCCAACCGATGTGGATAATATAAAAAGCCAAGGAAATA
>PYHW01010052.1:1882364-1979794 GCA_013186435.1 Turdus rufiventris | reverse complement strand
GCACCGGACTATAAGGCGCACTTCCGGGTTTGGGGAAAAATTTTAGTCAAAAGGGTGCGCCTTATAGTCGTGAAATTACTGTAATGAACACAGTATGATAATGACAGGTGGGAGTAGAGAACATTTATCAACCGTTGCTTTAGGAACAGCCCCATCAGCCTGTGAGATGGCTAAAGATCACCTAAAAGTGAAGTTCACTGTATACTGCAACCTTGGAAACTGGAAAGTTTCTTAGCATCCTAGCTGTATGTTTTACCAGTGCTTTAATCTGTATTCTTTGTACTGAATTACATCTTAGTGATATTAACTATTTTGCAAGGAGAAATATGGAACCCTAACAATTAGATTCTTGGCTTATTATTTTTAATGATGTTTGAAATGTACTTATGTTTTTAAATTCCTAATGGATACCCTGTCTATTGATAGCCTAAATATTTTAGGTGCTCTACTACTAGAAAAATGGTTCATGTCAATTTTTCATAGAAAAAAGTATTGACAATGTGACAAAGTACAAAATGATTAAGAAAAAAACATGGCCTTCTTAAAAAAATGATTCCTCTACACTGTATTCAGCTACCATCTTATGGGAATATAATTCACTCTGAATGACCATTTGTGACAATGATTAGGAGAGATGAGGAGTATGTTGTTTGTAGGCTGTTACGAGTTATAAATGAAGTACCAAGTTTAGAAAAACAAAACAGTTCTAAATCATATAAAATCTAGGAGAAATAAATAATAGGTGTCTCAGAGTGCTTTTCAAGTAAATTACTAAAATACTGAATACGAAGTTGGACCTTGTTCAAGAAAAATCCAAGTATATTTCAAGAAAAAGAGCTTAATTCTTCTTAGAAAGTGTAGAAACTTAAAATACAAAGGTAGTAACTTTGTGGAAAAATAGTAACTTTTATTTAGAATTAGTTTGACTTCTGTAATTCATTGTCTTTAAAGATAGGCAAAAAGAGTTCATTCCAACAATCTTTGCGTGAAAGACTTTATACTAAATAAACCATTTCTTTCTGTTTTTCAGTCAGCAGATAAGCAGCGAGCCCTGGAAGAAACCAAAGCCTACACAACACAGTCGTTAGCAAGCGTAGCCTATCTGATCAACACTTTGGCCAACAATGTTCTCCAAATGCTGGATATCCAGGCATCCCAGCTGCGGCGCATGGAATCTTCAATCAACCATATTTCACAAGTGAGGCTTCTTTCTTTGGCCTTTGATATTACATAGCAAGTAAAACTCTGAACTGGCATCTTGTGAGCGAGAAGAATTTTAAACAGAAGGATGCATTTCTTCTCATACTCATTCTGGGATTGGGTCTCATCATGTGGTTCTATACCAGTGTTAGTATGAGCATTTTACATACCAAAGCAGGTTAAATGCATTCTCAGCCAGATTACTGTTTGGAAAGGGGGTCATTCTGTGTAAGTGAAAAGCACATGAAAGTTGCTAATTGTAAAATGAGAATATTGTGTTAAGAAATATGAAATGGATGGTGGGAAAAAGTACTCGTCATCTTTTTACTTTTTCTGTTGCTGTAATACTGGCATCTATTGACAACAGCATAAATGACAAAAATAGTTTGCTCCTGGCTTTTCTTAATAAAATGTGCTTTGCAGTGACATGAACAAAAGCCAAAATTAATGTTTCAATTTGGGTATGGCTGCAGAACTCCTGCGGTTGTTTGCAGTTTTTCTGAGCAGCAATAAACTAAGCTACTATAATCAGGAACCCAGGTTCAATCACCATATTGATGAGAGAGTTTGACTGCCAGAATGGGCCGAGAATGAATGACAGATAAAAGTGGAGATTTACCAGCCACTGATGGATTAAAAGAAAAATTAAAAGCAATGATACAGCAGTTTCTGGGTTTTGTGTCTGTTTACTGAATATTTTGTGTCTTAGATGACCAACACATTTTGACTACTAGGGTTTCTTAATAATATAAATGAAAATAAAGAATATTGTGGTATTTAGAAAAGCATTTAAAAGCAGGGGCTGTGTAAGGTAGGAAATAAGTAGATGGATTGGATCTATTTGAACCAGCAAAAGAAGTGAGTAATTTTATGCTGGCATAGTGGGCTGAATTGCCTCTGATTGGGTGAGAGGAATCCCAGGGCAAGTACAGAGAAAGAGGTGGGGAGGATTTTCTCTTTTGATAGTGCTGTGCTATTAATTGCCTCAATTGTCTCATGGATCTACATCAAAAATAAGATGGAGGTTTCATTTCTTCGCAAAATGTTCCATGTTAATCATTATGAGGACAAGTAAATTCTTTTTTTTCCCCCAGAAAGTGTTATGAATTACCCTGTGTATGCCTGTGTGCTATATCTAGATGCTCTGCATGTATGTGCTTCCTCACAGGCTAATGCCAGCTCACACATGTTCCAGCTGTTTGAGAGCCTTATGCAAAAGACAATATATTTTGCATTTCATGAATGTGGAAAACTCATTTTGTCACACAGCTTCTGTAAAGTAGCTTTTGTGGAAAGGGCCATAGCATTTAAAATTGTGTCCTCCTGACATGGTGACATTTATACAGATTAAGAAATAGATTAGATTGTCTTTGAGCATTATAGACCACAGCTAGTTATTAAAAAAAACAGAACACTAGATTAACAGTACCCCAATACCTAATAAAGGTGTGTCTGCAAAATTTCATAGGTTGAGCTTGAACAACCAAAAAAAATCTGTGATGATCTTTTTTTTAAATAGTGCTGTAAAACTGAAAATTTAGTTTGTTTGGGGGGATTTTTTTTTTTTTTGAGCCTGCATCATCTGTAGGATGCTCCCCAAATCTTTATGGAAGAAATAATATCAGAGTGCAGATGGTATTTAAATTTTGGATATTACATACATGAAGTGTATTGATCCAAGGAACTTTATTAAGTTGAATTAATGTGTTTGGAAATGGCTTCCTCCCATAATACCAAGGTTGTAGATTAGTGCGTTACCTGTCTTAATTTCCATGGTTGTTTTTCTTAAAAAAATTCATTTACACAGTTTTTCTGTAAATAAATTTTTTCCAAGAAATTTGGTTATACTTCTCCTGAAATTAGCCTAATATGCAGAAGGTTTCCTTGGTGTTTATATTGGGTGTAAAGTTTACTGAGCTTTTTCTTACAGTACTAAAAACGCTTCGTGTTGTAATAGCTCACTGCCAAATTAGGATTTCAGCCAGCCTGACCTGGAATGAAGTCAATAGCGTAGAACAGAAAACAGGTTGGTTTTGGTTGGTAGGTCTTGGTATTTAAGTTTAGAAAACGTTATATGCAAATTGTGATATCTGGATGGAATCCTGTTTTTAATTCTGATTTAGGATTCCACATACTCTCCAAAGAGAGCAGAATCATTAGTGCTTGGTACAAAAACTTTCCCCAAAGTGCTTGTTTTGTACAAGTAGCTCAGACTGGGAGAGGTGTGATTAACTTTGCAAGATAAAATGCTCTGGTCCTCTGTTCATTGGTAGAACGCCAATTTCTATCCCTTTCTGTGTTTCCTTCTAAAATGCCAAGCTAATCAAAGAGCTGAAAAGGAAGCTGATAATAATTTGTGCTTTTTCAAATTATATATAGGTTGTGAATAAGGAAATTGTTACTATTGAAACTATTTTTATGCAAGTGATTAAATCCTATTGGTTTAAACATTAGAATTACTTTGGTCTGAAAGGTGATGAATCTATTCTTACTTGCCTTCTTGAACCTTGTCCAAAACTAGATGATACACAGTGTTTTGTATTTGACTAAGGATTTAAATCTTAAATACAGATCATATGTACAAATATTTGTACTTGTTAAAAAAGCTATCTTGCAGCTTTCAAGTTAGCAGCCATTGTGAAATGTTACTAGCGTCCAAATTCTTTAAATTAATCTGTCACATTTTCAGATTTTGATATTTGTATGATGAGAAATGTTTTTTTCTGGTTTAGTAACAGAATCTGTTACTTAGCAAGGTCATTTTAAAAACTCTGCTGCTAATTATATAAACAAGCAGATTATCACAAAGATGAGTGGTAGTGTGGTGAGTTTTCTCCAGTGGCACTGTGTTGTGGGGAGGTCTGCCACATCCTCTCTTTACAGAGCTGACTGCCACGCTCTTGGCTGTGACAACAGGCACTGAATAGACTGCAGCCTTGGATTCTCTGCAGGCAGCAGGTGCTGCTTAGCTGGGCTCTAGCAACATCTGTGAGCTGCTCAGTCTCTGCAGGGAAGTTCACTTGGACTTTCCCCTGAAAAGTCAATAAGCGTTTGTGACCCTTCTCAGTTGTCTTATTCTGGCAAGGCACAGGAATAGCAAAACACGATAAAAAAATGGTGATGCAAGGCCAATTTTCACATTGCATGTTCCTGTTTGTGGAACAAGTAGCATTTTAGCATTTTTGTAGCATTATGATCTCTTTTTGTATATGAATTACATGCAACTTGAGACAATTAATGTCACATTTCTAACACATCAAAATTAGGCAGTTACTAATTTTAAAGGAAAAAACAGTTTTCAAGGCAATTTGCAGTTAATTTGAGTTGTGTCAAATTAATATGATTAATAAAAAATAGAAGTCTAGCAATAATATATGTAAGCAACATTTTCTTCTGAAATTTTTGAAACTGAATTTTAAAGGACTAACAGACTGACAGTTAATTTAAAAATTTATAAATTTAAGTTAGAATGGTTTGAAAAGGGGAAGAAATGAAGGTTTCTGGAGACTCTTATCTTTGAAATTTCACTGTAATTCAGACTTTCAACATGCTGTTGGGTTTAACCCTAGCTGGCAACTAAGCACCATATGGCTGCTCACTCATTTCCCCCTACCAGACCACGGGTAGATAATCAGAAGGGTAAAAGTGAGAAAACTTGTGAGTTGAGATATGTACAGTTTAATGATGATGATGGTAATAACAATATAGAAAACTGCTATTGGAGAAAGAAACAAAACCCAGGAAGAAAGGCTGCAGATGAAAGCAGCTGCTCAGCAGCAGCTGAGCACAGCCCAGGCAGTCCCCAGGCAGCCGTGCCCAGCCAGGCTCCCCAGGTCAGCCTGGTGCTGCTGACCATGGGGCCACTTGGAGCGTTGTCCCCTGGGTCAGCAGGGCCAGCTGTCCTGGCTGTGTCCCTTCCCAGCTTGTGGTGCACCCCAGGCTACCCAGTGCTGGGTGGGATGGGGAGCAGAGAAGGCCTGGACTCTGCAGTGACTAAAACATCCTGCAGTTATCAGCTCTGTTTACAGCACTAATCCAAAATATCACCCCATACTGTGAAGAAAATTAATTCTGTCCCAACCAAAACTAAGTTTAGTTGAATGCTGGCTTAATACTTTGAGAAATTTTGTTTACCGTTAGAAGAGAATATTTCTCAAAACTCAGTGACTTTTTAAGTGATCTTGTAAGTAGTGTTAACTTTCCCAGAAATTATTTCTTTCTTTTTTTTTTTTTTTTGTTTTAATATTTGGAGAGCTGTGTTGAATTCAGTATGAAAACCTGATGTTTCCAAATGGCCAGAAAAATCCTAATAGGAAAAAAATGCAGTGGTTCATACTTATTTTTCCCCTTATGCACTCCCTTAGCTATTGCAAGGATCTTGGAAAGCATATGAAAAGATGATAGTAATGAGCCTGACCTCTAACAAACTGTCATTTAAAAGCTTTTGCCAAAGCTAATGGAGCTATGTGAAAAAAATTAAAAAAGCACAATAATGCTGTCAGACATCCAAAATTTCCTGTTAGAAAACAGGGTTTTAAGTTGTAGAAGGGCACAGTGTATCCCTTCTGCTTTTCCTAACAGAGTTTTCAAACCAGGTGTTTTGTTAGTCCAGCTCTAACCCCAGAAAATTCGTATTAGAACTTTCTGAACTGATGAATAAACATTTTGGTGCATTCTCCTGCCTTGATAAGGGATTTATGTTAGCACTGGAGGTAATAATTACCTGTGTGTTGAGGATAAATGTTTTCATTTTCTTCAGTAGCAGGTTAATCTTTGTTACCTCCTCTACTAATGGAATACTGCAGTGTTCCTTTGTGCTATTTTGTGGGTGCATTAGGATCTTCTGACTTCCATAGTCTACTAGGCAAGAAAATGAAATGTCTGGAAAACTGCCAGCATAATGCTTTTCAATACCATTTTAGGTGTGTGGACCAGCATTAGGTGCAGTTTGTATACTTGTAATCATTCTATAGCTATTCAAGTTAAGAGATGTTCTGAATCATAGTGCAAGAGAAATCCCACCAGATGAGCTTCAGGTTTTAATTAGTTTTTATGCACTTCATTGTTTGTTACTGTAGTCATGCCTCATGATCACCATAGTCCTTAAGGAAGGTTGTACCCCTGGCTCCTATTGAAAACCCATTCTTCATTCACAGCAACAGCTTTGCACAGTGCCGGGATACTATTGCTACAGTAACATGAGCATTAAATATCTGTACTTGCATTGTATTAGTAGATCATTACATAAGAAAGTACTGAAAGAATGTATTCAAAGTTGCAGAGTTCTAGCACTTGAAATAGAAAGTGAGAAATCATCTTGCCAATGCTGCACTAATAACTTCTTTTTTGATTTGTGGATTGAAGTTGAAATTATTGGCTCTGGGTGTAATACCCAAGGCATGAAACTGGTTTTGAAGGACCAGATTCAGACCCATAAGATTTTGATGTTCCAGTTCATCCTGAAGTCCAGCTGCTGTTGCAGCTGAAGATTTTTAACATTCTAGCAAATGGTATCAGGGACCTGTGAGACAAAGAACATACAAGAGTCTTGTCTGTGCAGTTTCAGTGACGTGTCTAGACCACAGATGAAGTCTGCAGTAGAGATTGAATTTGTCAGTGGTGTCAAACATGAGACTGTCCTCCCAAGCTGTTGCCATCACGTATCTTCAGCTTCTTAAGACACTATGTACCCTCCTCTGAGATGAGGAGTCTGTAGACCATCTTTTCCAGAATTTGTAAACCTGTTCCCTATGCTGCGAAAGCAAAGGACTAGCACAGAGAAGGGATAAAAGCCTGAGATGGAAGATGAAATCTTACATCTTACTCTGATGCAGAATGGTGTACTTTAGGTACTCTGGCCTGGAAGATGTTGGTGTGCTCTGTTAGCACTTACGCTTGTACCATAAATATAACTCTGTAAGAGCTGTGAAGAACTGATCTGCACTGCTGTATTGGGGGTTGGTGTACAGTCCTGCTCATCTCAGGAAGCTTCAGAAAGGACCTTGGCAAATTTATTGAAGAGTGATTTCATTATTAAGTAGTGGCAGAAATATATGTTTCTGTTGCACTTGAGTGAACCATGAATTTCTGCAGAGTTTATATATTGGCCACATCTGGGTGGGTTTTTGTGTGGGTGTCCCAGATAGTTTAACTGCCCCCATTAAATTTCAAATAATTGCTCAACAAACTTCAGCATTCCAAAGAGCAATTTGCCGATACATTTTGACTTTAAAATCTATTTTTCTGTAGCTTTATTTTAAGAAATAGATATTCACCTATAGTGGAAACTGTACAGTTCTAGGCAGATGGAACTAGAGGTGGCAGAATGTACATGACAAAGCTCTGGTCAGTGCTTAATTTTAGCAAAGTTAAATACTTTGCTGGGAAATACTAAGCAATCTTGATGATAGTACTGTAAGCTCACATAAAATGTCCCAGATATTTCCTTGGAAATAAGGCAAAGAAACAACTTCTTGGAAGTAGTTTGGGGGTTGGTTGGGGTTTCTAAAATTTTTTTTGTAATTTTAATGGTTGTGGTGATTGTTCTTGATTAGCTTGCTTTGCTATCAGTAGCAGTGTAAAACAGTGTAGTCAACCCCACTGCCCCAGTCCCTGCCCACAGAAAAATAAAATAGACAAAAATGTGTGTTAGGAAAATGAGTTCTCATTTATACCTCATTTATTTCTCCAGTTATTATAAAACCTGATTCAAAACTGTGAAACGTGTTTCTGGTGCCATTCATGGTCATTGAAGTGGTAACAAGGAATCTGTTGAGTGTTTAGAAATCCTTCTGGTGATGGTTCTGGCTGTTTATATTTTTGATTTTTATCCTGTAGCTAAAACTTTTGCTCACAGTTTAGCACAGGTTAGGGGTTTTTTCCTATATTGAAAGCTGCTTTGTGAACAAGCAATTATTTTTGGTTTAAATAAGGCAAGGAGCTCCACGGCCCATGATTTAAGAGATAAATGGATGTTTTGATAGCCTTTTCTTACTCTTGTTACCTAACAAGATTCATGTACATGTTTTAGACAATGAATTGCCAGCAGGACTTTGTCTTACACCAAAGATTCTCCTGTGGAACTGATTTTAGTATATGAAGGAAGGGATTTCCAGTGTTTGCCTTAAGGCATTCAAAATCAGCTTAACCTTTGGCTTTATTGTGGATAAATTAGTATGGAACACATTTTGAAATGTGATCATTGCTTTGTGATGAGTGAGCTGTAGTGACCAAAATACTTTCTCCATTTGTCTAAGGCAAATTTTATTCTATCACAGACTTACCAGTCCTAATTTAACAAACTTCTACAGTGTAAGAAAATCTGCTTCTGATTTGTTTTCCTGGTCTTAATTTTAAGGTTTGGGAAAGCGTCCTTACACTTCATCTACTTGAAGCTCATGTCAAAGACAAGCTTAGAGAGCAGCTGTAAAATAAAAAAAAGATAAGTGAAGGAGCCTTATTAAAACGGTGTCAGTAAATTGATGTGCACTACTAAGAATGGAAAAGAGAAGGAATTTTGTGAAACTGAAAGAACAAGGGTAATAGAAAACCCAAAGAACCCCCAGCTGTTAGTGTGGTTTTAGAGGTGGCAAATTCAGGAGTAAGTTGAAGAAAGATGATGTAATCAAGTGTATGTAGTCATGTGTTTAGTACAGTGTAGAGATCTTGGAAACATTAGAACTGATTTAATATTTTTTTAAAATACTGACTCTGTATTCCAATGCATACAACTGTTAGTAAATACACTGCGTCTTTTGTAGACGGTGGACATTCACAAAGAGAAAGTTGCTAGAAGAGAAATTGGTATCTTGACTACAAACAAAAACACCTCAAGAACTCACAAAATCATTGCACCAGCTAACTTGGAGCGACCAGTTCGCTACATCAGGAAACCTATTGATTATACAATTCTAGATGATATTGGACATGGAGTGAAGGTAGGTGATATTGTTAAAACAGCCAAACTGCAAATTCATTGTCTTTGTATATTTTCAAAATAACCTGATGCTTTTCATAGTAATATACCAGTTTCTCCTTGTCTGGACAATGTGTCTATACACAGGAGAGGAGTCCTGTCTGATTTCCAGTTGTCCCTTCCCCTTCTCTTACCCCAGTGTTTCTAAATGTTTCAAACTCACTGAATCTGATTTCTAATTGGGACTGTGAGTCTCACCTTTTAAAATGCTTCTGAATATCAACTTGTGTGATGCTGCTATTATTGTTTGGGTCAGTCACCAGGGATCTACGTGGGGACTGAAGGGCTAACGACCATCACTTTTCTGCCTGAATTAGCACCACAGAGTGTGATCCAGCTGTAATTGCCATTGGTTTACTTTGATATTTATGCAAAGGAAGGGTTTGCATGAGAAGTGTTATGGGCTCCCTTTTCTTCTTTCTGCCAGGGTCAGTTATACACAAACCCAATGGTGTGCTTTGTTAAAGGGACCTCTCTACAACTTTTGTGTCATACGGTGTTTTGGGATGGGAATATTACTGCCAAGTTTAAAGCCAGCTGATTTTCTCTTTAAAGATTAGGAAAAAAGAAGGAATTTTAGGGCAGAGATCAAACTGAGACACAACTGGTGGCTGTTAGATCAATGTACACAGCAGCAGTGATATCATGTTTGAGGTTAGATATGCATTTTTAAAAGCACATCCTGAATATAAACACAGTTATAGCAGGTGTGAGCTCATTGTTGACTTGTGCTACCAGGAAAGCAAGTACGGAAATGAGAACACTGACAGGAAATGAAAAGTAAATAACACAAAATGATGTCATTTTTACAAGGCAAACTAACAAATCTGTAAACCTGCTAAGTAGCAGTACCAGTAAGATGCTTCTTCCAGACAAAGTACACCAGAATCTCTTTTGCTTGACTTGTAACTGGATTAGGTTACATCTATTGTCCTATTTGATTTGTCTGCTTGGTGGCTATTTAAATGGCAATAGGTGGTTTAACCTAACTTTTAAAATTCAAATTCCAAGTAATTTGATTTAAATATCTCTCCCAAGTAATTTTATTTAAGGTCTTTTCAACGTCCCGTTTGTTAATAGAAAGTCTCCTTCCCCCATTTCTTACCCAAAGAATCAACCTCTGAACAGATTTTAAAAAGGACAAACAAAAAAGCATACCAAACTTTAATAGCTACAGTTTTTACCAGGAAGCTATTACCAGTTGTGTGTTAAAATCTGCTACCAGTTTTGAATTTATGCAGGTCAGCAGATCTCCTCCTGGATATGGATGGAGCATGTTAACCTGAAGGATTGCTGTTGCTAGTATTTTAATCATCACTTCTTGTTTTAGGGAGATCATTTTAGAACTCGTTAAAGAATAGTTTTTAATTGCTCTGCAGCACAATCTTATTTAGCACTGGCTCTAAATCATTATAATTGGTATCCCACTTACCTCAATGTAGCAGTCTTACTAAGATGCATGAATTATGTTCTTCTGAAAGAACATAGTTCATTGAATGGATTATGATTCAAGTTTGTTTTACATCCATTTGTTACGCTTGTGATAGACTTAAATTTTATTTACTATGCACTATGTTTATCTGGAAAATGAAGAAGTATTGTATAGTTGTGAAAAAATAATCACAGAATTGGAAGTCATGCTATTCTTAAGATTGTAAATTTGTTCCAGTCAGGTTAATCCTGTGTTTTGGACAGAGGAAAGAACACCTCTCTTGCTGATGGGGGAAAAGGTGGCCAGTTGTGCTTATGAACCTGTTTTTGTTCTGCTTGAGTAACTACAGATTAGTTTATTAGATCTCTGGCTATAGAACAGAGAGAAACCAATAATACACGTAGAAGCTTTAAATTTGCCTACATATAGCTCTTTATTGTTTGAGCTGTGATACTTTTCCCTTCAAGTGAGCATTCAGGAGGAGTTGTTGCATAAGCACTGTTAAAGTTTCAGTTAGCATCAGGATTCCTCAGTCTGCATTCTTTGTCCTTTTTCTGCTGAAGTTTCTGCTCCAGTACTTGGACCCAGATTTATGTATTTTCAGGACAGGCAGAATGCTGATGCAGCAGACATTCATTGCAACCCCTGAGAAAGATGGCAAGCTGGACAGAATAATACAGGAGTAAAAGGGAGGATTCTTAACTGAGAAGTTCAGTATGCCATGCTGAGAGAAGTGGTACAGGTCCTTAAGCATCTTACTTCTTCCATTCAGAAATTTGAAGCGTGGTGGAGATGATGTTCAGGAAGGGTTGCTGTATAGTATGATTTCTAAATAGATGTGAGAGAATTCAAGTGCCTCTGTATCATCCCAGCAGCCCCTCCTCATCTTCCCTCCCTGAAGCTGCAATGATGCAAAAATCTAAAGAATTTTTTGTGAGAGAGACTTGCTTTCAGTTTTTTTCAAATGTTTGCCAAGTTACAAAGTCTTCCAACCTGTTGCTCCCATCAAAGAGTTCTTTAGTGAAGAGAATGGGATAAAAATAAGTGCTCCCTTCAGAGAGGTGTGTATTAAGACACTAGTAATCACGCAGTGCTGCTGAGGTTGCTGCAGACGGACCTTCCAGTGACACCTTCCAGTGTCACTGACACTGTGGCCTGTACAGGGGGATCTGCTGTACGAGGCAGAGACCATATTGGTTAATTGATGCACAGAACTTTAAACTCAAGGACAGGAGATTTTCTAGTAAATCAGATTGTGTTTCTTTTTAGTAGTAGAGCAGGGTCTCCCCTAAAGTGATGGGACAAATCAGTCACTCTGGATGCTCAGCTATTTTTCCAAATATTTAAATAATTATTTACTTGAATGTTTAAATATTTACCTGAATATTTACTGTTTAGTGCTGCAGAAAGTGTAACAAATTTAATGATACATTTAGATGAATTGAACTAAAAATCATCAACTAAAGATCATTCAAAGGGAAAGACAAGTAATTTTAAAAGAAATTTTTATGGAGAAAGAAGATGTATAGCAATGTGCCAGTAAGATGCAGAACTTGGTGTCAAAAAGCTAGCACTTAGGTTTTAAAGTAAGATTTTGCTGTTGGTTAGTATCAATTTGTACTTTAGGAAATGTGTATATGTGGTACAGTATCCATAAAAAGTACTTCTTACAAGATGTAATGATTTGCTCTTGATCTTTGTTCAGGAGAGATCTCATGGCATCAAGTTAATAAACAGCATTTTCTGGAAAAGAGCATACATTAGCTTGTTATGTTAGAAGCTTCCATTTCAGCTACTTGTAAAAGTGCTAATGCATGTAAACAATTTAAATGAGCTTGGGCTCATTTTGAAGGCTAGTCTTTGACAGCTCAAATAAATTAATCTCTGAAGTTAATCCATCTAGATCTCATGATACATTTTGAAAGAAGCTGCCTTTTTGTTAGCACTGTAAGAACTTGAGCAAACAGTGTACAAGCATTTGAATGTTAATTTTAAAGTAATAATTTAAAGGCTTTGTGGTCAATGTATATTAGAAGTTTCAGCTTGAAGATCTTTTGTTCATGACATTCTGCTTTAACCACTCTTTCTATGATCTACTGATACATTATTTTGTTAATGCTGAATGCTTAACTTTTTCTTTCTTTTTCCTTTTTCTTCATATCCTGAAGTTCCAACTAACCTTTCAATGCTTTTTTTCCTTACCTCTTTTATTTGCTCCATTTATGCATTAAGTGGTTGCTTAGATTTAAGGTAAGAAACCCCAGGGCTGGATTTCCATTCTTCCTCTGAGATTATTACACACGGGGAGATGATTGACATCAATGCTACTGATTGTTTAAAACAACACCCGCTCTCCCTTCTGTGTCACAGAACTTCTGTTGAGTAACTCATTGTGGATAAGCATTTTGTGATATAAATTGCTGTGTATATGAAAGGAAGTTAACACAGTTAATTTTAAAAGCTTTGTAGTAAAATATTAGCTGCCCTCAGCATATTTAGGAGACCATTTATGAGGGAGGGATGTTGTGCTAGCCTTGTGTAGACAAAAATGTACATGGACTAGATAGCAGGTGAATATGAACCTCCCCCTGTGTAATATTCTTTTTATCCTATATACGGTGTAAGTGATGGTTTGATTTGGATTAATGTTTCAGTGTGAGATTGCTCAGATAATGGGCTCCAAAGGTGTGTAACAAATTCAAATCTGTATATTATTTTTTTAAAGTTGCAGTATTCTTACTTTTTTCAGAAACTGATAGCAGTGCTTAAATACTGAAGGACACTTATCTATAGAAGCTTCTAGAAATTTTGTAATTGTGTAAAATACAGAACTGTTGAACAAGATAAGTGATTTATTTAGTTGAATATTAAATGAATAGTGCATCAAAGAACTCAGGCTGAAGTATGTCAAATTCTTTAAATGTTAGTAGTATTAGTGGCTGCAGAAGCAGCAATAAAAAGCATCAAATCAATTAGACAAGCAATTAAGTTACATGATACTATGGTGGAGTTCATAGTTCATTAATTAACAGATAGGTTATGGCCTTTATTGAGTATGGTCTCCTGAAGTGCAGCTGGTTTGGGGAAAGAGGGAGGGAAAGTTTTTTTGTAGCAGGTACCACTGGTGTAATGAGGGATCTGTATTTTAGAACATAGAATGCCAATATGTAGAGTGAATATATTAATTAAAGGAGGCTTTGAGTTGACGTGAAATATTATGTATTTTCTGTGCTTGGAAAAAGCTAAAAGAAAAGCCTGCAAATTCTTGAGATTGCCTGTAAAACTAAGTATGTAATAATGTCCTTGTGCAATTGGACAGATGGTACTTTTAGTCAGGTATTTCAGTATATGTAGCATCTCTGATAACAATGGAAAACTCTTAATTTATGAGAGAATTCTCACATGTCATTTGAAATTTATTTTTACAAAGGTGTGTGAGGTGTACAGTATTTCAACTCACTTAGTATTTATAGGTTTTAAATTTGAGAATGGCAAAATATGTCTCCTCCTTGATTTTTTTATTGTCTGTGTACATAAAATGCACACTTTTGATGCTGAATATGTCTTATTCTGGACACATTTAATACTGGATCATAGTTTTCTCAGTGTTCTTAAAAAAACAAGTTGCAAACTCAGTTTTCTTTGTTGCTCTCTGCAGCTGCAGTTTATAAACAAGTAATGACTAAGAAAAGTTTTAAAATCAGGTAATTACAGATTATATGTGAACGGACACATCTGTGCATTATCTGCAGTGGCAATAAGAGTTTCTACAGCTTTTCAGACTAAATATTTTTTCTGTTTATAAGTTGGAATGAACATTTTTTTTTTTTTGTTATAACACCGTTTCTTTATTTATCAAAGTGAATCCAATTAGAAATTTGATTTGAGGACTCAAACATGTCAGTCAGCTTCTCATTGGCAAAACATGAGGGTTTAAAAGAAGAAACAAAAAATGCAAAAAGCAGAGCAGCATCTCTCAGTAGACCTGAGTTGTAATTTGTCTCACTGTAGTCACTGTGCATCAGGCTGAAAGAAGACTGAAAAGCAGTTAGTAACTCCGGTTCTGTGTGAATGGCTATTTTACTTCACTTAAAGGTGATTGGATATGAAGTGTTTAGCCTGCATTTCTCTTTTGTGACTGCAAAAAAACCTTAGCCTTACCTAAGTGCTATAATTTGAAACTGACTGTAGCATTGGATATGTGTCTGATTAACTTAAACTTTAAACAGATTTTGAAGCAAATTTCAATCACAAGGCTGAGGAAAATCAATTGAAAATGACATTGTTTAAGCCTTTTTGTATTCACCAGGCTTGGTTCTTCAATTACTTTACGTGGGTGAATGTGGTAAAAACAAATAAGCTCACTTGCTGAAGCTTCTACTTGTGGTCATTTTCCAAAACAGGGCTGAAATTTATACATTTCACTTCCATATAAACTGTTAATGACCTGGCAAGCAAATAGTTTGATTAGACATGCACAGTAAGTATTTGAGTGGCTGACCACAGCCTGAAAAGAAATTTACTTTGGGGTAGCAGATGATGGGCCAAAAGTGTGTTCATCATCTCTGTAGCCTTAAGAAGGTGAAGCAAGGCATGGAAGGGAGTTTTCATTCAACCTTGGGTTGTTTGTTCCTGTAATTGGATATAAAATCTTGCTCAAGAAGGTCAAGGAACTGCCTGAAGTTTCTGAATATAATCCTTGAAACATCGTTGACCAGACACTTTTTTCTTACTAGGTTTTGGGCAAAAAATTATTCTTTGGATATCCTGAAAGTTCTAGAAAATACAATGTGAATGTAAACCACCACTTAAAAACTTCGGGCTGTGTCCAGCTTTAGAACTAGATCCTCCTGAGGTTTGATTGTGTTGAATATCTGTTATTCAGGATTTTGGGGGGGGAAAAACAACCAACCAACCAACCAAAAATAACCCAACCCCCCAAAAGCCCACCTTGCTTGCTTTCTTGCAGGTAAGTGCCTCATGTCTGTATAAATGCAAGACATTGAAAATAGTTTTTGCAGTCTCTTGACCAGCTCTCAAGTCTGACCAAATATGTATTTCTGCACTTCTTGTTCAGTGATTTTTTTTCTTTTTTTTTTTTTTTTTTGCATGTGAAAATATTCCCAAGAATTAAATTGAATTGAATGAATGGCAGAATTTATCAGTTTTAGCTAATTTATTTCAGTACAAATTCCTTATACGGTAGAGTGCTAAAGAAACTCAGTATGTTAAATGCTGATAAAAATGTAACTGTGAAGAAAACTCAATCATATTCAGGACCATATAAGATGGTGTTTTAATCACTGGATTTTATGAAAAACTAGTTTCCAAAAATAGAAATTGGCCAATTAAGTCTTAATTAGTAATAAAATTAAACGTAAGAGGATAGTTTGAGTACTCTAGTCAGTGCTGTATTGTATCTTGAAGTCATCAGATGGTACCTTTCTAAAACTGTAGCTCAATAATGGAAAATATTGGATGAAATACCCTTTTGAAACAGAATGGTCTATAGGGATCCATTTCTTTATAGTTCATTTTACAGCTGTTTACAGCTGTGGGGCTGGATCCCAGAGCATTTTCTGGGATGTCTTACCAAGAATCTGCTTTTTAAGTAGTTTCTGTAGTTTCTTCTTCAGCAAAACTTCCAATTCCAGGTCCAGTGCTGACAAAGTTACAGCTTTGGTAGAAGATATTTTTCTGTGGTGCATGTGCTTGCTAATTCATCTATAAAAAGCTTCTGCAAGGTATCCAGTAAAAAAATAGCAACATAACCAAGATCTCGTTGGAATTATTTGGTGTTCCACAACTTCTGTTGATAATTTTTTCTACTTTTTTTTTTTCTTCTGTGAAAGAGGAAGAAGAATTATTTGAAAAATTAATTTTTCCCTGCATGTATTTGGCACAGACACTGTGCCCTACTTGTCTTGGTTTGTCTTCTTGCTTTTACATCAGTCAGCTGTGTTTTTTTTTTTCTTGAGCTTTGTGCCCAAGTCATTACTGCCTCTCTTATTGTTTTCCTGTTCTAAACACAGTGGTTGGCTGGTTAGCTGTGCAGTTGTGAGCAAAGGCAGACAGATACTCCTTTGTCTTTCTGGTTGGAGGCTCTCTTTTGCTATACATTTTCTTAAAATGATTTGCATGATTTAAACTGGAAATCAGCCCCAGCCCTGTGGGGTCTTGCAGTCAAACAAACCACCATCAGACAGATGCATTCCTCTGCTTTCACCCTCTCATTAAATCAGCTGCATCTGGGTAGTTCCAGCTGTGCAGAACCAGCGGAAATGATATCTGAAACAGCGCAACTCCTGGCAAATACCAGCTTACTCCAGAAAAAGGATTTTTTTTCAACTTGACAGTGAATGCAAATGTGACCTTGAGTTCTGGTGGTTGCTTCAGATTTTAGATGTTTGTAAGAGGGATGTGTGTGGGTGAGGATTTGTGTATGGAAACTGTATTTACAACCATATGTACAAAACAGAAAAGGCAATACAGCAAAGTTTGGAAGAGGGGGCATTAATGGCCTTCCTTCCCCCTCCAGTAGAAATTCTAGAAGGAGACAGCTGTATATATTACAGTGTTTTAATCTCAGTTGTAGTTGGTGCAATTTTAGTTTTTTTTTAGCATCTTGCATGCTTTTATTTTCAAGGATCTGTCCATTTTGATCAGAGCTGTTGAAATAATTGTGCATTTTGAATTTCTCGTCTGTGATTATTTGGCAATAAGTCAAAGGGTAAGTTACTTGCACAGGGTTGTTTAACTTAGAGTAGCTGATTTTAAGGCCATCACTCCTGTCAGATTTGAAGACAACCCTGTGAATTTTAATTACTTGCTCTCTGAACATTTCAATTTCAATGTTGAAAAGTAATTTCCCTGAAACTAGATCTACTGTCAGTGAATTTCCTCATCTTTCAGGTTAGCTTTTTTTAAGGATGGTTTTTTTTTTTTTTTGCTAAATTCCTGGACTAAAAAGGGATTTTTTTTTTTTATTGTTTAGCCACATTTTCTAAAACTTTCTCCCAGCCTTTGTCAAGGATCAGTGTATTTGCAGTGTTAATGAAAATATCAAGCAGTCACTGTGTTAGTGAGGTGAGTGTTGCCTCCACTTGTGGCTGTACCGGTGTGATGTTCCAGCATCCTCCACCTCAGCCATCCTTTCTTTTCAAGTAGCTGTAGCCCTGGGGATGCCTAGAAGCTAATTTTTCTTCTTGCAGTCATTGTATATATAATAATAGCATTATTTGTATTAAATATATGGAATTTTATATTAACTGTGAAGTGATAGCCAGTGATTACATCCTCTCATCAGAAACAGTAGTGTAGCCAGGTAAAAACCTCTAAATGGACTGTTCAGGGACACACAGATTGGTCTGTCATCTAAAGTCATCCAAAAGCAGAGGCTGAGGGGGCTGTTTGAAATACAGCAACTGGCAATTCAGTGAACATTTAATTAAGGTGGGTTTTGTTGGTTTGTGGGCTTTTTTTTTTTTTTTTAAATTCAGATATGTAGGTCGGTGAAACAGACATGTTTAATGAAAGAGGAAATACAGGCGGTGCTGCAACTTTAAAAAAAAATTCAGATTTTGCTATTTCATAAATGTTCCGTGTATAGAATAAAATGTATTTCATTTTACACTTTCCCTTCTCCCTTCAAGTAGTTGTAGTTCAGTGCTTACCTCATCCCTCACTTGAATTAACTTTAGATTTCTTGTTGCTTAGAGTTGGCTTAAAGGACTTTATAATGCCATGCAAAATAATTTTGTCTTAAATTGACATTACAGAGTACTCTTGCACAACTAAATCCAAACGTCTGTTTTTGAATCTGAGAAAATACCCCTTCCAATGCTTGGGTTTCCTTTTCCTCCCTACAGATTGAAAATGTGATAGCACTGGGATTATTTAGAGCCAGAGAATAAAGTTTCAGTGGATTATAATACCGTATTACTCTTCCCCCTGTTGTCAATATTTATCAATTCACTAACCTAAACATTGCCTAGGTTTTTAAGTGAGTTGTTAGAGTCAAAATTTGAAGGAGTAATTTGCCTTCCACGTTGTTTGCAAATACTCGAGTGCCTTGATGACTTTCATTTTTCTATAGGAGGTGGGGGCAGTGGCCATGACTTATGTTTTAGAAAGAAGAAACTCTGTGAGAGCATGACAGGAAGAACAGAGAGAGGGATGTAAGCACACTTTTTTAGGTTTGCTGAGTATCTCTGTGCCTGAGCAATAGCTCAGGCAGTTGTAAATCCGAGCTGTTTTGTAAGCAGACCATGTACTGATTCCTGTAAGGATGCGTGCATTGAGGGAATTTTGCTTGGCTGGCAGACTACAGAGAAGCAAAATGCACATTGGTAACAATTGTTTACAATTCCTAGATTAATCAGTCAGTCAGGAATGCAAATGAGTTTTTGAAAGGACTTACAGTAAATTATTTTATATAAAATTTACTTCATCAGTATTTTAACCTGACCAAGGGGAAGTGGACAACCGTAGTTATATCACAGCACTGCTAAATTTTTTTCTCCCTGTCCATTTATTTATAAACTCTCAGAGATAAAATTGCTACAGATTTAATCTGTGGGAAAAAATGACCTTTTCTATTTTTCTCAAAATACTTTTCTCTGTATGTTTACATATATATAAATAATATTTAAAGTAAATATCTTTAAAGGTTTTTATGAACTGTGAAAACATTAAAGGATCATATTTATAGATTGCTTTGACTTCTCCATATCTGTATAAATCACATTAGATTGTGGCCTGTTAGATAAGCCTTAGTGTTTTTAAACAGTATTCAAAAATATTTTTTGCAAATTTACAGTAGTGTCATGTGAAATAACTGCCTTTTTCTCAAAGGATGACTGGGAGGTTCGGCCCAAGTTAGGTACAGTGTCTGTGTTCTTAGAGATTTAATGTTTATGTGATAGCCTGAAGGCAAATTAACTTTTTTGTACAATTTCTAAAAACTATGTAATTAAGAGTCCTTTGAGCGCAACTCTTGATTTCTAGCAGAGTGGAAATTGCATATAAAACGCATGGCCTCTCAATTTTTTTTGTTTGTTTCAACTTTCCCTGACTTAAGAGTTAATTGCTAAAGGCATCTCAGTGTCTCTCCCCTCAACCCTGAGCTCAGTGAAGGCCGTTTTTCTCCCCGTTCTTCCATGCAGGTCAGCACCCAGAATATGAAGATGGGTGGGCTGCCTCGCACAACACCGCCCACCCAGAAGCCACCAAGTCCACCAATGTCAGGAAAAGGAACTATTGGGTAAGTGCAGTTACTGAGCAGGTGAACAGAAGGGAAAAGAGGGAAGGTTCTTTTTTCTTTTTTTCTGTAGTGGGCGAGGTTTCATGGTTCTATTTTAACCTTCACAAAGGCCAAGAGAGGTGTTAAATCTGCATCCTCTTATACTGATCGTGTCTCTACATTAGTGCGCTGCTGCTACAAGACAGTGGGCATCATCAGCCTTTCCCAACAGGAACCTATTTCTCAGTGCAGAACACTTGCAGTTACATACTTCACAGTAAAATGTGGTGCTAAACAACTGAAAAATGAGGACATGGCACTGTTCATTAATTATTTGTGCTAAGCTTGATGAAAGTACTTTCCTGTGAAGTTTATGAACCTGATTTTGGCCTTAGGAAAATGTGTTGCAAATGGCATGAATGCTGTTTGCTGGTGTGTGATTATGTATATACATACAGAAGCTGATGTTTTATTTTAATGTAAGGTAACGGCTTGCCTTTTAAACAACAATAGGAAGTGCAGCACAGAGTTTACTGATTGAAGACTGAAGCACCTGAAGAACATCCCTAATCGCTTTTTGCCTTCATCCTACAAAATAATTACTACAAAGTTCTAGAAAAAGCCCATTCTTAAAGCTCGCATTCGTGATTAGCATGTAGCTGTCTTTCAGAGAGTGAGCAGTGTGTGTGTCTGTGTGCTGCCCTAACTCGCTGCTGTTGTGTGCCTGTGCCGTGCAGGCGGCACTCCCCGTACCGCACGCTGGAGCCGGTGCGGCCCCCGGTGGTGCCCAACGATTACGTGCCCAGTCCGACGCGCACCATGGCCCCGGCCCAGCAGAGCCCCGTCAGAACGGCCTCGGTCAACCAGCGCAACCGCACCTACAGGTACCGGCCCCTCCTTCTGCGAGCACAACTGCTGTGCTGCACAGCACCTGCACCTCCTCATCCTATGGACTGGCAGTCCATTGGCCTGATGAGAGTGAGCACTCGTGAAACCAGAACAGGGAGTCATGTCAAGGTTATTCACTTCACCCCCTTTCACCTCAGTTTTAGTGCTGCCACTTAGAGTACTTAATTAATTACTAAGATTGTGAACTCTTTCAAGGAGGTAGATCATGATACTGTTTTACCTAAACGATTACCAAACTTTATACACACTTGCCTTCTACAAGTTGAAGGGCTGCTTAGATGCTTATACTTGACATTTTCGAACAGTCTTTGATGTTTATCGATTGAATAACTGCAATTGTAGAATAATGTTTTGGGGATATTGATAACTTCAATTATCATTACCAGAGGCTCTGCAGAAGACTAGCTTTTCCTCTAGGATAATTAGTTTAATGATGTGATAAATCTAAATACTTTCCTTGAAATCTTTTACTTTTTTAACATAAGAACTTGAGGATGGCTAAACAAGTGGACTTAAAATATAAGAAATCTGAATTTTACTTTCTTACAAATTTCAGGCTTTAGTAGCTTCGTATGAAAGCATGTGAATCACAGCCTAAACACTGTAAGTTTTAAAGTTATAGAAAAAAGGTCTGTATTTGCTCTGTAGGGGCTTAACAACCCTGTAATGACATGCTTTGAACAAGATTCTGGAAATGTTTCATTTTTGGGCAAGTTCACTAAGGCTAATTTACTGAAAAAAAACCCTCTTGTGTTGTTGTCCAAGTGTAAATTTCAGGAAAGCCCAGCTTTGTATAGGTTTATATCATCTGAGTTTCTTTTCTCTTGTTCCCTGTTGCTTCTCTGTTTTTGTAAGATGCTTGTGAGGGATCTTACGTTTCAGCGTGAACAGCAGCATATTCATACCGTGGTTACTTTGGTTTCTTACAGCAGCAGTGGCAGTAGTGGAGGAAGCCACCCAAGTAGTCGGAGCAGCAGTCGAGAGAACAGTGGAAGTGGAAGTGTCGGTGTTCCCATTGCTGTTCCCACACCATCTCCTCCTAGTGTGTATCCAGGTAAATGGAAACTTCTTGTTCCTCTTTCTGCCTCACTGTTAACTTTGAGCATTTGCAGTTTCCTAAACTCCAAGGGAAGGAAGCCCAGAGTTCATTGCTATTGATAATATGAATTTGAATCAAGTAGCATCTTCTCTGAGAGTGTCAGTGGGCTGTAATGTTCCTTTTATGCATTAATTTGTTTATCAGAATTTTTTTCTTGGCTTCCTGCATGTGACAAGGTAGGACACAGCACCTTTTCCAGTGGGCTGAGGGACACTCCTCCCTTGTCCTTATAAGCAAATAAAAGTTTTTTCATTTGCTGTTTATGCAGATACATAGAAGCATGTTTTTAGGAAATTAGATGGAATGAGAGGCAGGCACAGAGTAAATCTTGAGTACATCAATGCAGGCCTGAATTGTCACAAAGAGATACTTGTTCAATGTAATGGTCCCAGATTTTCTAGAAGTAGGAAGTGTTATTAGTACTTCTTTTTCCTTTGCTCAGCCTTTTCAGTGAAGAAGAGCCTATAATTGGCTTGCAGTGAAATACATCATGCTTCTGAAACAAAGAGCTGGAAATTTTTTGCTTTCCTCTTTATATTTTCTAATTCATACAAAAGCTAAAGACAGCCATGCTAGAGATTGGAGAATAAATAACACAATGCAAAGACATCTTTCAAAAGTAATGGCTTTCACTGAAAAATTTTGGGCTGTGTTCCCTTCAGATGTGAAAAGAAGTGGATTTGCTTGACCCTCATTTACCATCTACACAGGAATGAGCCTTTCTTTAACAGATCCATTGTTTTCTCATCTCGTGCATTCTGAAATACTGTGCTGCTAATAAATAGCTAACACTGAATAGTCAGAGGCTTTCTCTAATCCTTGCTAACATATCTCCTTATTAACTCCTCCTCTCTTCACTTAGCCCCTGCTGGCTCAGCTGGCACTTCTCCCCTTCCTGCTACCTCTGCTCCTGCCCCCACTCCTCCTGCTCCTCCTGCCCCTTCCTCCACTGCCCCAGATGCTGCTGCTGCTGCTGCAGGAGCTCAGCCCCTTGCTGATGGCTTCACCTCTCCAACTCCCCCTGCTGTTTCTTCCACACCCTCTGCAGGTGAGTGTCTGCTCCAGCTGCTGGCAGATGAACCCAGATGTGATCATGATCCAAGGCTTTGCAAAGTTACTTCAGCAGCAGTGATTCATAATTTTAAAAAAAGCTTAATTATAACTAGAAAATATCTGCTAATACCCAACTGTAACGTCATGGTTACAGTAGATAATTCAAAGTGTGCTGATTTTATTAAGAGCAGTCATTTAATTTTATAATTTTATAATTTTATTATTTTTACATTTATATAATTTACTAAATCGTAATTTTATTTCTGTTTGGATACTGAGAACATCATAGAATAATTATGTTTGGAAGGAACCAGCACTGATAGTTCTGGGTCTTATTATTTTTTATTATGCAGACTATTATTATTTGTTTTCATATGTGGTACTTAGGGTGTATATTGCAACTTCCTTTTTTTAGTGCTACACTTTTCACTTTCTCATGTGCTGAAGTTGCAGTGTGTAGCAGTTACTGACCATAACACCGTCCTCCATCACCTTTTGATGAGGTTATTGCAGTGTAAAGATCTCCTTCAGACAGCCAAATTCTTGTGTAGCTGCCTGCATGCTTTGCTGCTTTACATTATGGTGGAGGCTGCTTACAAGGGTGGGAGTTGGTTTGTGTCTTTATTAGTGTTCATCTCTTAGTAAAAATTGCACCAGCTTCTAGAAGCATTCTTGAAATTGCATATAGTATAAAGATCTGTGGCTCATACAAAATTAGAAGATATTTACACTAGAATCCATACTGTGATCAGAAGTTTCTAAAGTGTGATCAATTTTGGTCTCAGAAGATGATCCTGATGTCTAAACTACTTTCATGAAGATGTGCTGTGGCTTGTAGGGCCTCAATCAGTTTTCCATTTTGTCAGTATCCCAGTTCTTAAGCTACATTGGTTCTATATTTTTAACAAGTCAAAATCAAGCAAAGATTAATATTTTAATGACCGTAAATTCTCATTCACAATTTCATAAGAGAAATTTCATGTTAGTTGCTATTTTAAAGGTATTTTGTTTCCTTGCTTTATTAGTGAGATTGCTTATATGGCTTCTCTAAAATAAAGTATTAGAAGAGACTGGATAGGTCACCATTTATGAAGTCATAGCTTTTGGTCCTTAAAAAACCTCTTAGCCCTCTCTCCTCCCTTCTCTCCAATCACCACCAATTTCTGTGAGTACATTTAGT
The DNA here is from genome assembly GCA_013186435.1 of Turdus rufiventris. Taxonomy (NCBI): domain Eukaryota; kingdom Metazoa; phylum Chordata; class Aves; order Passeriformes; family Turdidae; genus Turdus; species Turdus rufiventris. The sequence goes on along the minus strand of PYHW01010052.1, from coordinate 1,955,705 downwards.
AATGGAGAGAGAAACACACATTGGGAAGACACATCAGAAAAAATGGGGAAAAGCCTTTATAGAATGGATTCCTTCTTAGCTGTTTCTTATCTGTAAAAAGTGCATTTTTTTATATGGTGCACGACATTATTGGTACAAAGTAGAGGGAATGTGACACCGTAGTTCATGCATTTGGTCTTACAAGCAAGTAAGAGAGCAAGCAACTTGTATTTTTATTTACTGCCCTAGTACGAAGTTGTGCAAAGCAAGCAAAACATAATGAAGAACAATGCAGGTTTTTAAAAATTTGGACATCCTTTTGTTCTGTTTCTGTATTTACATCTCTTCTCAACCACAGTGACTATCACTTGACCATCTCTTCTTCCCTTGTTTTCTTGCAAACTCTCAAATTTGCATCTAGGACAAATGGTGGAGACAGAATAGTTTGGGTGTAATAACGCATATGGGAATAATAAATCCAGCTTACTGTTATATACAGTATAAAATCCAGAGAATTTTGTATGAGTACAGAAGACACCTTGCTTCATTTATTGCTTGCTGGGATTCACGATCGATGTCTTGAATACAGGAAGTAATGAAAATACAGAGCAGGTTTTTGAGGAGTTGTTTTAATTGACAGCTCCCTTGAAGAGGGTCCTTTAGTTTGACTGTATTTATTCTGTCCTTCAAGCAGTTTCTAACATTCTCTTCTCCCCGGATGATTCTGTGAATAACTTCTAAATAACACTAAGATAGGTAGTACGCTTTTTTTCAGTTACAGAAGGCAACAACTTTGAATCCTGGAAATGGCTTGCAGTTATTTTTTGCATGTATGTTCCTTAATTACAGACCTGTGACATTTTGAAGAGTTTTTAGCAGGTTTAGAAATAACTAAATTCACAAGAAGATGTTGTAATACATTATTTAAAATAGATAACTAGATATTATTTTCTTTAATTTTGAAGATTCATAGCTTAAACACCTGTGTATTCTCCTACTGGTTTTGTAGGCAGTGCTGAGTGCAGGCAGTTGGGAGAGTTACTTTGCGTTGCTCTTGAGGCATTTGGTCTCCTACCAGTCTGGCAGCTGAAGTGGCTGACTCCTCCTAGAATGCAGACTGTCTTAAAATAAAGAGCCAGAAACCTTTCCAAGCTTTGCAATTGAATGCAGGTAGAGAGAAGGCAGGCATCATTCTTCTCTTTGCTAATGCATGTGTGTGTCTGCCCTAGGTCACCCAGTTCAGTTCTATAGCATGAACAGGCCTGCAGCTCGGCACACGCCCCCCACCATCGGGGGCTCTTTGCCGTATCGGCGGCCTCCTTCCATCACATCACAGACCAGCCTTCAGAACCAGATGAACGGGGGCCCCTTCTACAACCAAAACCCAGGTAAGGTTTGGCTGCTCCACTGGACTCAGCGGTGCTGAACACAGTGACCTTCAGCTCTCTGAAATTTTATGTTCCGTCTCCATTGCAGATCTTGCACTTTCCGTATGTTGCTGGCAGCTGTGCCAAAGCTGCAGTGCAAGTGCAGAGTGTTCAGCTTCCATTATGGCAAGCATCTTTAAAAATGCTGGCTTTGTTGCCAAATAATTTACGTTTGGTGTCACAGTCCCTATCAGACAAGCTTTAGTCCTTGACTCACCGTGTGTCATGGGCCTGCTTTGGTGTGGGATGGGTATTTGATTTTGCACCAGAACACTGACTCTTCATTAATCAGTCTTTATCTTGTGTGCTTTTTCTTTCTGGGTAATGTACAGTTCAAGCAGTTGTACTTGTCACACAGGGATAAGCATTAGACACCTTGGAGACACCAGTGGTGTTTGGGTGCAAGGGAGCTGTGTCATCTGCTAAGTGCACAAGTGATGGTATTTTATGGGTGACCTGCCTTACAAAGCAAGAGAAGATCTTACCAGGGAGTGGGTGTCCTGTGTGTCAGCAAAACATACTAGCCTTTTACCTAAGGAGTCGTCCTTCCTGTGCTTCTGATGGGACAGAGGAGAGTTTTATACCAGACATGGGGAGAGTTTCTCTTTTGGCAAAGCTACAGTAAGATGCAGGGGACAAGCTGAAGATTTTTTGTCAGGAAATGCCCTAATACCTGTGAGATTGAGTGTTGACTTGCAATTACTACAGTGTGTTGGGGTTTTGTGGTTTGAAGGGTGTGTGTATGTTGCTTGGTTGCTTTTGGGTGGTTGTGGTTTTTTGGTTTTTTTGGTTGATTGGTTTTTGTTTGCTTTTTCTGGTTTGTTTTTTTTTAATTGAGCACTGAACTTGGAATGAGGTCAAATGCTACAATCTGCATTTAAGGGATTTGATCAGGTTTGGCTGTTACTGTTTGTGAGCTACCATGCAGGTGGGGTGTATTCTGAGCTTGAAATGGAAATGAATGGTCCTGCTGGGCACTGGGAAGGGGAGGAGGTGTAGGGCTAAATTGTAGCCTAGTTGCTTGAAATAGGTCATATTTTCTAAGCCCATTATGTGCATATTGAAAGGCTGAAGGGGAATAGGCAAGATGGAAAGGGTAATAGCAACAAAAGAAACCTTTCAGGACTACAATAAAGCAATTTTTGCAATAAAGACGGTTTTCAGTATATCCAGAAAGTTTTTGATGACTACTGTGCATTTTTTGCTTTAGCAAAGAGATAATTCTCTGCAAGCTGCCGTTACATTGTTAATAGGTAATCACAGAAGATGCCAAATAGATTTAAAATAAATTACATAACCACAGTTTCAGTCTGTGTATCCAGAAAGAAGGTAATGATTATGGTGGTTAGTTATTTGAACTGTAAATCACAAACAAAATACTTCAGTTATACTGGCATATCTGAAACAATATAAATAAGCAGTTGTAGTAAGAGACTTTTGGATACACAAGCAGAATACAGAACTTTTTAGCTTTGCAGTTGCACTAAACCAAGGGGTTTTTTGGAGTTCACCTTGAAAGGAGAGGATGCTCAAGGATGCATAAATGATGAAAGCCCTAAGAACAGAGGTACTGATGTGTCTGGAAGGAGCAGATTTAGTAGTGATGGGACAGAGGCCACAATTTTTTCACAGCATTCCTGAAGAGAGGCAGAAAACAAGAGGGGAGAGATCTTACAAAAGGCAGAGGAGGGTGCCACCTATGGCTTTTTTGTTGTTTGTAGGCTATTTGGCAATAACACAGTACTGTTATTTCCATTGCCATTTTTTAAAATGGTGGCATAGTCATGTTTGTTTATTCACTTGGCAGGAGAATGAAAGGTACTTGCATTGCCCTGTTCTGTTAAATGCCACTTTAGATAATACAGTTTTTCTGCTTCATGATGAGACCTTTTTACCCACTGAAAAGAAAATACTAAGAAATGCAGACTAAGTGAGCTCAGCAAGTCTGTCCCAAAGCCACTCTTGCCAGCCAAGCCACCTAACAAAGTGCTCTAACCTTGCAACTTTGGATATCATTATCTAAGCAGAGCTCAGCACAGGCTAAAAACCGTGTGGGAGAATCTGGGCAAGTGTTGAGGTGGTGCTTGCACCCCACCATTTGTTGCAGCTGGATTCGTACCAGTCTGAAGCAGCCTCATGGAAGATGCTCTCAAGCATTTTTTAATTAATTTACAGCAACTATGTATTAAATCTATCAGTGGTCAGTATGGAAGGAAGATGGGAGACAACATTTAAGATTATTTTTATGCAGCAAAGGTACAGTTCTTTTGATGGATTTAATAAACAAAACAATTAGTAATAAAATACTTATTGTATTGCCTCATAAAGGTCAAAACTAGAGTCACTATATAGCATGTACAGACAATATTATGATAGTCACAGTGCAAAGACTCGGGTTAAGATACACAAGGAATTATGTCAGCTAGTGTCAGCATCACCTTTGTGATTTAACTACACAACCCAAACAACCTGGGAATTTTTTTTTTTAATTTACTTGGTGTGCTTGTCTAGAGCAATCTGTTTTTCACCATGGAAAGCCTTGTTACTTCTTTCAAAGAAATCTATTATCTCATGAACAAAATACACTGAAGACACCAAGGAAACTGGAGCTACTATCCTATGATAGGTACCATATGATGTTGAATAGAGGAATCATTTTGAAATGAAACAGTTTTATAGCACATATAATTGAAAAAGCAGGGACAAGGATACTGAATTGATGAATATTACTGCTTTTCAGTAGGACTTTAAATTCGAGTTCCCTTTTTCTGCTTTGAAAAAATGCAAGACCAAATATTTTCACAGCAATCATGGTTACACTTGAAGGAATAAATACTCCAAGGTCACATCATTGGAGTCAAAGAAACTGCTATCAGAAATGTATTTCAGTTTTTTTCAAGAGATATCAATTAAATGGTGAGATAATGGAACTTACTTTATATGGAGGTACAAGATATTTTTGCAACAAAAAGGATGGTTGGTGTTAGTCTTTTCATTTATGGTGTGTGGTTCTGAAAGTAATGTGAATGTAAATACAGAAGAAATTCAAAGCACTTAAGGTAGTTGTTACTGGAATAAGCAAACAAGAAATTTTGAGATGCAAGTTGTAAATGCCGTAGAACTCTTTTCTCTTGCTATGATAATGTGAATTAATTCTGAAAAATGCTAAGTCATACCTGTCAGTTTTCTTACTACCTCTGGAATTAGCCTGAAATTGATTTTGTTCTGTCTGGTAGCTAAATGAATGTACTGGTACATGAAGTACAGACTTTTTTCCCCTTAATCCCTTTGGACATGATTAAATGTTTTTTGTATGCCACATACTAACAAGAAATTTAGTATTTGTGCTTCTTCTAAGATGTGCTGTCTGAAAAATCATCTTGCAATTTTACTAAAGAATTTTGCTGCGTTATTCAAAGGGATACTAAACTCACATAAAACTAGTTAGCTGATTTTTTTAATTAGAGAACTGAAACTCACATTAGAGGCTTAAAGCACAGGTCAGTGTACAGCATTTGCAACTGGCTGAGAGAATCTTCTTTAACTGGAAATTCACATATATTGTACAAAGGCAGCTCTTATTGTAGAAAGAGAGCTCTTCTGGTACCAGTGAAAGGGCTGTTGAGAGTTCAGGGCAGTGAAGTCAGGTGGGGAGGAAACCAGGCAGCACATCTGGAATAGGCCCTGTGGTTTGGCAGCTGCACGGTGTGCTCTGTTCTGTCAGTAAGATCAGAAGTGTTGCATCTTTCAGATCTGCACAGTTCCCAAAAGGCATCTTTTTCTGTTTTGTCTAAAATAGCTGCCTCATTCAGTGAGGTTTTTTTGGCCTTCATCTTGGAAAAAAAAGAGGTATATCTATTTTCATTACTAGGGATTCATGGATGCTTTTAGACACCTCTATAAATATTAATTAGATTTGAAAAGGGGAGAATTATAGGCAGAGAGTCCTTTTGATATATTTGTTAGTTAGGTCTGTTCATAGAGTGCTATAATCTGTAGTAAGAAACTTCACCTTAAGGGAATCCCATAGTCAAATCACAAAAATACTTCAGCATGGATTCTTAATGTTATGGAAAAGAGTTGGGTTGGAGATGTTAAAAATAGAGAAATATCCTTGAAGAAAGGATTAGGAATATGCTTAAACCACCTAAGCCATTTTTCTTTAAATGTCAGTGTTTTTATCTCAGCTTCTTGGCAGCCTGCTACACTGTCTGAGTGGTGATGATGTCTACTTTCCTGTTTGCTGCTTTGTTGTGTTTCTAACCGGATGCTTCTCTTTTTAATTTCTGTGGCAGCATCCCTTGCTCCTCCTCCCCCCTCCATCCTACAGGTAACTCCACAGTTACCACTAATGGGATTTGTGGCCAGAGTTCAAGAAAACAGTAAGTTTGCTGCTTCCTTGTGCTGTTTTATTATTGGATGTGGCTTTTAGATTGAGCTGATGAAAGATTTGTCTGTGTATAGCCAGAATTCTGCATTCTCTACTGCCTCTGCAAGTTTGTCTGAAATTGTGAAGGGTGGGAAAAAGAAATAAGCATATTGTGGAGGTACCTGGTCCTTCCTTCTCTGGATTTTCCTGTCTCTAGTGTATTTTCACAAGTTATAGCTGTTGGTCCCACTGCACTTAATTGGAATAGAGAATTACTTGAAGCAGCTACCATGGTTGTAGGGACATTTTCATGGTTGTACTGGTAGTTATTTTCAGTTTCAGATACTCCTCCCCCGCCACCGCCTGTGGACGAGGCAGTGTTTGATGAGTCTCCACCTCCACCCCCACCTCCAGAGGATTATGAGGAGGAAGAAGCAGCTGTGGTGGAGTACAGCGATCCCTATGCTGAGGAGGACCCTCCCTGGGCACCAAGGACATACTTAGAAAAGGGTAGGTTTGGAGCTAGAAGAGACAGTAGGACTGTATTTGTAACAACTTCTTGTATGTGCTCCTGCCATCCTGCTTTTGGACATGGAGTCTACACAGACCCCTTCACATCAGTATTTGGTATTTCAGCATTTTAGTCAGTAGCAAAAGAGGAAGAAGAGGCCCCGATGTGTGTTTATAGTCTCATACTAATGCAAAGTGGGGGTTTGTGTGCAGGTGCCTTGAGAAACAACTTTCTATTTGACGAAATAATGATATTTGAATGATAGTTCTGTTCTGCTTCCCTGTGGGACTTTATGAGCTTGGGAGCTAAAATAGTTTATATAGATGCATATACACACAGATCTGTTCCATCTCCAATGGGGCAGCAGAACTGTAAAGGGGAGTCTTTCAAGATAAAAGTATAAAATATATATATATACAATTGTCTTATTGATGTAGAGATCCATGAAAAAACATAATTTTGATCTGTATTTTTAAAACTAGATGACCAAAACAGCTAAAAGGTCTGTTTTTAGAAACACTCTTAAAAGTAATGGAAAATACAATTGCTTTCAGTGTATTAAGAACTATTAAATAGTAGTTTTAGGACACCATAAAAAAATGAGATATTGACGTAGGTGTGGATTCTGTTGTAGTTACATGAATGGCTGTATTCAGCCAATGTCTTGAATTTGACTGCTTTGCTGGAGTTGGGAGAGGAGTGCTTGGCTGCCAATTTTTTGTAGCAAGCTTTGAAGCTTTAAAATTAATGAGAAACCTTTTACTAAAAGGGGACTTTAATACTCAAAGAATGTGTTGCTTATACTGCTGAGAATTATGATGCTTTATTCAGCAAACTTTGGCAACTCCTTAAGTTCCTATAAATAGTATTCTGTGCTACATGATTCACAGTGGACAAAATAGATGAAAGTAAGTAGCTCTTCCGACACATTTACCCCCAATAAATCGAATTCCCAGTTCTTAGGATTTGTACTTGTACTTTTGAAATTACCATTATCCTATTTGAGTTCATATGAGAGCACTTTTATAGGGTTAGGGTAGATGACCTTTGCAGTAGAAGCTGAGACAACAAAGAATTGTCAGATAGAGGTTTGCTGTTTATTGGAATGGGATTCAGTATGATCCCATTCTGTAGCGGGTCAAGCACTGTGGGAGATACCTTTGACATTTGGGACAGATGGAGAAAATAAGTAGGATATAGTTACTGGAGATGCTGAACTTGAGGACACTGCCATGTGACTGTAACAGCAACAGCCAACTTGCAGTGGCCAGAGGTGTACACTGCAGTTTTCCATTGAGCTCTGTGTCTGGATATGTGGCAGGAAAAGATAAGAAAATGACCTGGCTCTGCAAATCAGATAAATGGAAATGGGTATCCAGAAGGAAAAATTGCACTTACACCACTTAGAGAAAGTGTGTGTTCACAGATTCCACTTGGATAATCAGCCTAGCCTGCATTTGTGGTCAGTTGGATATAACAGAGTTCAGCCAAACTCTGTGTAATTGTTGAAGAACCAAAGATCACTGATTGGAAGAATATTAACCTAAATGAGTAATTCTGTTTTTCATAACTGCATAGAAACATATTCAGACAGAAACTAAAAGAGGCCCTGGCTCAGGCTGACAGGGAAGGATGCCATCTCCTGAGTCAGTATTGCTGCTTCCTGTCTCATCTGGAGCCTTTCTTGCAATAATGGCCTGGACTCCTCATAACTTGAGGCATGTGACAAGCTCACAGCTTGAACTGGTGGGACTACAGACAGAAGGATTAAACAGCCTTTTAGAGAGAGAACTGTTGCCAATACACAAATAACATGCTGGAGGAAGCAGTGGTGACATAGAAACAAAACCAGGCTTCAGGTAAATTTTATAAGGCTTAACAAGAAGCAAATTTTCTTCACAAACTTAAGAGCTTCCTTCTTGAGATCATGAAATAATGAATCCATTCAGTATCCAAAGGGTACATTCAAAAGATAGAAAGAAAGGAATTGGAAGTAATCATGATCCTTGGATGATGATTATTATTGTCATCAAGAGAATGAAGAAAAATAGCACAGTGACTCTAGGAAGAAATTTCAAAACCCTTAGAGACTTTGAAGGACTTAAATGGCATGCATCACATGTTCATGCACTTAGTTTTCGAACTAAAAATGTATTTGTTTCTCCATTGGTGTTTTATTTACTTAGAATTTTATGCTTAAAACTGTACAGAATAAGTTACTTAACAACTGTTGGCACAATTGTAGAGCTAACAACATGTGTTTTTAAAATATGCTCTAGTCACATGATAAAAAAAAAATCTGTGCATACTCTGATTTTCCACTGGGATTGATCTGAATATTTTATAATCTCTTCTGGACCCAGGTTTCCCTTGTGTTGGTTTGTGTTGATTCCTTTGCTCTCTCAAAAGGAATGACTTCTTTGCTTTTGAAAAGAATGATGAGTTTACTAGGACTCTTGGACAGTGGATTTACGAGCACATGCTGTTCATTGTTAATTCTTGCTTTATTTTATAGAGTATCCTTCCATCTATCCCCAGTACAAGATTTTAGGATCCCTGTCCAACACTGTTTTTTCCTCTTAGTGGCAGCACTGCATGTTTCATTGCCAAGTGCTCAAAGCAGTGATTGATGCTATTTGTTAAAGTACTCAGAGTGTGGCATAACTAACCTTCTCTATGAAACACATAATGATAGCACTGAGATTGGAAAAAATGTATCAATTTGATGTCTATTTTCTGGCATTTCAGGACTGTTCTGTTTAATATTTCCAAGTGCTTTGTCCAGCTTTTTGCCTTTCCTTAACAACTTTTTATGCCATCAGTAAAATATTCTACAGCTGTAAGAAAAATGTCCTGATGCAGTATGCGTACATTTCCACCTTCCTTCTTTGTGGCTCCTAACAGGGATTTGCCTACCTTGGTGTTGTGTGCCCTGGCAGTGGCTTCTGGATATTGAGATGCACAGGCACCTTTAGAGATTTAAATGTGGAAGTAGCTAAGGTAGATGGAAGTCTGGGACATCATCCTTGGCTCATTCATACTGTGGCCTGAAAGCACCTCTTGCTGCAGTCCCTCTTCCATGTTTTCCTGCTCTTAGCTGTGCTGAGATCTGGTTCAGCACATGCAGGAATAGTTCTGAGTGGTCATAGCCATGGTATTCACAACTACCTCGTTGTATCATTCCATACCCTAAAGTTTATCATACAGTTCGACACTTCCTCTGGTGGGTCTGGAAATAGTAAGAGAAGAAGAGTTAAAGGAGTCCTGGCTCATGTGCTTCAAAGCATGAGCTTGTACAAAAGGGGGTTGAAGAAATTCAGCAGGTAATTCTGCACACACACAGGATGAGGGAAGGCGATTGGATTTTTGTCTTCCTCCCCTGCTTCTCCTAATAGTCACATTCTGTTCTTTCCTAGTGGTGGCAATCTATGACTACACCAAGGACAAGGAAGATGAGCTCTCGTTTCAGGAAGGTGCCATCATTTACGTCATCAAGAAAAATGATGATGGCTGGTATGAGGGCGTCATGAACGGAGTGACGGGGCTGTTCCCGGGGAACTATGTGGAGTCGATCATGCATTACTCAGAGTGAAGACAGAGGACAAAACACTGCATCTCCTGCTGCAGGAGCTGTCAGGGCTTCCCAGATCTCCACCAGCCTCTGCGGCCCCATCCAGTATAACTGAATGAAGGATAATTGTAACAACCACTCTTTTGGGTTTGGTTTGTTTTTTTTTTTTTTTTTTTCCCCTCATGATAAGACAGTAGTGATTTGAGTTGTTTGAACAAATGGCTCTTCATCTGCCAGCAGAGGCTATCCTGAGCTATCTGACTTTGAATTAAGCTGACCCATTCAGATGTAACAAACTTGTTGATTAGCTCATACTTCACTCGAATTCTGACTTCTGACAGGTCTTGGGATCTGTCTCAGGAATCCTGTGTGCCCTCACGGTACTACTGTTGGAAGCAGTTCCTGGCACTGGGAATGTCCTGGATGCTTGTGGTGAAGGTTACTGGCCAGTGGACATCCCTCCTGTTTCTACACTACATTCCTGTGCAGCTGGAAGAACAGTTGTGCTAGCAAACACTGGGATTTCTACACAGAGACGTCCCTGTAACTGACTTCTAGATAGCTGGATGCATCTTTAGCTTAAACACTTCTGCAGCCGCTCTGCACACATAGGCTGACACAGGGCACACAGAGCCAGCTTTCATTCACTCACCTTTCAGTTTAGACAATTCAGATGGCTGCAGCCCAGAGGACCCCACCCCCGTTTCTCATCTTCTGAATGCCACATATTTGTTTTGTGTTCTGCACTGATGTAACTGTGCTCCTCTCCACAGTGAGCTCCTTGCCACGGTTGCTGCCGGTTCAAACAGAACTCACAGATGCCGTTGATGGTGAAGGCAAAACAAAGTTTACAGGTCCTCCTGGGGTCTGAGGATTAACTCTAGGGGGTGTGATCTAAGGTTCAAATCCACTCATGCCTGCTTGCACTAGAGAAACTTGCCCCCAACTTTAGTTTTATGCACAATATAATCTTAAAAATCCAATCAGGTATTGTAAATTGGCTATTTTGTACTTGATGACTAGATTTGCATATGTACTGTGAGAGCCCTGTGCAGAGGCAGGACAAACGGCAATTGTTGTCTTCATGTCTGTTGCCAAAATGTCTTCAGAGGAAGCAAAAAGGGCTGTTGTGTGTACTGGTTTCCCATGGAAATCCAAGCAGTAACTAGTAGTAGTCCTAGCTCTTTCCCTAGCCCTCTCCATTGTTAATTATAATAGATATTTTGAGCTGTACTGGTGGCTTGGGGTGGAGTAATACCAAGTGAAGGCTCTGTAGCCCCTTGTGATGATACTTGGCTTTCTAATCTAGTCTCAGTTAAAAATTCTGCTCAGTGATTGTACACAGCAGATCACTGTAAGTGATGGTTGTACTCATCTGCCCTTAGGAACATCTGAATGTTACCTTAGGGCAAATATCATGCATTAACTAATTAAATTTCCTGTTAAGTCTTGTTAGCCTGCAAATTGAGCTGATCTTGATTGCAAGAACCTCCTGGGCTATGGCATCTTCCTAGGCAGCTTTAGACTGTCACCTGGCCAAGTTCTAGCTGCTACCAAGGGTAGCTTGTGCAAGGTGAGACAGTGCTGCAGCCAGAGAGGCCGGTGTTAGAACAGAGCAGTGCACAGAACGTGGGGCTGGCTGTGTGGTGGCATTGGCACCAGTACAGGTAACTGACCCAGCCCTTTGCTTGATAGTTAGTGCAGTACCAGCACAGAGGTGCAGGTTTGGTGCCAGCCTGGGCAGGGAGGTGCCATAGCTGCTAAGAGGGGGAGAATGGAGAAACAAATAGGTGTGTTTGTAGGCCATGGAGGAATGTGATCACCTGCTGTAAGCTTGTGGAACTCCTGTGACAGTGCACAAGAAACTGGTTTGGTTGAAGTCTGCAGAAAGGACAACTTTGATGAAACTTGTGTGCAGATAGAAGTTGCTTTCTCCCTTGCTAATCCACATGTTGTCTTCTTTCTGGAAGCTGACAGCTTTGTTTGGGATGAGTGCCAGAACAAATATCCTTTAAGCCTTTTACTCTCTGAAAAGCTTTCTTGCAGCAAGACTAAGAGAAGCAGCCATATTCAGTTCCCTCAGCCCATTATTTCTGCGGAAGCAAGTCCAGAACCACTGGTTGTACAGTCACTGGAGTAACTGTTTCCAGTGTCATTGGGCAGGTCTAAGCTTTTGGCTCAGGAAAATGGTGCTTGTAGCAAAGGTGATTGAACAGCAGCATTCACAAGCATTTGGTACTTACCGGGCGGATGTGTTTGCCAGGAATATCGGTGCTTTCCTGGCTTCTCCTGCCTTGGATATGTTTGTGGCATTGTTAGGGCAGCTTAATGAGCTCCTAAGTGAGAGCTGAACCTCTGCATGTGCACCCAAGCTGCAGCTGGTAGATTACACTTTAGTGAAACGTCTTAACCCAGTCTGAGCAAGAGCTTGTGCTTGAACACTTCTGGCAGGTGGGTGGGGCAGTGTGTACTCCCACTGTGTGTGATACTTAATCTTCAATCAGCTGGTTTGTCGTCTCACAAGTTTTTTGTGTTGTGAGACTGGAGAGCACAGTGTGAGATGAACACGTGCCACAGCCCAGCACAGAAGATGAGGCTGCAAAACCCTCAAAGTGTGTGACAGCTCCTGCAGAACTGGCTTTGGTCTGATGTGCCAGGGGTTAGTTTGGTCTCTGCTGATAGTACATGGAATTGTTTATCCTGCGAGAACTGCTGTGGATGGAATTTCTGGGTCACCTCCTGCTGGTTTTATGCTTTATTATGCAGTACTAATATGTAAAGCAATTTGTTGAGYTTTATGCATATTTTTATTTTGTACAGATTTTAATTCTGTTGCTTGTTTGGGGATGATGTGATGTAATGGTCATAGACCAGGCCAAGGTAAACAGGCTTTGTATATTAATGTTACATAGATTGCATGCTAGTAAAGTTAGTGAGGGTTGTGTTTCCAGTTTTGTCCCTTGTACTTCTCCTTGTCCAAAACCTTCTCTTCCCCACCCCCTTTTTAATTTACAGGTTTGGTTTAAAAGGGGGTGGCAGATGGGGGATGGGGGAGAAACACCTCAGTATTTTAAATAAGCTGCACAACATCTCTTCACTGCTGAGTTTTGCTGCCACAGCTTATGGTGTTCTGCATCACAGACTGTTGAAGCGGGAGTGTGTATGCATAAGAGGTGGGGGAAGGAGACACTCCAGCATAGCCCAAAGAGTGCTGAATGGCCAAAATGTTTGTTTCTCCCTTTGTGAGAACTGCCTTAGCCCAGCCAGCTGTTTTCATTGTGCACAGAAATTGTTCAGCATCCTCTAGCGGTGTATTTTGCCTTGGTTTGCTGTGTAGCAAAGGTTTCTTCCTTTCTCTTGGTGCCAGGGACAAAGCTATGAACTACAGCTGCCCCTCTGTCACATGTCTGCATGAGAGGAGCTCTGAGTCTGTCCACATCTAGTGCTGAAGCAGGGTCATTTTGGTGTCTTCATTCCAGCCAAGGAGAGATAGCTGAGGTTGCATGTGTCTCACCCATTCTTTCCCCTCCTTTTCCTCTTACCCCCAGCTGTTGCAGCAGAGGGCTGACAGGGGCAGGAGAGGCAACCAGCAACTTCTGTGTCTGAGTGGGCTGGAGTGCACTGGCTGGAGTGGGCCCCAGGGAGCTGAAGCAGTGCTGGATCACTCACTGGTGTGACCAGTTAGACACAGACTGAGGCACTGAAGAGCCACTGCTCTCACTGGAGGATAACCCGTGGCTTGGCCCTGAGGCAGATGACAGAGCTTGGTGTGCGTTACCAGGAGGTTGACCATGTTCCTGGAATTCAGCTTGTCCTTGCAGATAGTTGAGTTGGATGTCATGAAAGTGTCTGGAGATGTCTGCTGGTGTGAAGCACAGGATCTGTGGTGTGTGTCTGGGTGGCTTACCTGTGGGTGCCAGAAAGGCTTAGACCCAGCTAGTTCTTGCTAGAGCAGTTTGTTCTTTCACAGCTGCTGGGCATTTTCTTTTTTTGCTGCTGAGGGTTCTTGGTGACAGCCAAAGTTGACAGTGGCAGTAAAGCAGCTTCTGAAAAGTGCCACTTTTACCTGGGGTGTATCAGTTGATCATGAAAAGCAAGCAAGGAAGTATCAGGACTGAGGAGCCTTTTCCAGCAGTGGCTGTGTGGGCTGCCTGCCTGCTGTGAATGTGCACATTGTTGACTAGAGGTGGAAGGGGACTGTGCACTGACAGTGTTGCACTTCTGCGGTGTCTCCCACCTGTGCTTGATTGTAACTCAATGCTGTGCTCTTCCTAGCAACTTCTACCACTCCTGGCAGATGCTGTGGATGCGCCTCTGCTGGAAACGAGCTTGCTTTTTCATAAGTTACATCTCTGGCCTCCATGCATAGAACAAAACTTCCATGTTTTCCTTTCTGGAAAAGATGGAACTTTATGTGGTTTAGTAAACTGGGAGCATTTCTAGAGCTTCTCCTCCTGGAGGTGTAAACGGGACATTTTGTAAAACAGGTGACAACTGTATTCTCTGCAGGCCTGTTTTAGAAGCTGCTGTTGAAAAGACCATGGTGCTGTGGCTTTACTAGGAGTAGTAGTTGCATTCAGGGTAGTCTTGATTCAGAGTATTGGGAGTCACTGGTGAAGCACTGCAGCATTGCAGGCAGCATTACAAACCCATGCAGAGACTTCAGTACCTATGCTGGCAACTGTGGCAGTAGAATACATACAGCACTGTTGCATTTACTAAGGCAAGTATTTACAACACTAACCTCTAGGCAAGGTGTTTGTGAAAACTGAGCACCAGCAGGATCATGGGCTACAGATTCTGGGGTGCCAGTTACAGGAATTTACTGTACTTACAGTATTCACCTTCCCCAGCTTCTGGCATCTCCCAGTATTTGGCACAGCTGCATTTTGTAGATAAAATGGTTATTACACGGAGGTCAGAACAGTACAAGAAGGGAACAATGTGTGGTTTGGAGATTTTTCTCCTGCAGTAGCTGAAGTCAATGTGTAGTAACAGCCCTATTTACCTACTTCTGATGTTCAGACTTCAAGCATAGTGGGACCCCCACCTCATGTCCATGGGGACAAGCTGAAAGCTTAGTGCAGCCAAGGTTTGACAACTGCTGTTAGAGTAATTCACAGATCATGGTGTTCTGCTACTTTCATTTGAAAAAACCCCACCCATGTGTTTTGTATAATCTCCAGCCCATGAAGGAAGAGGTTTGGGGGGTTTTTTTGTACTCTAAATATACTAATTTTATTAGCACCTGTGCTTATTACAAGACAGTAATGGCAGCAGCGGCCTGCTGTCCAGAGGTAAGCCTACACCAAGGAAGCTGCTGAACTCTGACGTGGGGACCCTGCTGAAATGGGTGCAGTACATTTGTTCCAGTTTCATTTTACACCTCTGAAGAATCCTACCACTATTGACTAATAGGAAGAGCTATGTACAAATTTATTTCCATTACAGCGCCTCGGTAAGTGCTGACATGTCCGAGATTTTTTTGTAAACAACAAGTGCTTCTTTTCACATTTGAAAAAGTGTCTTTTGCAACTTGCATGGACAAGTAGTTTCTATGAATTCTCTGGAGATGTCAGTGTCTAACATGGATTTTGTCCATGCACTTTTTTCTGAAAGCAGATACCCCCCTTTGGTTTGCAGTTGGAGCAGCACTCTGTGCTTTTGCTTTTGGCACTGCTGATGCAGTGGATGGATGCAGAGCCCACTGTAAATGACCAAGCCCGCAGGACTCTGGGGAGCTGTATGCCGCCAGTAATGTTTTAGTGTGTGTGCCATTTGAACCACCTTCCAGTGAGTGCAAAACCCAATTTTTAAATTTTTTTAATTGTACTTGGAATTAACTGTTGCTGTGTACTAAACCCTCTTGTTATGAGCCCTAAATAAAAGAACAAAGCACACTTCATGTGTTCTGTGAGCGTGCCACAGCGGTGTCACATTTCTTGTCTTTGGCTACAGAGTTAAAAAGCACTAGGCCCAGGGCTCGTGGCTTGTGCATGCAGGAACCCTGTCCCAGAAGATCTCTGACACAGCACTTCCCACAGCAAAGGTACAAACCTTGGCATCCAGTCTGCTGCCTTCAGCAGCTCCTTAACCTCTGTGGGACTCGCCCTTTCCTGCGTTTGCTGATGTAATCCTCAAATGTCTGCTGCTGAGGGGGCAGGGTGAGACCAAGAGCATTTCCCAGCTGTGTTCCTACAGCCCCAGAGTAGGGCCACAGCAGCACTTGCCAGCCAGCAGCTGTTCTGTGTGAGCAGAGCTGCACAGGACCCTGCAAGCCTGAGCAAGGAGCAGATTGAAAAAGTGAGCCTTCACACAGGGTTCTCTTTAGACCTTTAAGCGGTGTGCAGCACAGGGCTGGGACAGCCAGCTCTGACCCACGGAAATAACGGCAAAGGAGTAACAGCAGTTCCACTGGAGTGAGCATGGAAACGGTACGTACAGCTGCTGCCCAACAGCGACCTGACCCCTGCCAAGAGGAACCACTGATGACCTGAAAACACAGTGTGGGTTCTGAGCTCTTGAAAAAGGAAAAGTGCAAGACAGAGGATTAAAACAGAGTATTAAATTTTACTACATCTTTATTGAATTGTGCATATTCCATTGTATAATGATGTATATTGGGTACTCTATAATGTAGTATTTCTTCTGTCCTCTCTCATGCTTAAAAAAGTATATTTATACATATATTTATATATATTTATAATATGGCAAAGCTCCCCCCAACCTGAAATTATCAGTCTAAAAGAGCTTTGAATTTTATTTTTTTTCTTTTTTTGGAAAGGGAAGAAGAGGGGAGGCAATCCCATTGAAAGATAAAATGTGCAATTTTCTTTTTAAAGCAGTAAACATGAATGTATTTACAGCACTCAGCACAAATTTGCTGCACAGACAAATCATCATTGCAATGACACTTCTTACACTTGCATCTCCAGTAATATACAGAATATTCCCAGTGACTGGTAACAATTAGTGTAAGCCATAAACCAAACTGCTGCTTCAGTTCATTTCTGGTCCATTGCAGTCCACTAGGAGGCCTAAGATTCCCAATTACAACTCCTAACAAAACACTCTGTTTTTCTTTTAGAAGTGCAAGCGCTATTGTGCTGCACCAAATCAGCCAGCAGGGTGCCATGGGCACGGCTCTGTTTGCTAAACTGTCTTTTGCAAGAGTGTACCCAGTTGCCAGCATTGGTTAAAGGCAAAGGACACACAACATCTGAGTGTTCTCTCACCAGACGTGCTAGAGATCAGCAGCTTTTAATAGCTTTGTCCCTGGCAACATGAGACTGGTGTACACACATCTGCATACCTGGAATTTAGCTCAGAATGCATCTTTGGCATCTTGGGAAAGCTGGAAGGAAATTATTTTCCACTGTAGCAAAAGGCTGAATTCCAAAATCTAAAAGAGAAATCTCTTAAAAGACAAGTTGCCTCCAAGCATTTAAGTAAGGGTGGGTAGTGTCCACAGTCTGTTACTGAAGGTCCTTCTCACTCATTTCTACAGCACTAACTCCTGTTTCGCCCGATCTACCTTCTCTAACTCTCCTTTAGCTAAGATCCATCTGCTGAGCAGAGTTCACTGAGTGAGTCCCTGCCCCACTGAGTGCCTCAGAGCACCAAATGATCAGTACCCACTATTTTCCCCGTGCTTCGTTAGTAGCAATTCAAGTAATTTACATGGTGCTGGATAAGCATGTGTTTATCATCTCATTTGCAGTTTAGTGTCTTAAACTTCTCAAAACTAGACCAAGCCTGTGTCACAGTATTAGTGAGTGCTGCCCCCTGCAACAAAACCCTGGTTTGGTCCGTCTTCATGGACCTTTTTTAATTGAAGGAAAGAAAATTCAGTACTCAACTTTAAACAAACTCAGAATTCCAAAATAAAGCTTAAAACCCCACCAGCATGTGGCTAAAAGCTTCCAAGAGAAACTATCCTTTGTAGTGTTAAATCCTCTCTGGTTTGGAGTCTGCTTTGGTGATGCAATGGTATGAATGCAGAGCTCAACACCAGGCACCACAAATGGGCCCCAAAGTAAAGACTCACCTGCAGTTGAGGAGCACTGTGTGACTATGTAGTCTATACCTTAACAATGCTAAAAAAGAAACCAAGCAAACTCCATGTTCTGGCTGCATCCTCACTACCTTCTGCCAGGAATTCATACTGCTTCACTGGAGTCCAACTGCTTCTAACATGACACTAGTTGAAGGAGTACTCATTTTAGTTAGGACCCACTTATAATCTTATTTTGAATAAGAAACAAATTTACCTGTCATGGTACCACTGTAGCAAATCAATTTGGGTCTATGCTGTTTCCTGTAATAAGCAGAAAATTTCTCTTTTTGATCTTCTGCTGTTGAAATCGCACTTTGGTTCCTTAAACTGTGGGGGAAAATTTTTTTTTTTTTTTTACTGAGAGGAAGACTAGCCACACTTTATGAGCTGATATGATTTATGTGGTTGCCTAAAGAGCACAGAAAGAAGGAATTAGAAAACCTTTAAATGTGCAAGCGCAGAACGGTAAATGTTAAAATGCACTTGTTGAAAAAACTGCTTCCTCTTCCCTCAGACCTGAAACCAAATAATCCAGGTACCTGCGCTTTGTTTCCCTGATGTGTCACTCACTTGCCCTGCAGACAACTGCAGATTAAGCTCAGGAGAGGAGCTCTTTGGCTTTGAGGTCATCACCAAATCAGAGCAGTCAGTGGTGGTTTGCCGCAGAAGGAAACCACTGTGCAGGGTGAAGCAGGAAATTTCCCCTTCTACAGAAAATAAGACAATTATTTAGACACTTGTGCCTATCATCCTCTCTCAGCTACAGGTGTTAAAAGACAAAACAGCCACCTGAAACATGTTAGCTATGGTTTGTTTAGAACCTGTGGTCTTTTTGGTTTTAAAAATAATTTCTCACCTAAGCTTAGTGCTGCAAGAAGAGCCTTGTTTTCGCTTTCAAAGCAACTCCCCAACACCTCAATTGTGACGTGTCTGAGAATAGCTCCCTGCTTTCTACACCTGGGCTGCAGGCACACACACCCAGCTGAACAGGGCTCTGGTACTCAGAGATGGATGCCACACTGCATAGCAGAGGGGAAATGAAGAAAATGTAGGAAAGATCAACAAACACAGCTGAGCCCTCTGAGCTGCCCTTGCAGCAGCAGGACTCCCCTGACACCCACCTTAACAACTGCCCAGCCTGTGCACTGCCTCACGTAACACAGCTCCAAGCTCTACACTGTGTATGTTGGGATCAAAACACTTCTGTGTCTAGAGTATGAACACTCAGCCTCCACATGCCCATTTTAAAACTGCGAGAAGTATTACTGCCCATGGCTGTAGCAGGAAGCACACCTTCCTAGGTGCTTGAAATCCAGCTCCTAAATTTTCAGATTTAATAAATATTATGGTGCAATTATGAGATGACTGCACACGGGGGCAAATAACTTACTTGCAAAATAAGGTGTAAACATTTACTGTCACAAAACCAGTAAATATACTGGAAAAGCAAGTTACACTGGGGAGTATCTCATAACCTAAAAAGGCAACCAGGTTGTCTGAACCACACTCTAGCCAAATTTCCATGCTCAGCTGAAAGCAAGCAAGCAGCTGCCACTCACTGGCTCACTACTGACTTAGGAAGGAGACTAGAAGGAATAGAGGGTGCCACCTTTCTGACATTCTTTCTTTTTGCTGCAGACTTAGGAGTTACACAGCTGTCTCTCAACAAGCTGTGGACAGCCTGTAGTAGTAAGCATGGATTAATTGCCTAAGGAGAAATACTGAGGAAATGAAAATGAGAACAAAGCCCAAATGCCTCTGAAGAAATTGCACTCAAAACGCTGATGGGCCGAGTCCAAAGCCCAGAGGTACCCGCACTGAATGAACTAAAGTAGAAGGGCTGGAACTGACACACACCAGTGAGGCTGTCTTGGGGAAAAGAAAAGCAGGTGGGGCAAGCAGAATTCCCAGACTGCTCTCACCTGAGAGCACACGCTGCATCAGCCCAGGTGCACCTTGCCAGGAGTAGGAGAACGTGCCCACTGCCCCGTCATGGCTCAGGGCCCAGCACCTTTTGCCCACTGGTGTGTCTGAGCCCCAGGAGCTGCACACAGGACAAAGCAGCAGGAGGACCAATGGTGAAAATTACAGCACCCATGGACTGCAGTATAGCTTAGCAACCCTCCTGTGAAGTTAGCCACCAGCTACACTGAGCATGCTTAAAATCAACAATGCAAACGCTTTTAAGGACACTTTGTAAGCACAAAAATAGTAGAAACAAAAAACTTGGTGAACAATTTGAAAGATACAAAAAAGTGCCTTTCCATAGCAGTGCTTTAAAAATGCACACAATGGTATATACTCTTATTGCTCAAAAAATCT
Organism: Turdus rufiventris; assembly: GCA_013186435.1. Taxonomy (NCBI): domain Eukaryota; kingdom Metazoa; phylum Chordata; class Aves; order Passeriformes; family Turdidae; genus Turdus; species Turdus rufiventris. The sequence continues at coordinate 1,935,470 of PYHW01010052.1, read as the reverse complement.
AGTCTGAAATATTAAAACAATTTCCAGAGGTGCTGAAACAGATTTTTAAAAAAATCATATGAAACAGGTCGGCAGAGACAGCACCACTAATTTTTCTCTTTTCATGATGCACCTGTTTAAAACTATATAGTTATAGATGTGTAATTTTCTCAAATTAGCAAAACTTTTTTCCTATTCATAAAATATTCACAAAGACATTTATTTCATTATTTGGATTTTAAAAAAAAACTTTATAAAAAAAGGAATGGGGGACACTATCACAATATTTCTTAAATCTATCATCCTGAATTACTCTCGTGAGAGATTAATTTATATTGGTTTTACACATGTGAGGATACTGCCAGGTCAAGCTGCTGTCTTTGTTTCATTCTTATGGAAAAATAAAGCATCTAAAGATTGCTTTCGGAGAAGAAGTATGCAAACAGAGAAATTATTTGCCCTATGAGCCTATTGACAGTATCCCCATGGTGACAAGGAAAGCTGTAACAGCTGAAGATGGGGTTGTTACAGTCCAGGTATTTTAGTTGTTTTACAAAGGCTGTGTCCCACCACCCTGCAAGGAATGTGCAATGATATGTAAGACCACTTACATCACCTTATCACAAGGCCTGAATAGGTGGGTGGGACTGTACAATCAAGCTACTGAAGTAGCTGCTGAAGAAAAAGGACTGTCATACTTGATCCAGTGACCAATTGTAAATCAGTGACTAACAAAAAACCAAGCAAGTCAGTATTTTCTACTCATATGGGGCCTTAGATGAAATTCCTAGCAAATGTTATTGCCTCTTTAAGGTTGTTTTATTTCCAGTCTTCTTCCTTGACTGCTAGAAGTGCAACTTTGTAATAAACAGGTTAATGCACTGGTCACAGTCTCTGTCGGTCCAAAGAAAAGAGAGAGAACGCCTACTCTGCTTAGCCTGAAATTGCTGCTCCATTCTCTCTTTCCAGAAGGCAGTGTTTCTTGACAATTTCTAATCAATTACAAACAATACTTTCTTTCCACAATTGCAGACACTTGTTTTTGTGAAGATGCTACATCTTAGCAGCACAGACCAGGTGAGACTGGACGCTGTGCATGCCTGTGTGAGCACACAGCACTTTCTACAGAAACCTACCTGTTCATTCAGGGTAACAGTTACACGGACAGCTCACCATCGGCGTGGGTCAGCCTTGGGGGGTGGCAGGATTTTCGATTGCAGGAGTCCTGGCAGCTTTCAGAAGGGGTTAACACAAATATATTCATCTTGAGCCACAGAAACAAATGATTGAGCCTACTATCAGTTAAAATGCATAATGGCTTGGAATAATATATATTTATCCTACTTAACTGCATGGACAAATAAGTTTGAAATAATTTGTATCAGTGTATATTTTTAAACTATTTGAAAGGAGGGGGAGGCTCTTTATAGTATAAATATATTTCACTCCAGCCCACTATATATAAAATCTATTTCTTTCCTCTGAACATACTCATCTTCAGTAGTATTATGACCAGAATGTTTTGGTATGTTGCATCTGTACTTTTCAATCAATGGACAATGTACAGTTACCAGCCAAACACCTCAGCTTTGCAGAACTTACCCACCACAAACTACTGAGAAGTTTGTGGGTTTGGGTTTTTTATTTCCTTTCTTTAAAGTGCCCCCTACATCTCCATCTTTATGGTAAGATTTGACCAGTTAGAATCTGATTCCAGATAATATACTGACTGAAACAATAAATACGGTTCTACAAAAACATTCTGGTTATCTTCTAGAATTGCGATGAAATATATCACAATATATTATATACCTACACTTATTATACATGCACAAACATGTCTCACGTGGACAGATACTACAAAAAATTATCTCCCTCCCCCTCCCCTAAATGCAGAAAAAGTAAGAAAATGAGGGTTTGGTCCAATCCATAAGAAGGGTAAAAGAAACTGAAAGAATGAAGCCAACACCTCTCTACCCACTTTTCCCAATAAAGCATCAACACCCCTAAGCCCCCAACTTTTTTAACCTAGCTATGAAAGAGGAATGTCTTTACATTTAGCCACAGCTGCAGTTTGAGATCACCTCTTTTAACGGGGCTATACATCCCCACATCCTCTCCATGTGCCCAAGATCACGGGCTGGCCGATCACAGAGCAGCCCCACCAGTCATGGAGAGCGCTGGCCCCAGAGACTGACTACCAGTCCCGTGACAGCTTGGTGTTCTGATCCCTTTTGGGGGGTGCGGGGGGTGGCCCCCTCCGTAACGTTGCATAGCCAGATATATGACTGCCCCCAAAGCTGCTGGTCTTCTGCTGGTCGGCCAACAGCTCTGGCGGGGGCGGAGGCAGGGCCATGTCGTCCATGGTGGCCGTGGGCTCCGTTCGGGACATCCGCGCGGAGGAGAGGGAGCCGTGCCGGGTGATGGATTTCCGCTGCAGCGTCCGGTTGAGGTCTGCCAGGAATCCCGGCTGAACGCTAAGGCTGGACTTGGGTGACGTGGGCACTTGTGGGCCAGCTGACCCTGGGGGCTCTGCGACCTCTGCCTGTGTCAGTCGGGTGCTGTCGTTCCGCTTCGGCCGTGTGGGTGGTGGGGCTTTTTTCACAGATGGTTTTGACCACGTCTGTGGCTGGGGATTTACAACAGCAACTTTTGGGGAGGTGCTGCCTGAAAACACAGATGGAATTTCTACTGGAGGGGGAGGAAGATCTATTTCAGGTGGTGGTGGTGGGAAGTCTGAATCAGATGGTGGCGAAGGGAATTCAACCACAGGTTCCTTTCCAGACACACTCGGAACAGAAGCCTTGGCTGTGATCCCACCTTGTGGAAGGACAATGGGCAGGCTCACGCCAGAAAGGTTGAGCTTTCCTGGCTTCGGAGGGGCTGGAGGAGGTGATGACTCCTTGGAAGGAGATCCTGACGGCTCTGGTGAGTGTGCAAATTTGCTGACAAGGCGGTCCACTGAAGGCCTCTTGGACTCGTGGTACTCAGTGGAGCTTGTGGACTTGATGCTGGAGTTGCGCTGAGGTGTTGGAGGCGGTTTCTTCCCTCCAGGGCTTGATGTCTTGCCAGCCTTTTTGACTGGGGACCCTGACTTGTCAGGCGGGGGAGAACCTGCAGAGGAAGCTGGGGAAGGAGGTGGAGGAGGAAACACTAAACTGCTCTCTGGTGGAGGAGGGGGGAAATCTGGAGAAGGAACAGCAGCAGGCTGCCATTTAGGCTTTGCCTTCACTGCTGGAGGTGACTGTGGAGCCACACTCAGTGGAAGGGGTTTCAGAGGCTGGGGCTCAGTGGCAGGTGGCGTGGGAGGAGGGGGGAACTGGCTGACTATCTGCTTCACCACCGAGGGCACTGGGGACTGAGGGGATGGAGGAGGCTTTACTGAGAAACTCTGCTGCTTTGGGAACGTTGCAGGGGGAGTGGGGCCAGGAGGGGCTGGGGGTAGAGGAGGCACCTGGGGAGAAGTGACACTTGGTTGTTTCTTTATAGCAGGGGGCAAGGGTGCAGTCACAGGGGGAGTGACATGCGTGACCCCTGGTGACGCCGCCTTCCCACTAGGCTGAGTGGGCAGAGCTGCCATGACAGGCTTTGGGGGTGCCTGGGGTGGCGGGGGGGCAGGCAGGGGAGGAGGCGGTGGTGGCAACGAGGCAGCAGCAGCCTGGCTTATATTGGGTTGAACCTGATGTATCTTGGGGGGCGGTGGCGGCGGTGTGAACTGCGGCACGGAGGGGGCACAAGGTGCCGGCTTCAGCTGTGCCATGGCCGAGCCCGGGGTGGGGGGCGGCGGCGGGGGCGGGGGAGGCGGCATCACCCCGTTGGGAGGCACCGGGATCTGAGGCTTGGCCGAGGCCGGGGGCGGCGGCGGGGCCTGCTGTGCAGCAGGGGCTTTGGAGAAAGGGCCGCCGTGCTGGGCCGCGTTCTGCAGCCGGGTGATGGTGCTGTACTTGACGAACATGGTGGCGGGCGAGCCCGCGGACGGGGCGGCCTGGCTGGGCAGGGGCGGGGGCGGCGGGGGNGGCTGCGATGCTGTGTACGGGGTCACCGCTTTCGTCTGCGGGGACACGGGAGCTGCGACGGACACGAAGGGCCGACCTGCAGGCTCCGCTCGGGCCTATGGGGAAGGGAGTTTTAGTGAAAGTGCACAGGGAGAAAAAGAAGAGAGAGGGAAGGAGGGAGAGAGGGAAAGAGACAAAGAGATTATAAAGTCAAGGTCTAAATGTGCCCAACATTAAAAATTAAGTGACAGATTACAGCATGCAAGACACTGGAGCAAGAGGCAATTCCGTACACTGGCAAGCCTGGAGCATGCAAAGGGATGGGGCAGGATGGGAGGGGAGCCGGCAAAAGTCAGTGGAGCCAGTTCTGCTCCAGGCGAGGCTGACTGTCAGAGGGAAAACACGCCAGCCTTGTCACCTCTGTGGGGCAGGCAGAGGGACCCAGTGAGAATTCCTTTGGGCAAGCATAATGACCCAAACAGAGCCCCCCAGAGCACCCCAGGCCATGACAGAAGACAGAGACTCTGTGGACATCTCAGCTCAGTATGACTGGAATCAAACCACACACTGTCTCCCAGAGCGTGTCAAATCCTTACATCTGTTAGTTCAGGCCTTACACTATTCAGTGTTACTAAATGCAGAAACCCCGAACTGCTCTAAAACACACCCAAAGCAAGCTCTGCACAGGAATAGTATTGAGATATTTTTCCTTCACATGCTCTGCTATCCATGACTTGCAAGGAAAAAATAGGGGAAAAGAAGGAGAACCATGTTTTCCTAGTGAAATTTCCCCAGAAGAAAATGTTTAGACATCTGCAAAACAAAGTAAATTTGGGAAAGGAAAGTTACACATGCAACTTGTAAGTTAAGCAGAAAAACATAAGGAAAACCACAGAAAAGCTGACTAATGGAAAAATCAATGGAAAAGGAGCAGGCAGTATTTTAGTCTACTCATTGGGTGCTCAAGGTAAGTTGTTTCTCAAAATCTGTAAGGTTATATTCCTCTTAAAAATTAAAATGATAATTGCATTACTCAAATTTACAAACATCCTCCTAATACAAAGTGTTTTGGCTACAAGCCAAGTTGTGAAAGTCACAGTGCACAGCACAGAAACATGCATTAGAAATACACCACCACCATGGCAACTGACCACACTGGGTACCTATACCGCATTAGCAGACACTTTGCAATAAGTTAGCCCAGTTAGGCTCATCTGCACAGGAAGAGCACATGTGCATATTGCTTTGTTCTAAACACAGTGCACAGTGTCCATATATGCAGAACTCCACCAAAAGGATTAGAGTCAGAAGCAATAAACAGTGATTTTACAACCAACATGGGGTGTGCCTCTACCTGTCACATTAGGTCTGAAAGACAAGAATATTAACAGGTCTGGAACTAAATCAAGATGTTCACATTAGAAAACAGATATCTTGATCTCTTGCAAGCGTTAGTCTGTAAATTACCATTCTCCCAATCACCCAGGTTAATGAATTTTCAGTTAGCACACCTGACCTTAATTGTGCCCTGTATAAGGCACCATGGGTGTGCTGCCCTTAGTTGTGCTGAGCTTCACTTTTGACACCTGAGACAGCAAAAGGCAACAGGAAAAATAAAGGCAGCATAAAGAGACAGAGAGGGAGCTGAAGGCATAACAGAATAGCTATCCCTGAATGGCAAGACCTTGGGGAATCTTGAATTTGTCCCTTAAAGCAAACACACTGAGCATGCATTTAGGTATTTGTTGTAGCATATTGTTTGAATGAATGTGTTCAAAATCTAACAAGCAAAATGAGACTTAATGAGCTCTTCCCTGCCCAATTGGGAACAAATGAATGAAGTATTCTTTGGGCAAAGAGCAATCTTTCAAAAAATGAAGCAGATGGATTATCTGCATTTTGGGATGAGTTTTTCTTAATCTTAGATATATTGGAAACAGGGAAGTGCTTTCCTTATACCCATTGAAGACAGTCATCTTCACAAATTAACGAGTGTACAAAAGAAACACTCAGGACAGAGAAAAGAGTATTGGGCATCTTAGGAGGGGGACCCGCTCCCATCTCCACAGAATCAAATTAAATTTCAACATCCAGAAACATTCTGTGATACTTTGTTTACAGAAGAACCTTGAGAGAGATTAATTTGTCCATCTTTTGCCCTTATAATTACTTGATGTCCTTCCGTGTATCTTGAGAAATTACTTATGGCATACTAGTGATTCCTATTTATAATACGCATCTTCATGACTACCTGAAATTCTAAAAAATGCTATGAAAACAATAGTATCTCTTTTTATATCAACTGTGCCTTGTTTTAAGCTATTTTTTCCTAAGAAAACAAACTCTTGCAACTGAACTGTTTGCCATCTCTTCTCCCATACTTTTCATATGCAAATTTAGGTTAAATAGGTTTTCAACTTCAAGAAATTGTTATGAAGTTACTGGTAACTGGTAAATGAAGGAAAAGTGGGCAGAACTCCCCCCATTATGAATTTGTTGAGGCACTAGTACAACACCCTGGCTGGAAAGAACACCAGTGTCATCTCCGTGCTGAGACACAGCATGCTCTGTTCTGCCCTGCTTGCCCAGGGGAATGAGCCAAGGCTGACAAGGTGGGAGAGCTGTTGCACAAGGGGAAGGGACACGCAGAAAACTTTTGCCACGTGGCAGAAACTTGCCCACATGAACTTCTTAAGCCAGCTTTGACACCACGGCACCGTAGTAAAGCTGCCTCTGAGGTAACTGGAGACTAATCTAACTAAAGCACATCTCACTATCACTGTTAACACCTTCTCATGTAAATTACAATTCTTCAACACTGTCGTTGCGTTTCTTGCCACACAGTTTAACATTTTTCACTGCCTGTCTGATTTCCTAGTTATTCAAGTTCCCTGGGTCAGATTTACACTGTAGTTTCACTGAAAGTAAATTTGTCACAAATTCACTCAATTCTTTAACGCAGCTTCTGCAAGTTTACACAGTTCCTTTCATTTGGATTCCTTGGAAGTTTTAGGGCAATTCATTTACCTGTGTTAAGCATGAGATGAAGAAATATACCTTTTATTGGATTTGCAGAAAGGAATTCAAATTGATGAAATCTTGATACATGGATGGCCCTTAACAGGAAGTATTCTGAATATTTTATTTTTAACATGGCTTTAATCAGGTAGCATTAAAATTCTTGGGGTTTATTTAGATGAGCAATTGCCAGCAGTACTACAGACTTGATAAAGAACAACAATAACCCCAAGGTAGTAAATGTTAAACTTTTGCTTAAAATCTCACATTGAGTGTATGTAGCACCAGGATTTACACTGAACCCAAACTTGAGGAAATGGTAACATTATCATTCTCACAGCAGTACTCTTTCACCTCTGCTGGATGCCTGCCAGCAAATGCCCCATCTCGTGCAGCTCACTCCTGCAGAAATGATGCATCCTGTACCCACACAGAAGCCATCTGCTGATGGACATGCACTACGTGTTGCACTCATGCAGTAGAAAAACTTGGACCACGATTTAGCAAGCTACAGTCCTGGACTGAGTTACTATTACATTACTATTAGAATCAGACAACTTCCAAGCCAGCAGGCATTGCAGAGAAGTTAAGCTTTCACACTGTCATATGCTTTCTCATTTGAAAAGGTGATGTGTTATCTTATTTTTAGTCATTTATCTGAAGCACCAGTGCCAGGTGTATTGACCTCTGGTTTTAGTTTTAAAAAGCTTGCTTCTCTAGCTTGAACCTGGGGTCTGGGGAAGATTCAAAACTGCCCAAAATAATGACAGCTTCTTATAGTGCACTTCCACACATAGCTGTTACAGTTAATGACATCAAAGCTGTTCAGGAACCTGGAAATTCCTTCAAACCTGGTAACAAACCAGCTTCAGCAGAATTTCTCCTGTGCATGGAAATCTTCCCCAGGAACTACAACCATTTACCACAGAAATAACTGAAAACTAACCAAACCACAACAGACCTGAGCCCCAGCCTCAATGGGTTAAAGTCTTGTAACTCTCTACCAGCAACAGGAGATACCACAACTGCTCACAATGCCAGTACTTTTGTTTTGACAATATCTGAGGTTACTGGTTCCATTTCCACCTAATATAACAGAAAGCTTTTGAGTAAAAACTACTGAAGTACTTCAAAATACATATACCTGCTTTCAGGCCCCAGTTATTCACATCTTTACAAAAGAAAGATGTGGCTACTTAACTGGAGAAAGACCTTCAGTGAAAGAATTTCATTCAACTTGTAAACAGCTTATCTTTTTATTTTGTCTTCATTCAACATTAGTAAAGAGGACTGCGAGAGGAGCTGTATAATGCCTTCAAAGAACAAAGCTTCTATGCACACAAATAAAAGAACAAAGTTGCAGCACTGAATTACCTGAAAAAGTGAATCCTAAAAAACAATTATATAGCAGTGTAAATCAACCATGTAAAACAGAGAAGAAATGCCACTCAAGACAGAGGTGGAGGGGATACAACACCCTGTCTCATACATTTTGTTGGGTGTTGGTTCTCAAATTAAAGTCTTCTTGTTACCTTGCTGGATTCCTCCAGTTGAGTGCCTCGTTTCCAGGCCTCAGAGAACATGGAGCTGACAATGCTTTGGGAACGGACATGTCCAGCTGTCTGGGTGTCAGAAACTCCACTGTCAGACTGATTAGAATGATTTGATTGAGATTCTGTTCAGAAAAAAAGTTAAGGTACAGTTACCACATGTTTCAGAATGTAAGAATAATGTCATTATGCTTATAATGCAACTCTGTCTGACTTGTTAAACTTGTCCCCAGAGGACACTGCTCCCAGTAATGACTGCATAAGCTCTAGCTCACATCCAGGCCATGACAGCCTGGAAAATAAAACAGTGCAACAGATGCCTGGTATTAACCAAACCTAAAGCTGCACAAGGATGAGAGCACATCAGATATGTTTCAAAGTAAAATCACACTGCAGCTGTATGGGTTCTGAACTATGTCACATCCCTACACTTTGGGAAAAGCCCCATTTCATGCAGTGCATGCAGCCTGCTCTCTCCAACACTCCCTCTCAGTACAACCTTAAAAATGGACTGTGGGCACAGGGTGTGGACAGACAAACTGTACCAGCCAAGGTAGGACACTGCTTCCAACAACCCACTCCTCAACACAAGAGAAGGACTGGTGTGCATCCTGCAAGTAGCCAACACAGGGAGTCCTGACAAGACAGCAGCAGGCACTGCCAGAGCAATTTTTTCAGCCTGGCACTTGCTTTCTGTGTAATCCCAAACTTTCCTGGCACAAGTTGGAATGCAACTTTGGCACAACACGCACGGCTGGTGGGCTGTGGCTCAGCTCCCTACAATACTGACACTTTATCAGAAAGATAAACACCCAGCCTGATGGAGAAATCATCAGTAACAAAGAATTTACTGCTATGCCACAGTTCAAGCAGCAAGGTACTTCCCAGTTAGACTGCACTTGATTAGCTCGTTCTTACAGGCTACTTTCTGACCCTGTCCAATTCAGGAGAATTACTTCTCAACCTGTACCTGTGCCGGACAAAACACCTTCACACAAGAGCACCTTTGCAATAAAGAGCCTAACCCCTGAAGGTTCTGAATAACCCACCAAAGCATCAGTCAGCTCTGAACAGTGAAATTACACTGCATAAACAATTTATCAATTTTTAAACTGTTACATGCAACAAGAAACCAGCCCCAGTTCTGCTGAGAGATAAACAGGAGCACGTTAATGCAGGCATGAACAATTTGACATGGGAACAGAAACAGTATTTTCAAAGTTTTCTCTAAAAAGATTGTTTGGATCTTTGCATTTGGGCAAAGGCTATTTCTCATTTTCCAGTTTCAAATATTTCAGTCCAGAAAGCAATTTAAGAAATACGTATATATGTTCCATGCATCATTACAATATAAATTTCATTTTTCAAATAGGTGAACACAGAGGCATCAGGAATTTGAAATGATGATTCCTCCTCTCCGTATAAGAAAAACATTGGTTTTTGGAGGTGAACAAGAAAGTGCTGCATATTTCAAATACATACATCCCTCCAAGTAATATGGCAAAATAGGTTTTTACCTGTGTGTGTATACATATACAGATGAATGTTGTAGATAAAGTCTATCTTTTAGACTAAACATAGCATAAAAGACTTTGGAGAACCAGTCCATTTCCTGCAGTAGTCTCTGTTGAGGCACCCAGGCAGCAGATGGCAACAAAGGCAACTGAATCATTGTATTATGAGATAGATCACATTGTTACCTGGCAAACTAGATGAGCTGGATCCTGACTTGATACTGGAGCTAGACAAGGAGGTCCAGTCATATGCTGATTCTGTTCTCTTCAATGCTTCCTGATAGTTCATGTATAGCTGCTTCCCATACTAAGCAAAATGACAAACAAGTTTAACAACTCTATATAGGCTGTCCACTCTTTTCAGACTTTTGAGCTCTACCTATGGCTTCTCTACTACATCTTTCCTCCTGCCAGTCACCCCAAAGCAGCACAGGCTCTATGTTAAGGAGTTCAGGCAATATTAATAGTACTAGTGAATTGCTGAAAGAACAAAAACCAATTTATTTATGGTAGAAGAGAGTGTCAAGCAAGAAATGGCCCAATGAATAAACTAAGACAAGCTGAGGATCTTGGAAATCAACTCTATTTTCTAAATTCTCTTTTTTCATAAGCCTTCTTTTTTTAAAATCTGAAAGGAGCTGGCTAAAATCTATCCATGATGCAAGTCAGAACTGTGTCACATGATAGAGGTGCAGCAGAAACAAGAAAAGGCCCAATTACTGAACCATTATAACAAAGCCTAATAATTTTGCTAAGGAATAAAAAATGTAAAACGATTTTAGAGTTCATGTTCAGAATAGTTAAATAGAGGGAAGTCAGATTTACCATGTATTTTGCTAAGTAACTGTAAATGGTTTTAAGCAGGTGATGACAACAGTGTAAGACTGCCTGGGGGTTACCTTAGCAATGCGGATGCCATTGATCCACTGGTGTAGAGTTCTTACATCATCACAGCAAAGATATTTGATATACTGCGACTTCTTCTGGATCTGAGGATGCTGCAAAAAATTGTGCACTCTCATCAATGTTTTTGTAGCTAGGAAAGCATTTACTTCTTGAGGTTATACCTATAAACCTAATGCTGGAAGCTCTTCAACAGTAGTCTGTATTTAAGCCCACGTTCCGGAGTATTTCAGGAGGTGAGTTTCAATGGGGATTGCTTCACACACACAGACTTGGCAGTGTGTCCAGCATGTACTGATTTCAAGTTAGAAACACTAAGAATGGGCAAATCTTTCATTATTTTAGGGCTGTAGTACTTTCTACCCACCAAGTCTTCAGTACCTAGGGACTGACTCACCATTTGACAGAGACAACTGATATTTCACCTTTCTCTCACATAAAAATCCCCCAAACTAGAGGAAAAGAAACACACTGGTGGTCTCTGCCTTTGCAGGCTTAAGTGAGACACTCCCCAAGTGGCATCCTGTTAAGCACAATTCCATATTCAGCTTGTAGAGCCTTCAAGCTCCCGCCTTACTGGTACAGGGCTATCATCTAAAAATACTTGCTGTTCCCACATGCACGTATAAAAAAGATAAAGGCACCGTATTTATCAATTCAGCAGTCAAGAAACAAATGCATGTTTTTCAAAAATCAGACTGGAAATCATTCTGGACTATTCAGTTGTTTCCTGTCCATGCTGTAGAAGTTAGAGGTCTCTCAGCTGTTGGGGTAACTGAATACTCCAGTTCTTATCATTTCCTCTGTTAGCTTACAGCTCAGTGACACACCATTTTGCTAGAGGATTGTAGGTATTTAAGTTTTACTGAAGATTGTCTGAAACATATATCAAAGAACTTTTAAGCTTTCCCAGAATATTTTATCTGGCTGCCTTCCAACATAATTATTTTTAAATGAACGTAAGATGTTTATGCCCATAAACAGAATAAATATAACAAATTTTCTTATGACAGCAGATAGCTGTTTTCATTTTTTACTAGCAGCCTCCTTCACATACATGTTGTATAACAAAGAGTCTGTAGCAAATACAATTACTTCACTAACAAGAAAGCTTCTTCCTGGACTTGTTAAAAAAATTAGTTATATAGAAATAAAAGAACTTCTCAGAAATATGACATCTAGGACCAAGGAGTTAACTTTATATACTAGCACACAAATGTTACATTTAGCAATGGCACAGCTAACACCCAACTTGAGCACACTAAGTTTTGATATAAACAAAGGAGTGAAGGTAAAGAGAAATCCAATCTGGATGTCAGTAGAGATCTGGGCCTTCAGTTTGTATTTGCCATTCACCTTTGCCATTTGCAAAGGAGATACAAAGGTTTACTAAACTAGGAAGTGGCACAAAACTCTTATTTCTACTTTAAAAACTGTGTGGTTTCTATACATTTGTACTAACTGAAAACATTGATGTAACATTATAAGAACCAATGAAGGTAGAACTGCACCCTGCTTAATGCAACAATTTGGTGACTTGTCAACTCCACAAAAAATATAACTTCACTTGGTGTAAGCTACCCAACTAAAACTACTCCACTAATTTACTGAGGAACAATTTATACACATTTTTGTGTCTTCATTAATGTTACCATTAAATTTTATGCTCAGAATGGCAATTTTTTTTCCTTTTTAAATCTACTTTGTGTGGTCAAAAAGTCTGAAAAAATAACATATGATTAACCTATCCAAATGATGTACACAGAAGTGACATGTAAGTAGAAAAAAAATCAATTTACTTCAAGGAATTTATACATAGCTTTGAATATTGACATTTTTGTTTGCATTTCATGACCTTTAAAAACATGGAAAATACTTCTGGTTTCAGCTGTGTACATTCTCCACTAATATACCTCATATTTAATATTCAGTGTCTCCTCAGTGGGCTCAAAGACTTGTTGTCCTGTCCACTGGAAAATGAAATCCTTTTTCAGGCAGTGGACACTCCTGGCACAGTAAATGGTCCAATGTACTGACATGTAACTCCAGAGCAGGGAGGGGAAAAGTGCAGCTATAACCGTCTCTTGTTACCGGCACCATTTCAAATCCATGAAGACACGTTACTTGCTGTGAACACAGTGTGAAAGCCTGTTCTAAAATAGCTTGGTACCCAGCTATCTTGCAGGAACTGACACCATTCTGAACACCATGTGGGAGTCAACAGAAACTAGATGTGTTGATGCAATTAAAATAACTTGATGCACTCCAGTCATTAGATCCGTTTAAGATCAGGTCACTGGTTTTATAACAGTTTTTGCTACTTGTTCTTTCTACCCGTCCTTCATATTTAGAAGATGCCTCCTTTACAGTATCCCTTTTCCCTCAAGTTGGTCTACAAAGGCTAGACTTGAATCTTTAATATCAATTTCTGCACTACTCTGGACCTGCATTGAGAAGATAACTCCCTGGATTTAGCACTCCAAGGGGTATTATCTTTTTGGACCTAAATATGTGTAGGGTATAGAGCTGCCAAATGGAAAAAAGACTTTAGTGTATGTTTTAGAGTATAATGAACAATTAAATGGACTGGCAATCATCAGTCTGGAAATGAAACAATTCAGGGTAATATGAAAAGGTTTATGAAGTCATGACCAGCACAGAGAACAGGCAACAACTGTTCACTAACTGTTCACACTGTATTCACACTGTATACAAGAACTAGAGGAAAATGAAATGACAAGCAGCTGATGAACAGCTCAGAACAACTAAGAGTGTATTCAAGGTGTAGCCAACTGCTGCAGCGTTACCTTTAGCACTAAACAATAGTCTGTGGGTGCCTTGTATTTGTTCCGATAGTCCTGCCCATAGTAAACACTGACATGGTCCAGCTGGAGAAAGCACACAAGATCCCGGGAGACCTAGGAAATACAAAACCAGTCATTTACAAAGCATCTTTATAAAAATCCAGACACATTGACACAATCAGTCTAATGCTATGATCAATACTAATATAAGATTTAGTTAAAGTCATATATTAGTTTCAATCTGATTCAAAAACTACCAACACAAGGAGGAAATACAGCTATGCATAAATTCTTTCATCACACCTTCATTTTTAACTGAATTCAGTCTGTTTTTTGTGTTTTGTCTGTATTTTGCCTTTGACAATATTTTACACTGAACTACTAATGTTTACTCAGAGCAGGTATCAGGAGAAAGTACGACTGATTGATCGATCAAGAAGTTATCAGCTGCTGGTTACATTTCACCTTGGTAATAATCAAGGTGTCCAAATTCCAGTGTGACTGAGTAGAATTCTAAAGATGTTTGGCAGTGAGTGTAGGGCAAAGAATTTCAACAGGCTACTTGCATACAGATTGTTTTAATGAATCAAAACATTATGGAAAGAACATCTGACATGCATTCAGCTCTAAAAGAAGCTGTTGTGCTGATAGAGATTTCCTCTTTGTTCTGAGATGAGTGGGAGGGGACTTCCTGTACTGGGAATCATCTGATGCTGTCAAGACTGATGATGGATAACTTAAACTCACAGTAGTTCAGCCCTGAAGCTGTATTGCATTTGTAGTGGCTTTCTACTTAATTTACATTACTGATACAGAGAACAACAGTAAGTTTTGAAGCAGCAGTAATTCCTGAAGAAATGGAATTACATTTACCAGGTTCAAAACATGTAGCACCAATTGGTCCAAAAAGAATCCCATTTATATGAAATTATGCAGACTGTGGAGCTGGTCTGATACTTCATGATTGACATTTGCAGAGCCATTTGGTCCTCCATCTGAATTCTGCTTGAGCAAAGACCAGCTTCTTAGCTTCACCAAAAGCTTTTCCTCAAGTATTTCTGAACACCTAACCCTAAGCTAACTCAAGAAGCAGACACCTGTACTCTTGTATTTTTAAACTGGGGTTACACCCTTCACATCAAGTGCTGCCACAAAAATTCACACAATATTTCCACGATAAAGCCAGCCTTTTAATTAAGGGATGTGGCACTTGGAAAGGCACAGCTAAGCCAAAACTTAAAGCCAACTCTTGTGTGCACCGTTTAACAGCAAAAAAGAATTCAGAGCAATTGCTTTAACTAGCATACCTTTGCCTTCCCCTTAGGGACATAGTAGATTCCAGAAGCCCGAAGAAGGAAGTAACGTTTCTTCCAAGATTTCTTACCATCCTCTTTCAGCCACAAAACTCCCTCAATCTCTGGCACAGTTACAGAACTTCCACAGAAGCATTCCTGCCAATAAACACAGTGGTGTGGGAAACAGACAGAACAGAGAGCATGCAGTGGTTTATTTTGAATGACTGGTATTCTTTACCCAAGGAATGCACTCGTAACAAGGACAGCTCTTTTTTCATGTGAGATATGAACTGCAGATTAATCACAGAAGCAATAAGGTAATTCAGACAAACATGATGGGGTGTCTGAGCATTTGGTCAGTGCAACAATGACAAAAAAATATTAGCAGCTACTGTAAAGATTTTCTAACCACTGCTTCTCAGTAAAGGATCCCTGAATGGCTTTAGCAGCTTTAAGGTCACAAGGTCCTTATAAGGTCAACCCATATAGCCTCATATGTATAAGCACACTCAAACCTAACTGTGCATCTGTCAGACACAGTGCCATTCATTCCAATAGCACTTCACTGCTACTAACTGCCCACAACACTGCAACTTCTCTAAGGTTCTATTTATAAAGAACTAGAGAAAACCAAATGCTTTAAATGCACTCCAGATAAATGTACAGCCCAGAGACTTATGAATAATCCCAGAAGACAGAAAGAATTAAGCTGAATTACAATTCTCTGCATGTTGTGGTTATTTCTATCCACAGTACACATACAAACACTTATTAAAACCCATACTAACAATGTACTAATAACATGCATATGCTACTTGTAAATTAAACTGTTTTAATTTTAATCCAAAATTAAATACCCCAAATACTTACCTTCGGGCAACTAAGTAAGTCCTAATCATTATTCTGGAAATCAATCTGGAACCTATAGCACTTCAGCCATATCACTAAAATATTTCATTTTCAGCTTATGAAGGTTGTAATTTGTGCCAGACTTTTGTGCCCTTATTTCTGTACGCTGATTAATGTGCTTGATAATAACTAGATTTCTATCACGCATTTATTAAAATTAAATGTTTGGGTTTTTTATTTTGAAATGTAATTGAAAAAAATTCTACTACTTCACTTATTATCAGATTTTGAAATATTAACATAGACCAGTCTCCAGACCCATGATCTGGAATTCTGTAGAAACAAAAATTTGGAAAGTGCTAGTAAAAATTCTCTACCATCACAGGTCAAAAAAAGCCAGGCAACAGTTCTGCAAATTTAAATTTGAAATTAACGGTTTTAGCCATACCTACAGGCAACCTCTATTTGATTATCATTGTGTATGGTATTTTAGATACTAAACTAAATACAGAAACTTTTTTTTAAACTGATCACATCTGAAACAAAGTTATATTAAAACAGCCATTTATCTCAAATATAACATATTCCATTCACAGTCTTCCAGAATTGCATTCAGGTTTGTCCACCAATTTTAATCACCACAACCTTTTGCAATTTGTCTTCAAGCTCCAAAATGAGCATTGTATCCTTTTTTGGTTTGACATTCTTACCTCTAGCAGCACCTCTTTATTTCTGTCTGCCATCTCAGAGGTTTCTTTCTTCCCCAGAAGATAGTTCTGTAACAAAAGGAAATTTAATATTTCTACAGGCATTCTGAAATCAAGCCAAATGGGATTTCTTGTTAACTTTTCTGTAGCAATAAGAATAAAGCTTTGTAGATTAACTGAAACTGTCAGACTGCTAAATAATGTATTGAAGTAATTTACAATCATCTTTACCAGAAATATCAATCAGTCCATACTCTTACCTAACAGCCTCATAACAACATCATCCTGCCTTTCCACGGATCAAACAGCTCTCTGCTACAATGCATCCAGAAATAAAAATACTATGAACTTTTAAATACCACAATAAAAATATAAAAAACCACTACAGATCTCTTACATACTGTCATTATTTCTGTGTTCAAAGAAGCAGACATAGAAACAATGTACTTCTTTCCCCCTTTCCACCTAAGTTTTGCTGAATACAAATATTTATTTTCATAAAGAATTACTAAATAAAATACTTGTCAACTTCTTAAAAGGAACCAAATTATGCACAGGACCATATCTTATTTAATAAGTTTTTTACTCTTACTCAGTTTGGAAAAGACTGGGACAATGAAAAACATTTTCCTAACCCCTAACTCTAATACTGGAAAAAAAACCAATATTCACAAAATTTTGCCAGTTCAATATTTTAAATCAAGGATAAATATTTGGTTTATATTGGTACATCACTACTATGACAGAACCTACTATACATACTGATAGTAAACCTATAATCTACAAACTTTGAAAAAGAATGTAGAGTTTTGGTGCTTCAGTGCAAAGCACTTGCATAAGATTTGGTTTTTAGTTCTTGCTTAAAAATAAATAAAATCAAGTAAACTGATGTCCCATAGAACAAATGTATAAAACTGATACATTTGAAATCCAGTAAATTAGCAATAGATGTCATACAGATACAAAAATAATCTATCAGCTCAAAAGGGAATAAATTAGCTAAGAGTTAAGACAGAGATCAAATGATACTACAGACAATGATCAACTGAATTTTCAATGCAAATTCTTCCAAGAGCCATCTTCTGCTTTTCTGTTTCCTTTCCTCCACTCCCCTAGAATACTGAAGCGTTGCCAGATACCATGTCTGTAGCTACCATTTGAGAGAAGAGATATCTTTGAGGCTATTTGAGAGGAAGAGGGGCCTTTGGTTTCTCATCCAGGGAGCAGGAAACACAGGTGAAAATAGGCAGGTCCTAACTTCCACAGGAGGGGACACACACTCTCTTCTCTTTTCTCGCCATCTGACCGTGGAGTAGCTATTCTCAGATTTCCCTCTTTCCTCTCTTCCCCTTCTTGCCAGCAATGTAACAATGCACAGTGGAGAGACATTACTATTAGCATATCTGTCAACA
The DNA here is from genome assembly GCA_013186435.1 of Turdus rufiventris. Lineage (NCBI taxonomy): Eukaryota > Metazoa > Chordata > Aves > Passeriformes > Turdidae > Turdus > Turdus rufiventris. The sequence continues at coordinate 1,917,444 of PYHW01010052.1, read as the reverse complement.
CCTTTCTTGCATATTTACATAATTGAGCAGCACTAAGTATGGGTGTAAATCCCTGGAAACTGCCTGCCTTCGTGTGCATTAGAACTACTTACAAACAGATTGCTTCAGATCATCGTTGTCTCTTAGGGATTGACTTTGTGCCAGTAACACTGTGGACGTACATAGTGCTCAAGTGTAAAGTTGCATGGCATTTTAACACATACACAAGCACCAAAATGAAAGTATGGAAATTAATTGCTACCAAGTAAGAACGTGCAGTCAGCCACACATACATTCAGCACGAATGTCAGGCTTACCTGTGGGTTCTTGAAAAGTGCGTATTTCTCTATACGTTCCACAAACATTAGTTTGTTTTGACTATCTCTTGTCCAGTTCAGCAGATTTTCAACTAAATTTTCATGATCTTCAAAGATCCTTTCTGCAGCAATAACAAGTGAGCAAATACATTGGAATCTGTCACATTTTACATCCAGTCACTCAACATGGACTTCCCGTATCTTCAAGCTTATAGTTCCATCAACATATGAAATGGTTTTTATTTATTTTATCTGAAAAGGCCTACCACTGCACAGGAACACTGCATTCAAAGGATAACATTACAAAGTTTATGAGCACAAACAAGGTTATCACATTTATGTGTTATCTGGTCTACACAATTCCCAGAGGAATGGATCAGGCAACTTTTTCAACCCGAGATTCGTGTTGAATGACTATCTCATTCATAAAGTATCAAAAAGTAGTGGGCAATGATCAGAAGGAAAACAAAATGCTTCTGAAATGCAGAATACCTATGGCTAGTAGGGGTGTTGTAAAGAAGTCTGAAAACTGACACTGTCTACTTGCTATGATCTCTGTTCCTCAATAAATGATGTATCAACAACAGCTTCTGAGAACTTTGGTTCTCAGTCAAAGCTCTGAGCTTTGACTCTCCATTGAAAAGTTACCACTAATGCACTAGTATAACACTTCAGAACACTGAAAATAGACAGAACAGAGTAAAGAAAAAGAGGAAAAATTACTGAAATGGTCAAAAATAGCTGAAAAGTCTCATTGCAAAATAAATAAGAAGAAATCTTTGGGAAACCACTTGACCAACTTCATCATCCTTTTAAACACACTTAAGTAGAATCTAGCTCTTTACAATTTGTTCCTTCTTCATATAGGCCACACAGTGGCATTTCAGGAAATTATTGTTTTTCAGAATCCTCTGGGACCTGCTTGACCTTTCAATTGCACTTGAAAGCAGATTTTTTCCCACAAAATCAATTTCCCCACATTCTTACAGTATGTATAGGGCTGATCAAAACCTAGAAGCTATTGCTAATGAAGACACGGGTGACAGATGACATCTCAACATCTTAGTGTGAATGCAACAAAATGTCATCTGCAGGGAGTGTCAGATGGCTACACATTACTCAGGTCTCTGAGCTATTTCTAAGAAGCTTCTGAGTTACAATTCATTACTTCTATCAAGCTCTGTAACAACACAGCAACAGTGTTTCCCAGTAAAGTAAAAAAGTTATTACCTAACAGAAGAATAAAACCAAAAAGCTTCAGATGACCATGATACAACAGTTTACATTTCACTAAGGCTTCATTAGTGAAACTGGATAGCTTTCAAAACATATCAACTCTTATTGAAAGAACATAGTTTATTAAACTTTGAGCCTAAACTGTTTTGAGCCTAGAAAGATAATAGTTTTTATGTGATAGGTAGAAGATTCAAAGACGACCCTGTAAGCCCTTAACAACTATTTGGCATGCAACACTACTTAAAATGGACAAGGTTTCACCAAAAGAGAGAGGAAACAATAACTGCCATTGTAATTTGACATCAAGGCATTTGGCTTCAGTTCTGTGTATTTCTTTAATCAAAGTCAATAAGATGAACCTTACCCATTCCCCTTATTTCCATTAAGATGCTATATCTTTTGGCTAAATAAACAATGTGGTATGTGCAATGAAGTGCAAAGGAGCTTTAACTGCTTTTAGAGGAATACTACTAATTGCATTAAAATATTTAACAGGGAAAAAATGCAGAGAGCTTTATACAATAGGAGTTATTAGGATCAGTTCAAAATACTATTTACAAGAAGGAAGAAGCACAGATGTGTCTGTGAAGAACACATCAAAACCAAGAGGCTCAGTGACCACACTAGTACGATTTCTATATCACACCACAGAATGTAGCCATGCTTTTAAAATAAAAGAAGCAATTTCCAGATCATTCTGAAACAAGGTCAATCATGAGCTTTATTACATTAATTAGCATTTACTACATTAATGACTGGGATGATGAACATTATGAAGACAAGTATTTAAATCGTTCTGAGAGTCAGACTACTGCTGCATCAAAGAATAAGAATTAGAAATGCTTATAATTATTACTTACCCATTTGCAATTCAGAGATGGTTTCCACTAATGACCAGTCTAAACTGTAGCCACAATGTGATTTGTCCATCAGATTGTCTAATACTTGTCTCACTGTTTGCCTCTCATCCACCATCATTGTTTTTGAGCTATCGTCAGACATATGGACTCTGATCACCAACTGTTAAGCAGAAAATTAAGAAAACAAAAAGGATTAATCTACCATTTCAAATAAAAGTAAGGTTTCTAAGATCTTGTTTATTCTTCTAAGGTTTTCTTACAGTAGTAAAAATTCAATTCAAACACTCCCTCAAAATGTAAGAAGTCATAAATGATGGCTAGATATTTGTATCACAGACACTTAACAAGACATTGCTCTCCTTCAGCACAAGAAAGTAAATATAAAGGTCTTTCCAACACAATGAGAAAGTCCTTCAGTTGTGTGTTAGGAAGGACAAAAAAAATCATTCCTGTCGAAGTATTCCTGTTCTGATAATCAAGTTTCTTTCAGACAATATCTGGATGGAACAAACGTAGATACAGAGCTCTGCACAAGCTCATAAAGAATCAGAATTCAGATGTGCAGTTTAAGCTTTCTGCCCACTTCCTATAGTATTCTCTAAAAATGGTTATTAAGTAAATATAGTAGTACTAAACCTTACTTTTCTGGGCAATATGAAGCAGTAGTGTGGAAAAAATCTGCTTTTAGAACACAATGGCTTTTCAAAGGCTTTTTAAAGATGTCACTGTCCAGAAACAAAAATCCAGCAATTTTTTTCAAACCAATCAAAATACTTAAGACAACAGATTCTTGTTGCCAATCATTATTTCCATTTTTACATGTTGTTCAGCTGGATAAGATAAAACCTACTAGCTGTAGTACACAGATTGACTTGTTAATTCCCATCTTCCAGCCAAGACAGTTTTTCAGCTTTTGATCTACAAACAATTAATGCAAAAAGTATTTTAAGTTACTAAAAAAATCCAGTCATAAAATAAAAATTTTAAGGCAAATCTATATTCTTTGAGAGTACATCAAGTAATGGCAGTAGACTTTCTCCATTTGGTAATCTCTGTCTTTAGTCTGGAATGCTTCTCTTCCATTTAGCACTGGCAAGTCCTACTACGTATAAGGGGAAAAGGCTTGTGCAGAAGAGGCTGTGAAGAAAACAGGCACAAATTTTAAACATGTGACTGCAGAATCAACAGTCTCAGGAGGCTGGACCTTCATTTCATTTCTGGATAGAAGCTGGTAAAATCTTCCCAATGAGCACTAGCTGAAAACCAAGCTATTCCTCAAGAAAAACAATATTATTCCATATCCTAGGATTTTCCTGATTTGGTCCAGTCTAGATGAGAAAGCACATCACCATTGAAGATTAGAACACTACAGTGTTCCTATTTCATAAAGAGCAACTTAAGGATAATATAGACAAATGAAGTTTGCCTGCATTTTCCAGGTGAAAAAATGAAAATAAGGTTCTTATGAATTGTTAAAACTAACTTACCTTTTTCACTTGTGCTTCTTTAATCTTCTCTAATGCAACCCTAATTTTCTCAGCTTTCAGTTTAGCAGCCTGCTCCTCCTAGGGGAACACAACACACAATTCCAGTTAACACAAACTTCAGTCAGGTTTCAGCGGGTTTAAGTTTGAGGAGACCATGCTTTAAAATATGAACTAAAATGCTGATTTGCTCACGTATAAATCTCCAACTATTTCTTAGTGATGATGAAAACTATTACTTTTTAAGACAAAAAGTATTCCTCTCTAATATTTAGAAAAAAAACTGCCATTAAGTCCAAAGAAACATACTGGAGGTACATATTTTATACAGACATTTGGCATTTCTCTGCTCTCCTGTACTGTAAATAGCCTTATGCCATCAAATATTTCAGCATATTGTATATTTACAGTCAGAGGTCAGACAATACATATTCAACAGCAGCATACAATGGAGTACACCCAATAGATTTTTGGCCAATCAACATAAAACACAGATAGCATGCCAAGAAGTATCCAAATTTAACAGCACACAGAAAGTATGGGAACAAATTTGATAACTAGGATTCTTTACTATATGCATTAGTTTGAAAGATTTTAAACTGTTAAATCAAATTGCAATATGAAGTTTGAACACTTGCTTTGTCTTTACTAAATCCAAGTGGCATTTCTCGTTATTTACAGTATTATAAGCCACAAGGCAAATAAGCATTCTTTTGCTCTTCTCCAGATCTATATTTATTACAATTGGAAATACATTAAAAATTCAGGGACCTTAAATCTATTTGCTGATGATACAGAAACATCTGTCTTTTTATGACTAGCAATAAAGATTTTTAAATGTATAGATATTTCTGCTGAAATTGCATTTAAAACATGCAGCTAAAATGCAATCTCTGTTTTAAAAATCAAATACGCACTTTTCAGATTTTCAAAATCTTAAACTGTAAATCATTGTGATTATTAAACAAAAGCATCATAATTACTTTAAAATTTCCAGCACAAACAAGTCTATTAAAAACCACACAAATTCCTTCCAAAATATTCAGTATCCTTAAAAATGAATAATTAATATTTTTCCTAGAGCCCAAAGTACCACATCCCATTACAATATTCAGCATGCTATAAACATTTAGTTCTCTATTGCTTTCTTCTATGAATGTAATTCATAGTTTCTTTACCATGTGTTTAGATGGTTGTTTTTCTTGCTAAAGTCAAGATTCAGCTATTCTGAAATCCACAGAGATTAAGTTTTTGACTTCTCAATAAATTACTAATATTCATACCAATTGCTAAGGAACATTCCCTTGTTATTTATTGCATTCTCAGTAGGTTTTGGTCCTTCATATCTGTGGCCATCCTGTGCACCAGAAAAAATATCAGCTGGACAGAGCAGTATGCTACCTTGTGAGAAACATAATTCTTGTCAATAAAATGAACCAGTAAGTTGACACGAGCAGAAATAATGTGAGCCTGAAACCTTATCTGGGCACTGAATTACTCAGGAACATTGCTTTTACTAGTCTACAAGGAACTATGGCTTTTGATGCACAATAGCAATGGTGTCCTATAGTTTAGAAAGGTTAAATCAGATTAGCATTCTTTGAAAAACAAACCATGTCAGGATAGCAAGAATCACTTATTTTTCCTATTCATTAAGATTAACCATTTCAATGTGTAGAAATAAATAATCACTAAAAAATGAGGCTTCACAGCACCAAGCCTGAGAGAGGCCAACAAGCATTTGGACACTGCTCTCAGGCACAAGCTGTGATCTTGGGGATGTCCTGTGCAGGGCCAGCAGCTGGACTCAGTGATCCTTGTGGGTCACTTCCAACTCAGCTTGTTCAGTGATTCTATGAAAGACATGGAAGTTTCTAGAAGTAATGCTATGCACCTGTTCATCATAAAATCAGCAAAAGCAAAAAACTTATCATATATTTGGAGAAACTTTAATTAATAGTTTAAAGAAGCTGCTCATTAACCTGTTCAGCACAGTTTTGCAGCCCATTTCATTGTACACCAGTGCAAAGCACTGTCACAGGGCACAGGCAACAACTCCAGGGCAAGCAACAAGCAGCTGTGGCCTCCCATATGCCAGTGCCAATACAGCTAAAATATCCTTGGTGACCTCAAAGTTTATAAACCATCATTCCCTAAAATGCTTCTGAAAACAGAAAAATATGTAGACCAAAGAAGATTTTAAGGACTTATTATTTTAATGTGTACCAATTACGTTTCATTTCCTACTCAATTTAACATGAGTCCAGAGATTAGGAGTCCTTATGCTTTATTAGAGTTTAACATAATCAGTTTAAATTAAAAAAACACAAATCAAAACAGAATTACAATTATCAAAGTAAGAACTGGTTTCAACAAGCAAAAAATTATAAAAAGGGGTCTGAATTTACTAACTGGAAAACACAGCAAGGAATAGAAAACAAGCATTCAGAATTTCTGAAAGCATACAGTAGTCAAAGATTTTAAGCTATTTTGAGCAGTAATAAACTACCCTCAGGACACTGCTGCATCATTGCTGATGCAGCAAGCAATGTCTCATGGGAGAAGGAGGAAGAACTATGTATTTTGATTTCTTAATAAAATAATTTAATAACTCCCCAAACCTCACAACCATGTATTCTGTTTCTCTCCTAATGGCCCAAGAAAACAGTGCCCTGCCCATCAAAGCCACCCAAGAACAGCACATAGACACAAACACAGGTCTCTCCTCGCCCTGTACATGAGAGCAACACAGCTTCTATCCGGGAGGAAGCATGGGCAGTCCAGCAGCTTGTGTTAATAAGCTAACAATCCTTTTCACTGCACAAGGAGACAGGTGACAGATGGCAAAAATACCTGACTGCAACTGCAAACCATTTAAACTGTTCAATGCCAGCAACTAAACAAGGCCAGCACATCCAGTCCAGCCACATCTACCTGAGTATTTGTTTCTCTTTAGCTAGCAAATACTGACAGCAGTGCTGGAGTTGCTAAAGGATTACAAAGATGCAGGTAAATGGCAGGACTGTCCCAGCTTCCCGGGGGTACAGACAATGTCAGTCCCTGCTGTGGCCATGCACTGCCTCCCCAACACAGCACTGCTGCTCACAGAGCACTCCCAGCGCTGCTGCCACATGGCTCCAGCACACACTGATCTGCAGAACTGACACAGTAGAAAAGATTCAGCAGAACCCACTCCTGGTTAGACCGCCTTTACAGGCACAGGCAAGCTTTGGAAACACACCAAGGAGATACACACACTTAATAAAAACATAAAACATAACGAGAGTCATTTCCACCTCTGGCAGGAAAGGGGTATTTTCTTATAATAGCAATATGCATCACCATCAAATTGTAACTTACACTCATATTTTGAAGCTTTGAGCTAAACCTACTTTTGGTTACGGAAAACACTGCACCTGATTTAAAGAATACTTGGCAACATACTTATGTATAGAACCTGTTAATCCAAAATATCCAAACATATTGTACACCAAAACGGAAAACGCATATCTTTTCAGCGCAATGGTCTCAAATTAATGACCTTCTTTGCATTTATATACCAGGACTAATTTTTGAATAATTTTAGCCTACAGTGAAATATCAAAAAGAGTAACACAAAAAGATTAGTTGAGATTTCCATAATACAATGACAAACACTTTCCTCCTCCAGTTTCCAATTAAATATGCAGTTACAAGACATTCCAGCTGTGTCTTAGCATTAAAGATTCAAGATGCGTGCAATGGTGAAGCTGACCTTGCTCAAACAATTTTGTGCCTCACATTTCTAGGTTGGGTTTTTTTTTTCTTTCGTTTTACTTTTTAAAAGTGTTATTAACTAATCTCTTTTACAAATATAACAAATGGAATGAGAAAAAAAAGAGAGGGCATCATTTAACAAAGGTAAGACTTAGAAAAGCCAGTAATTAAATGGTAAGAGTTAAGTAAAGAAATCCACATTTTACTTAAGTTAGCAAGGTATGTGAACTACAAAATGTATAAAATTAAGAAATTTCTTCTCTGTCTAGTATTTGCTTTTTTTTCCTCTGAATGCAGATAAGAAGATAACTAAATACACAAGTAGCACTGACTTCTGAAGGACTAAAATCAGATAGCTATTGTTTATTTTCCCAACTACAGTCGAGCCTCGGGTAGAAAGGCAATCACCTGTTTTGCAAGGACTGTCCTTGCAGAGCTTGTACTGAAACAGAGGTTCCTGTTACCATATTAACATCTCCATTTGTGCCTAATTACCCAAAACTTCAAGACATCTGTATTAGCCTCATGTTTAATGTATATCAGTCTGAATACTAATCTCATTAATGAAGTTTTTCTGTTGATTGCTTTAATTTATTATTAATAAGAACGCTAGAACAAGAGTGTATATGATCAGCACTAAAACCAAAGGTGTGAATATTAAGACCAGCTCTTCTATATTTCTCGATAAACTCATTAGGACAAGCAGAATGCTCCTACCCTAAAAATGTTCCAACTGTGGCACAGTCCATTTATAAACAGTGAACTTGTGTTTACATATGTTTACTGCATTTCTTCTCATAATAACTTTGAATAACCTCTGTCTGGGTAAAGCAGAAAGGGAAGCAAGACATGAGTATCTGAAAGATCACTAAATGTGTGTGTGCATTCACCCTGGTAAGGGGTTCATCCTCCCTAATGCAGACTCCCCACAAATTTTTCCCTTCTTCCCTTCATTTAGTAAAGATCTTTCTACACCTCTGGAACATTCCTGACATTGCCACCATATTGCATTATGCTACTAAATATGGAAATGGCTGTGAAGTGGTACTATTGTTTTAGGGGTTGTGTCTGAGAATTATTCACCTGAAAAGGTCTCAGATATTAAAATGTTAGTACACTTGGGTAGTGCCATACTTTTCCTGTGTTCTACTTCTTTGTTCACTATTCACAAGCTTTTTGCTATTAGAAGCCTAATTCAAACACAGAAGATGGCTTTTGAATGGAAATTGGAAAGCAGCAGTTACATTTTAAATATATCTCAAAGTCACACTGGCTCTTGTCACAATTTCCGACAGAAGGGATCTTCTTCCCCAGAGTCTCTAAGTGCAAAGAAGGCCCCATATCACTGAGGAAGATGCTGAAAACTCCTGCACCTGGTATTGACCTCTCAGGTGCACCAGTGGTTAATACCTCCAAGCAGACTTGTGCCCTTTTGAAGTTATGCTTCAAGGTATGGCAAAACAGAACTTTAATCAATAGGGACGTGCTGTCTGCCTGAAGACTACTCACACTACATTTGACAAAGCTGATGGTGATGAAATAAAAAATCCAAAGGAATGTCACTGTCTCTTTATACTGTGAAGCAACCATCTGCACTACATTATCATCCACCTGCCTCTGAACAGGACCTACCTAGTAACAGCTCTAGGCCAGGCTTCTCACCAGGGCAAACAGCTGTACAAGATACAGTACTGGGATCTAGGACCAGGAGAAAAACAGAGAAGGGGAGGGTAGGAAACCCTAACAAACTAGGCCCTAGAAACCACAGAAAGGAAGTCTGAGAGTGGAAAGATGACTACAGTGTAATAGAGGAGACATTACAACTATCTGGCAAGGAGTTTTAGTTGGACAAAAAGCTCAAGCGATATACCGAAAAGGGTAGAAAGATTTCAGAACACTGGGTGATAATTTACAATGCAACTACAATAAATTAAGATAAATAATATATAAATTATGTTTTTATTATAATGACAAACTATATATTATCATTACCATAATAAAAATGATAAAAGGTGACATTAAAGTTACATAGGACAACTTCCTCAGAAAGCTTTTAGCTTGTCCTTACATTCTTTGCAGATTAGAAATCAACTGCTGCATTTTTAAATTGCATTTAAAAAAATCTCAAACAGATGCTTAATTCAAGAATGAGCATATCTGAATCAGAGTGGCTGAAGACGCATGAAGCCAACATCACAACTAATTTAATCCAAAGACTGATGGAATTACAGTGTGCAGGAAGAAAAATCTACAAAGCAAGGGAATGAACATCCATAAGAAGAATCTGTGTCTTTCAAGTCAAGAAGAAAAGAAAAATTACATACCTGCTATCTGGGAAGGAAAGGTATAACATGGTTCCTTTCCCTCCAAATGCTGACATTCTATCTGAATCATTACTTCATTAAATCACTATCATCTGTCTTCCTGAATGTAGTTTCACATGCATCAGAACAGTAGAAGAAATGCTCACTTCAAAATCCAGCATGTTACAGTACTGTTTTCATGGCCAAAATGGAGATGTATTAGAATATTCTCTTAAAATCATCTGCATGTACTCTAATTTCACAGTACTAAGCTTAGCTTTCAATATTCATTATAGGGAAACAAGTTCGCAGACTTAACAGTAAAGCTACACTGCTTTATTTTTAATATTCAATAAGTTACTTTACATTTACGCTTTCACTTTCTGTTTTCAAAAAAGGTTTGAATGCTGTGTGAACAGTAACACCTGGAATTATATCTAAAAATGAAAAGCTCATCTAATATTCTGTGATCTGTCCTCTGCTGCAACAAGAACTGTGTGTGTGTATGGTTGTGATGCAGAAGGGATCTAGCCCACACCTAAAATTTTTACAATTAGCAGAGGACGAAAATGGTTCTACTCTCAATATAAGATGCAGACATACCAGAGAAGGGAAAGAAACAGGTAAAGACAATAAGAAGTAGTTGACACACCAGGGACACCAGCATAGACATGCAATATGATCCTACAGTCAACTAATCTATCACCTTGGTAGAAGGAAATGCCCCATTTCTTGGGAATGCTTCACCCAGAGAGGCTTATCAAAGCAAGCTGAAGAGACCTAAGCAGCAAAGCAGACTTCCATTTCATCATTTGGCTAAAGGGATTTCTGCTTGCAGGAGGTCAGTAGAGAACCACAAAGCTCCACACCAGGCCTGTGTGCTCAGCAGTCAGAAGTGGAAGGCACAGCTGTACTGGAACAGTCACAAGCTGACCAACATTACCCTCAGGAAACCGGAAGAGAAGGCTCACCAAAAGCGCCTGAATCAAAGAGCTATGAAGCCTAATTAGCCAACACAAAGATTTATAAATACAAACGTATAACTTTGGAGCGTATTAGAATGCCTGACAGCAGCTACTCCGTGGTTGTATGACACAAAGGGATCATTTAATGCACTTTTTAAAATTAAGTTACTGTATGGTAACTAACACTCATCCCACATATAAACAACCAGAAGGGAGGATCTGAAGACATATGGAGATGAAAGAGAATTGTGGTTTCTGTTTGTGCCACAGCTGTTGTTAATCTGTTTCCCATCAAGCCAATTGCTGCTTTGGTGGCTGTTTGCTTTGTTGGGCAGTGCATGGGGGCCAAGAGCTACTGGGGGCAGGTTAAGGCAGAGGAATGGACTTAAAATTTAAGCAAAAACAATTACAAGAGCAGAAGATTACTTGCTTTTGGCTGTTCGTACTCCTCTGGAAGACAGCCTGAAAATCTGTTGTCAAGATACACGCTTAGCATTTTGAGAAGAATATTAAGGTATTTATGAAAAAGCAGTAAACTAGTTCTAAACTTTTATTGCTAAATACAGACTACTTATGCCCAGTGAACATCTTCCTTACTGTTTTGAGGTCACCAAATTGCATTTTGTTACTTCAGGTCTGCCTGAGGTCTCTCCACTAGACTGCCCATGAATTAAAAAAAAACAAAACACAGAAATGGTTCTGCAGTATGTATTAGCATCAGAGACATCTGACATCTCAGCTACCAAATATTCAAAGCTTTGAGCTACATGAAGCTCTTTGTCCTTCATCCCAGTTTGTATTTTCATCAGAGATTTATAGCTTGCTCCATCCTTTGTCCTCTAGTTTCAAAAGGAAATACATATAGAAGATATAGTTCTTAGCAAATTGAATGACAATTTTTGATCTCCTAGTACATTAGTGACCTCTTTCCTGTAAAGAAACTGAATTTATAATAAAAATTGGTACATACCTGGCTCATCAGACCACTGTCTTACTAGGATATTCTCCCCACATTACATTCAGTCAACATTCAAAGTGTTATAAAAAATATCCCATAGTTTGTCTTCAATACAGCAAGAGAACTTACTTTAAGGTTACTAATGGCTTTTAAAACTACTAAACACTCCCATATTATTCACACCTAGGAACTTTTTTTAAACTAGTGAACAGCAATAGGAACAAAATAACTTCCAGCTCAGTACATTTCCTTTTCAACTGAAGGCATTTTTCCTGCTAATATGACTATTAAGTATTTGTCAAGAACTTGAACACTTTGATAAATCTGCAGAAACAAACAATACAATTCAGCCTTTAAAAGCACCTTTGTAATCAGAAATATCATGTAAGTAAATGCAGAAGTTCTTGGAAAGGGCAGGGGTGGAGAAGCATGGCACACAGCAAAAGCATTCTTTCTACATAGAAATAGTCACATACAGTAGAAAGAAGCATCATCACCTTGGTCAGCAAATGAGAAGGCTTTCCTGCAATGTTTCTCAGAAGAAGGGAGGTTTCCCTGTCCAAATAGGAGTGCTTGTGCAGAAAGAAAGAGAAAGAACATAAGTCAAAGGAAGTCAGTATAGTAATTTTATGGTGTCTTGATTACAGAAGATAAAGCAGAGTTTAAAAGAAAAAAACCCCTACATCATCACTTTCTTCCACGCCCATAAAAACATGAACATTCCCAAATACTATGAGCCTGATACACTGATGTAAAAGCTATTATTATATTAATAATATTTGTGCTAATAGAAGACACTATTTTAATCTTCTCCTGTACACAATATCACACAATAGAATTAAGAAAACTTTTGCTTACCTTCCACTGGTTTCTTTTCTGCAAAAGAAAACTTTTTTGTAAAGACATTTAAAACCATGAAAGTAAGAAAATATGCTCTTACAATGTTTTTCAAAATTCTGTCCAGTTTTCTAAAACTAAACATAGTACTTCCACTACACAAACGTAGAGCCACTATAAACTGGTCATCTGAGAGACATCCTGGTTTTATGCTTTCTACACGTGTTGCTGCTTCATTCTTAAAAAAGAAAGCTATTACCACAACAATAAACCAACCTGACTTAAAATTCATGAAATTCATGCCCCTTTCTTTCAGAAGGACTTAAGCCTCTCTTCTCTTCTATTTATTTTATAAAACTACAAATTCCTGTGCTTCTCTTGAGAAGATAAATTAGCAGAAAATATATTTTCATCTGTTTTCAAAATGAGAAGCAAAATCAATAGAGGGGAAGCAACCAGTAGAGAAAGACAGAAATCAGTTCATGACAGATCCCAGAGTGATTATCTTCTCCAGCACCTGCTACAGGCAACAAAACCATCATGCAGTGATTTGCAGAACCACACAGTCCAGTCTGCTAAGGATATTAGACTAGAACTGTGGTACTTAACAAGACCATTTAACCAACTTAAAAGAGCATGAAGTAAACCTGTGTACACCACCACACTGCAAGCTTTGTCCCATGTGGTTACGATTGTCTCAGCCTTATTTGTTTCGTTTGTTTCAATGCTATACAGAACAAGGAATGACAACTACATATCCCTATATACTTTTGCTTAGTAATTAGCAATACAGAATCCCACCTCTTCTCCAGTGCCACAATAGGGTATAGTCTCAAAAAAAAAAAAATAGTTTGGCGAATACAGCTCCTGCAGGGAGAGTTTACTTGATGTGACTGCCACATGCTGGGAGGAGCAATTAAGGATCTCAAGGAGGCTTTAAAAGTTACACCTCAGGGAAGACTATACAGCATTTGAAGCTAAACCAGGCTCCAGCCAAAGCTCTACCTGAGTATTCAGCCACTAATATAGATAGAGGTTATGTTACAGAGTAAATGATTTTTCTGCTTGCATATTAATTACTGTCTGTATTTACCTTAGATTCATCCAGGATATAAAACCAATTCCAAAAACTAGTATGTGTCCCTCCTACTCATGCAGTGCTATGCATTTTTCTATCCTGACTGCTTCCCCAGACCATAATTTCTCATAAGGGCTATTTTCAGTTTAAAGGGGTTTTTTCAATTGTCACACAACCAGAATTAAATGTGCTTGGAAGGTAAAACTAGTCTGAAACACAATGGAAGCATCAAAATTGATAACAGCTTCAGAGAAGACAAAACCATGCAGTCCTTTACACTAAGCATGGAATTGTAGAAGAAGAAGATTTTAAAATGCTGGAAGAGTATCTAATTCCCATAGTCACTAAAATACTCAGTGCAGCTAATTCAACACGAATGTACCAAATTCTTTGAAAGATCACGTATCTCTAGGTCAGCACTTGGGGGCAAGCACAAAGAGCATACAACATGTGAACAGTCTAAGGCTACTTACAATTCTTTACTTCTACTGGATGTTGGGTTTTTTTAAGTTGTGTTTTTTATGTGTAGTACAGCTTTCTTGAAATCCAGCCATACCTTGTTATTAGCTTTTGTATAAAATTATTACTGCAAATGCAGTAAAAATCAAAGAGCTTGTTAAAGTTATTTCCATTATATGTATTTAAAAAAAAATCACTTAACAGACACTAATAGGTGTTAAAATCTTCTACTAAAAGGGATCTATCTGTCACTAGAAGAATTTTAAACCAAAAGTTATCATTTGATATTTTAAAGAATTATTAGGGAGCCAGACTCTACTCAGCATTCCCAGTAAATCCAGCATCACTACTACTCAGGCAGAATTAAAATACCACAGGCCCAGTGAGCATCCAGGAAGGAAAAAGTGTCAGGGCTTTAAGAGGACTCTTAAGAGGCAACACGAGGTTTCCTTTTGTCACAGGGAATCTGTCAATATAAGTCCTGCTACACAACTTCATGCCAGGAAGCTGGGACAGGCAGCAACACTGTGGCCCAAAACTCACTCAGTTTGTTTCTTTATATGATTTTCAAAAAGTACTCTTCCTTCCCTAAAGCAAGCAAAGATGAAGCCTACCACCAGGTACCAAATATGTTTACAACTTCTCTGAGCCAATATCACTTCTTTTGGAGACAACTTTAACACAATACATAGGAAGCTATTCACTTCTGGTTCAGTCCTTTCTCAAAATATGGAACAGATTTCAAACTAAGTTGCAGGAACTCAACCTAGTTTAAAAACTTGAACAATGAAAAATAATGGAAGAAAACTTATCAAAGCCAGGAAAACCATTTTATGCCATGTAGAAGCATCCAGTGATGACTGTTTTGAACTGTGTCATATTTTAACACCTAGTAGCAATTATTTCAAGTCACACTGAAAACCATGGATATTTAATAATAAAAAAATCCTCAAAACACTAAAAAATATGTGCTGATTGGAAAACTAACTTTTTATAAAATTAAAAGCATACCTTTCTCAAGGGATGTCAAAACAGCCGTGCACAGAAATATTTTGTGCAAAAACAATATTACTTACAAAAATTCAGATATGATGATTAAAGTATCTGAAGTAACAAAACCAAATAAATAAAGCTACTAACATCTCTGTAACAAACTTTAGCTGCTGAGGACAATCAGAAACATAGAAAACTAGATTTGAGTAAAATTAGCATTAACACTTAAGAGTTCTAGACACTGTAAGGTTGAAAAAATTAATCGTGTTCATGTGCAGTGCACTCAGTAAAGACAGCTAGCCTTGATGTTTACAAGAATATGGACCAAAGCCTTGTTCCAAATTATGTTTTGAACATCAAAGATTTCCTATATCCTTTCTTTGAAGACAGAAAAGTAACATCCACTACCTTCAGATCTAAATACCAGACATTCACAGACCAGCTGCTGAAAACTGCCTTTCAGTGTTTTCAGGGAACTCCGACAGTACCTAAATACACAGCAGCTGCTTATGCCAGATAGTTTTTTCAATACCGAAATATTTATACTCATCACCAATCCTATACCCACAAAGCATATTTGCTAAACATAATAGAACAGATGAGCTACCAGGAAAATGAAAACACCTTTCAGCTTTTCAGAATGTAATTTGTTGCACTAAACTAAATGACCAGTAATGCTCTACACATAGCCAAAACCTCAAAATTTTCTCACCTATTATTCTTGTCAGTTCCATTATGTAATATTCACTGGGTAGTTTTTAATTCTTGAGATTAAGAGGTCTTGAGCTGAAAGTCAGTTTCAAAAACACCCCAAAACTGAAATGATTTCTAAACTATCACAGAATTACGTAGTACATTAGATTTATTTTTTACAGACTGCTGTAACTGATGGCTGGGTTTTAAGAAAAGCCTTTAAGAAGAGGTGATAAACTGAGCTGTCTAGCTGAGGTCTGAAGCATGAAGGCCGTGTAGCCCATCCTGCCATGGTAGCAGCCCACTGCTTCACAAGTAAGATGCCGTATTACACATGGCCTTTCTTCAATTCTACTTGCATACTTTTGCAAAATCTGAACACTGATCTATTTTCTTGTTGTTTGATGATCACTTAGTACAGAAAAGTAAGATCAATTTAGGATTCAGCCCCATCCCTAAGAGACTGAGTTCCACCTAATTCCTCTGATTTTAAGGTAAGGGCTGAGAATAGAGGCATACGGAGTTTAAAAACAGTACAATACAGTCTGGAAGGTGTCACATACGTTCTTTACACTGACAGTTTACAAATAATAATCAAAAACTGGGGTAGGAGTAGTAAGAAAAGGATGACCTGGTGATCCTCTGAAGTATTTTATCTTGCTGTTGCAATGCCTTAAACATGTTAAATAGAAAACTCCCTTTCTTGTTAAATATTGTCTGTACATTCAAAGACATCATTCACTCAAGGTATGTACAGCAGTATCTTTTTACCTTAGTACAAAAAAATGGCAATAAAAGCACACTGAGGACTTGTGTGTCTTACCATGCTTCTTGCAAAACTCTTTAACAGTTTAATAAACACACATTTAATTAAACCAGCTGGTGGCACTCTTGTGCCACTATTTTGGATTTAATATCACAGTTGAGAAACACTACAAAATCCTTTTTAAAATGCATTCCCTGTCCCTAAGAAACAAATTAAAAACCAGGGAAACTCAGTATACAGTGTTCAATAGAGATATATTATATATATTATAATTATAGATAAGATATATTATATAGATATAATTATAAATAATACATATCATATATTATTTTATATATAAATAACAAATCATTAATATATAACTCAATACAATGTTCTATATTCTTGCAAAACTTTGTTGAAAAGTTTACTATAGCTTCTATTTCAACTACATCCCTATACGGAATTATTTAGACTCCAGCTTCAAGAATTAGAATCCACTATTTCCAAAAGAAAACTCAATAATTAAAGATTAAAAATTATTGCTGTAATTTTGACCCAAAGATGGGAAAGAACAGTGATTTTTTTCCCCCAATCTCTTAGAGATTATCTATTCATATGAAACTTATTAATATGGACACAATATGACAAACATCTAACTAAAAATATCAGTTTTCCTTGGCAAAAGGGGTTGCTTAACCTAGCAAAAAAGAGGCTCAGGGGACACCTTACTCTCTGTAACCACCTAAAAGGAAGTGTAGACAGGTGGGTGACAGCTTCTTCTAGCAAGTAACAAGAGATAGGACAAGATAAAAAGCCTCAAGTTGCACCAGAGGTTTAGATCAGATATTAGAAAAAAAAAATTGTTGCAAAAAGACTTACAGCTTATTCTTCTTAAAACCTCAGAAAAGGAAAAATAGGCATTGACAAACTGAAACAGCAGCATTGGGTAACACAGCTGCCTGACCCTTCGCACACAACATGTTTTCAGAGATTCAGAGTGAGTAAGGCTGGAAGGGACCACACTTGGTCACCTAGCTCAACCTTCCTTGCTCTAGCAGGGTCATCCTAGAGCTGCTTATAAAAATTTTGTCAAATGATACTACTAGAAGAGATTTTCCATGACTGGACACTGGGTGATTGCTAGTCATCTACATTAGAACAAATATTCCCAAGAAAGGAAAGAAAGGTGTGTGTCATTTAAAATACAGATGTTTTTAAAAAAGACCTCTGCAGATGTAACCATGAAAGAGATGATGCTCCTGCCAATAATCTAAGCTTTTTGCTTTCCCATGAGAAGATAGCTAAATTTTTCTGAGACTAAGCCTTCAGAATTCAAATTGTAGTCTGTAAGTCTCGGTGAAGCCTGAAGCATCACAGCTAAAAAGACTTTGAGGCCAGAACCTCTCTCAGAGCACTGGCCAGCCCTTCAGCTGGACTGCACACTCAACTCTTGAATCAAAGACAGGCCTGGGTCCATGGTGGGAGAGTACAGCAGTCTTCTTTAAGCTGCAGTGCCTGGCTGCTGCAAAACATGTTGGAGCCAGACAAGGCAAGGGATAACCTGATGCAATTACTCTGTGCTCAGGGGTAGCCTACCCTCCCTCCTAGGACTCCTGTGACTCCATTTCTCTGAAAGCAACTGGAATAAAAAATATTTTAATCTTAACTTACAGCAAGTATTTATTAAATACTAGGGATGTTTATAACTTCATGCCAGTCCTGACAGACCAACCCAGCTGAAGTTCACTGTAATTTAAGTAACATGTCTGTGGACATTTCAAATGAACAAACTGCTGTTCTATTGCATGAGGGGCACTCAGTGCTAGTCCATCACCTCCCAGGTCAGGCTGAGATGCTCCCCTGCTGAACTTAAGTTACTTAAGACAGAGCAGGACAGAAAGGATTGCAAAACCCAGTGAACGTTCAGTTCAAGCTTCATTTCACCATTGCTTTTTACAAATTTAAGACTAAACTGCTGCAAGAAAGAGGCAGTCCTGCCATTCCCCCAACCATGTGCTCTCATCTCTTGTGTGGACAGCAATAATTTTGACCTTGTGGTCCAATGGATCAATAAACAGCTAATTCACAAGGGTTATTTTCCAGGGAAAGCTGCTCCAAATCACTAGGGCAGCTGCATAAACAACAGCTCCAACACAAGATAGGGCAAGGCTGCCCAATTTCTCAGTAGTATGGATCTAAACAGCATAAACCAAACATGAAATCCCAAATATAGTTTGTCCGCAGGGAAGAAGTGTCAAGAAAATCCCAAGAAAAAATAAGGTGGAGTATAATTTCACAGAAAATCATGTCTGATCAGTCTAAAAAAAGGCACACTAAATGGAAGATCTGAATAAGAAAGGGAAAAAACCCCCTAACTGTGACTGATTCCTAACTGCATTACTTACAGAATATCAGAGATTTCATCCTGCGAAGGGTTCTACCTGTAGCACAGAAAACAAGACATCAAAGCAGCTAAGAAACCTCAGGAATAAGAGTATATATGAGAATATATATAGCTTTAAATGAAGCTATAGTTTAGTTTGAATCTGCTGCCTTATACTCTAAGAAGTAACTGTACTGTGGAAAATTTGATTTTAGGACTTCTAAACTGTAAATTCTGCCCCAAATGACTGTAGACATAAAATCATCCAAAGATCAACCACTATAAAAGAAAGCATATACACAGCTGGGGAGCTGAAAGTCACAAATCTACCCTATTTGTTAAAAGCAGGTAAGCCACATTAATGAAATAAAACCTGCATTCATAAAGCAAGGCATTGATGTGGTCTGGTTTAACATATTCAATAACTTGGAAAAATATGACTAATAAATGTCCAACAGAAGAAACCACCCAAAGCTGTGAAAGCTTTTCTTTGTAATTGCACACTTTCATTATAGTATAACAAACTAAACACTAAATACTATATTACAATATAGCAAACTAAAGCAGCATGCTCAAAACTGACACAGCTAAAAGGTCAGCTCTCAACTGTTTCTCCAGAACATAAGTCATATTTTTGGGGGGGTTCAAACTCCTTTAAAAACTTCAAAAACCCTAGTTTTCACACTGTAGTTTAGGACTATACATTACTGAGGAAAACAACAAATTCTTTTCTCCTCTTAAGTGTTTCATGTTCTACAATTGGCAGCTGTGCTCTCAATTTTTGTCATCTGTCTCAAATTTCAAAAAGGACAAACTAGCAATCTGTTTCTACCTCATCAGTGTGAGGCAAAGCTGGCAGAAGAGAAACTATTCTTACATGTTCTATGGTTTCTGCTACACTTTGATTAGTTATCTCCTATGTTGAAAAGTTACAGGATAAATTTAAAGTCGGTAGCTATAAAATAAGTCGTACACACTGAATGGAGAATCAAGATTTACCAATGCAAGGATAATGTTTAAATTCTTGTTTCCCTTTCATATATTTTAAATCTATTTGCCCCAATTTTTGAAACCTACCATTCCATGCATGTGCAGTAAACAAAACTTTCAGAATGTTTCCTTTGGATCTCAATTGAAAATGCTTAAAAAAAATAAATTATCCTTTCCCATCATAAGTGTAATAGGAAAAAAAGTTCATGTGTTAGTTTGCACACATTGGGAAGAGTGTGTTAGCAATCATATAGCAATTATGTATAGCCAACCACATTTGATTATTTATTTGAAAATCATAAATATTGTTTATATTTTACAAAATCATATGTTTATCATCTCAGAGAATGCTTTGAAAGCTTCCAAAAATCTGGCAAATGAGGAATCATTTTACATGTATTTCAAGAACATTTGAAAAATGGATGGCTCACACTTCTTATGCCAACAAAACTGGAAGCCAAAGTTACGCTTCAGGATGATAGATATGCACAATTTTCCCTTACTGTTGACTTATTACAGAACACTTTGTGACTAATAATTGGGAAAAAAGAAAGAGGAAGAAATGGTTTAATTGTGTTTCAAATTAAGTCTTTCCATTGACTATTTTCAGCTCAGGAAAAGCGGAACTGGAAATGCTCCAGAACAGACTTTGTGTTCTAAACTAAGGACATAACACAACTGGCAGAAAATGAATTTTTTTTAAGTCTTTAGAACAAACACAAATCAAACCTCTGCCATGCCTTATTTGTTGCTTATCTGTGACTACTCTCACAAATTGGAGTCCAACATCCTTCACATCTGCTAACCACACAACACATGGACCATAAGGAAAAGTGCTCAAACTTTAAGCTCCCAAAATACAATAGCCAATAATACTCTATTCCTGCAAGAGCTAAAACAGACCACAGTTCTTCTTTAAACCACCTACAAATGACAGATGAGATTCAGCAGTCCAACTCTATTTTAAGACACCATTGCCTAACAAAGACCATATATATCATCAGTTTATTTGTCTGCATACATTAACAGTTAACTGCCTTTTCATACAATGCAGCATTTAACAATCCCACATAAAACATGACCCTCAATAATTTTAAATGGGTACCAAAGCTTCTGTGTTATACCACTGCACAGGCAAATGAAATGCTAATGTGCCCATGTAAGAACTATAGCAAAACTGCCATGAAACACAAACTTTATTATCCCTTATGCCCATTTCAAGTTTTCCATTTCATCCCACAGTATCTTTTATCCAGTACAGATTTATTTATGTGTGCTGAGCTTACAGGACAATTGCTACTAACTATTATGCCTCCAAAGCTCCCTTTCTCACCCTGAAAGAAATATTAATGTTTACTCTACACTGTCTTCTCTGTCAAGTGAAGCAAAAACCATATGACTTTATTGTACTGGCACTCTCTTTTTCTCACGATTTTTACCCCTCACGTATTAAGTATAAATCTACAATGAATTTAAGTAAAAGCCAAAAAATAAAATGCAATTAAATCATGTAGTGTTACAGCTAAATTTTCCCTTATCTTTGCATGTGCAGAATCTCTCAGCTGTGCAAACTGGGTTACAGACATAAAGAGGGTGGGGGGTGATGCTGAACTGTGCCAGACCAGATGGCAGACTTCAAACTTATCTTCAACCTCTTCACTGAGTGTGTGCAGGACAGTAACAATGACTGGCCATGAATGGAGTCTTTCACCCGCCAGACACAAACTGCTACATAAGCATCATCAACACAGTTCTCTATTCTCTCCCCTCTGCTTTCTTCTCTTTCTGCTCTAACACAGCTCACTGAAAACAGAGACAACTTCTTGCTGGCAAATGGACCAAAGGAAGAAGAAAGAGATAATGTGGGTGGAGGCAACAAGTCATAGAGACATAATTTCCCCTACCTTCAACTCATGTTATTACTTCAATGATTTGGTCTACATACAAGTAAAGTAACTCCCCACAAAAACAACATTTTAAGGTGTATGCCCCTCATTACACAACTAAAAGCACAGAAAATGAAATGCAATCTACCAATTTAAGAAAGAGTACTGTCCAAGCAAGGATCTGTGAAGTCATTTTGCCAAAGACAAATTTCAATTTAGTAAAAAATTATGGGGGTTAGAGTGGGGTGGAGACAACTTTTCTTTTTATTCAACAATACTTAAGGGAAGACTGAAGACAAGAACATAAGTGCAGTCAGAAAACACTTAGTACCACCAAGATAAAGTCTCAAGACTACAAAGCGATAGTCTTTGAAAACATCAACATTCACAATGTCTAAAGAGATAGTACTAAGAAAGGCAAGGAAGAAAGGAAGCAAATTAAACAATGATGACAGCTAATAAACCCAGAGTTTTACACAACCAAGGGGACTTCAGTCAATTCCCCTGAGAGTGGCCTTCTGTCAAGACAAATTCAGAATGAGTACAAGAATGGTCCTGGCCAATATGACCCTGAGAGTGATCTTCTGTCATCATGCTGATTTATTTTCAATCCCAAGAATTTCCTACAGCACAGGCTGCTAGGAGGAAGACGAAGATAAGACACTATGGTGCCTGTCCAAATGCTTAGGCAAGAAGTTCTGAATAATCAGTTACCACCAATGAGTTCCTACTCTCCGTACCAGCCTCCAGTCCTCAGCTACACCCCTGCTAACATCCATCAGTCCTCTAAGCCTCTGCAGTTCACCTAAATAACACAGAATGAGACCCAGAATAGAAGCACAAAGTATTGATGCACAGGCTAAGCGCCACAGCTGGGACAAGGGAGGAGATCAGAGTGTAAGAAAGAACTGTGAGGAAGGAAGGATGAGAGGAAAGAGAAGTCATATCCTCCCACTTCTGGTGGTTGTGGAATTGCAGCCTTTTTCTGTAATATTGGTCTTTATTACCAGCCAGACAGAATACCAGGAAACATCTATCTTCAGTGGGCCAGTGCATGACTGCTCTTTTACAGGATTTCTCTGCACTTCCAGCTCACAGAGTTCTTAAATACAAAGCAAAACTATTTTTTAAGATAGAATACTGTAGTTTGTAACTGCAAAGCCTAATTTTCAGACAAGCATTCTCTCCCATCAAAACTGTCTTCCATTTTTCTCAGGAAAAGCATAACATGAAGTTGCAGCAGAAAGGATGACGTTTTAAAGTACCTATACTGCCTGGAGAAGACAGAAAGCATCGGTCAAAAGGGTAGAGCTGCCAAGACACTGACCTCTTTCAGAAGAGCCATAGCAGTAAAGAAAATTTTAAAGGTCAGCTCACCTACAAGCAGTCTCAAGGAAGATAGGAAAAATAAAAGAGCTAACTTGAAGCACTACTTCAGAATAATAAATCTCAAAACAGATCTGCTGTGACCATGAATAAATAGCCTCTCCCACTTTCTGCATAAAAACTGTTGGGTATTTCCCTATATGGACATTAAGATGTCTTCAAAGGCTATTTACTCAGAGGGATGTTTTCTATTAGAAACAGCACCATTGTGTGGGTGGGAGGTACAATTCAGCCCTACTAGTAAAAGGTGATTTTGATTTAAACTAGTTTTGGGCACTAAATGAATGACATAGGCAATAAACAACTTTGTTGATACCAAATGATTCTTCCAAAGAATCCATTTAAAAGCTAAATTAATTTAAAAAACAACACCACAGAATCTGTCACAAACTCAAAAAAAGTGATTTCTCTTTCTCTGTTCACTAGTGATGAGAAAACAAACTTACTTCTCAGTAAGAAGTCCCATCCCATCACATAACAATTTTAATACTGAATAGTTGAATACCAATTCTGTAAACCTGGGGACAATTTCTCAAAATTGAACACCTTCCTCAGGCTACTGAAATTAAGAAGAATAGATAGAGACAAAGCAAACAGCATGGTTAATGAGTGCAGAGGTTTCTGCTCTCAAGAGTAGAACAGAATCTGGATCTCAAATTACTGGCACTTTCTGGTTACCTCCTACAAAGGAATCAATCAATCAATCATTCTTATCAACTTATCTGGGCAGAGAAACAATAGGCACATTCTCATATGAGAAGCAATCACTGGGTTTGTACAAAGGCAGCCTTCACATGTCTTTGAGAAAAAATTTTTTGGGGATGAGTTTGAGCCTTTCAGTCAGTGGCCAAGAGCTCAGAAAGCAACTGAAACAGCAACTGCAACACTTTCAGCACTATAGATTAGCTTCCTGTAAAGACAAAGCAACTTCTTGACCTCTGTCCCTTGATTCACCAACATCAAGGTAATCAAGGGCAGCAGGTGGTTTGTTGGTTACTCATGACACAAAGGATTGGAAAAATCTGGGAGACAAGAAGGGCAATTTTACTGATACCTCAAGCACATAACTCCCAAAGTAAAAGAGAGAATCTAGAGGGAGACCTGCAAGATGATCAAGTGCAGAAAACACCTTGCGTTAAAAATAAAAACCCAAAACATTCACACTTCTCTTATGCTATGCAAGCTAGAGCAACTAATTCACGGAATCTTCTTTTTAGCCTGAGAAGAGACCAAAATGCAAGACTGCCTTTCTACATCATAAGGACAGACATATAATCATGATTAACAGCTGGAGATGCAAAAAAACCCAAACAAACAAAAAACCCCACAAAAACCACAAAAAACCCCAACCAAAAAGGCTTGTCATACCATAAAAAGAAAACAATTCTCAAACAAACAACAATATAATCAATGACTGTCATAGGCTGGGCTTGAACACTTAGGCCTACAGCAATAACGCAAAGGTTTGCATTTTAACTTTCCAAAGAGCAAAGGGCATACTTCTATCTGTTTTGCTTCACTCAATCTGAGATCTCAAATAAAAGCATACTGAATACACTTTTTATACAAAAAGAAAGTTGACTTAAACTGTCATTCATTTCTCACCACTTCAAATAAAGATTTAAATCAAAGTGTGACCTCAATGAGTTGATCGTAAGACTGACAAGCCTACATGGTTCACTTTACATCAGATGAACTCTGGTTGCAGATATGCAGAACCATGCTTTCAGTACAGCCCATTCAGATTAGTTTTCATTATTGACGGGAATAAACTCAGCTTGTTCTGTTTTTCTCTCATGAAAGAGAACATGTATATTTGTACAACATTTTAACAGGTCAAATTTCTGTTTCAGAGAGTAGTTCTACAAGAAGACTTATAAGTTTAAGTTCTCAAAATTCACTGGAACATTTTCCACATTTTCTCTCACAAGTCACCAGAACTTGCACTTCACTAAACTGGCTGTTACTGAAGTTTCCTCTCTGATTAATGAATGTCAAAGCATCAAAACTCCAAATGAATATCTGCTAATGTATTGCAGCCCAGTTATTTTTCTGTGTTGTGTATTGCTTCAAACAGCTCCTCCTGTCATACATTAAACGAGAATATTAAGTAGCAGCAAATTACTGGTATAGTATAGCTCCAGATAGAGACCCATAGATTGCTCCATGTATTTCGGGTATTAACTGTATTATAACAGGAATGGAGTTTTGTTAAATATGCTTTCTTTTTTCCTCAGCTATACACTTCTCAGATTTAAATTACAGGCAATAGGTGATATTTACTTTGAAAAAAAATATTAACAACATTAAAATGCATGATTGGCTTGAGACGAGGAGAAGATGGGGAAAGCTCTGAAAAACCAAAACCAAACACATTCTTTGTAAGAAGTTTCCCTGCAGACAGAACCAAAACCAGAGAAAGAAGTAGCTACAACATAGGCAGTTTACTTGCTGTAAAAGCAAGTCTTCAATCAACCTCACTGCACTGCAGCAGTTTAGCACAGGGGATGAGGTGTATGTTTGAAGAGAAAAGCCCAAACCAAACAATCCTGAATTAGTTGTACTTACCTCACTGATTGGCTGCCCTTGTGATGCCAAGTCCAGTTCCTGCGGTCTCGTCACCTTATCGATATCCAAAGAGTCCATGCTGGAAGCTGCCGAGGTCACGCTGGAACGGGAGGAGTTACTGATGGAGCGCACCTCAGCATCGCTCACTGTGCCAGCAGATGCTGTCCTCCTGTGCTGGCCAGGAACCCCTGGCTTGGTGTCTTCTGCAACAGACTGCTGGGCTGCTTCATCCATGCTCAAAGAGGCCTTCTCTAACTGTGCAGTGATGTCATCCAGAGACACATTGGCAGGTGACGGTTTAGTCGCCTTAGCAGAGGAGGAGGACAATCCTTTCACGCTGCTGTGCTTAGTGGAAGGTCGACTAGCAGGTGGTTTCTGAGTTTTGGGCTCTGTGGCAAGGCGCTTCACTGCAGCATTGTTCGCTGAATGAGAGCCGAAGCTGCTGAGCTCCTGCTCTATGGAACAGAGATCAGCCATCAGGGCATCCAGATCCACAGTCTCCCCCTGATTCAGGGCTTCTGCAACAAACAAGAGCAGTCAGAGCAGTAGTACATGCAGAGTTATTTAATTTACAATGTCTCACTTTGTGTTATCAAAATCTAATGGTTAAGAGAGTAAAGGAAGCAGTATTTTCTCTTCCCATTGGTGTTGTAAAATATTTGCACACTGTTGAACAGAAATTCACTGGCACTACCATCCTTGACCAGTGCAACTTCCACACTATTTAGGTTAAACGCATTTGTCAGCAAAATCAGTCTATGAAAGCTCAGATTACATCTGAAAAGTTTAAATTTCTTTCCTATGAACAGAATGTAAAAATGCATTTGCAGAGCACGCCTCACTTTTCAAAAAAGCACAGATGTTTTGCTAAGCATTTTCTGCTGAGCAATGCAACTGATTTTAAAAAAACAAAACCAAAACAAAAATACTATATACAGACTCAAACCTTTAAATGAAGGTTTCTGTCTGCTCATCCTGAAAGCATTCTGTAGCTGTATTTCTGCATCTTGTTCCATAAAACAAGATGCTCTTTCCTGGTTAACAGATACACATTAATTTATTCTTCGTGAGACCAGTTCCCAGAATAAGCTTTTTTATATAAACACTGCTCTACAGTTCTCAGGTACTAGGTGTTGTAAAAGATACTACTTTAGGAGACTCAAATTCTTGAAAAAAAGGATACCAGAAAGCAATGCCTTCAGCAATTATGCTCTCACCTCAGGTACAAGTGTATTCAAATGTTCTTATATTTTACAACATTTTAATTTATAGTTGGAATAGGTTTTTTTCTTACACTAGTATTTTTCTTAAACTACATCTGGTAAATAATTCAACAAACCATTCAAATTGTACATGGAGAAGCGATATGAGAAGTTGGCAAGATTGGTTTCCTGGCGGAGAGGTGACCTCTTCACTGGTGCCACAGGCTTGTCTGCATCCAAACTCTGCAAAAGATTTAAAAAAGGGCAAAATAAAATTTGTCAAGGAACTGAACAAGCAAATCTTTAAGAAGAATGAGAATTATTTTTTCTACGATAAATTTTTCCAAAGTTACTGGTGCATATATAAAAGAACCGCTGTTTTACAGGCTTTAGACAGAAAACAAACGTTGCCATCCTACAGAGATTTACCTTCAGGTAAGCAGTGCAGAAAAGTTGTTAAATGCATTCTGTTTTTTTCCAGAATCAAAAGGAGAGAAGCATTTTCCAAATGCTTCTTTCAGTGGTGTTAGACACTAGCTCGTTTTGAAACAGACAGCTGACTTACCTGTAACTATTTCTCTGTGGGAAACTGCACAACATTCAAACTGGGATAAGAGTCTAAGATATGGTCTAAGATATTCACCATTAGCTTATGAGCATAATTATGGCATAAGTGCTTGCAAACATTCAATGAAGAATCTTATTTCATTAACAGGGATTTAAATGTACTAAATTCAGAAATTTTTTTCAACAGTATTTCCTGTGAATAACATTAAGTTATGAAAACCAACACCAGCCAGTTTATTTAGGACACTTTTTTTTTTTTTTAGGAAAACTAGCATAGGTTAAAAAAAGAAACTCTTTCTAACTAATACACTGAGTTGTTATGTTATGATGGCTAATATCGGTATAGTACTACAATAAATATCAGGATTTTTGTAAGTAGTAAGCAGTAGGGTACAGTGATACAATTGCTGACCCAAAAAGTACAGGGTCAGGAGCTGCTGGCCCTGGAATGGAATGTGTTACATGGGGAATTCAGCTTTTGCTGCCACTGAAGCTCAACAGGCCTGCAGATCATCTGAAATTAGGGAATGCTTGTACTGATAAAAAGTTCCTGACCTGAAGGAAAAGCATCTTCTAGTTCTAACAGAATAAAGTTTTTCGCCTAAACTTTTTATGTTCATTTTCTACATCTTTACTCAAACCTCTGTTAAGAAGATCAAATGCACTACTTTTCCCCCTAATATTTATTATTCCTGAGCTCCCTTCTCTCTTCAGCTTTGCTTAGACTTTAAAAAAAAAAAGCAAACTACTATAACCCTAGAGACACCAGTGAAAATGAAGACAGAAGAGGCAAGTTAGGCCCCGTTCCTTCAGACTGAATCCACAGACTGCTACAAAAGATTTCCTGGGAAGGAAATATATACTGGTTAAAAGCAGCTCAGCAGTGTTTTACTGGCTTTAATAAAGTTATTGCAATTCATTGGAAACACACGTGCTATGCCCTCACTATTATCTGAGCACATTCTCCATAACTGCTAAAAACTGTAACAGCACCAAAAGCTTAATTCTAAATAATCACAAGAAGCAAGGTAATTTTGTTTTCATTTAACTGCACCATACAGCAGGATAACTTAAGCACAGTAAATATTAAGACACCCTTCATCAACACCAAATATTTCTCACACATGCTGCACATGTTGTGACTTCGTTTTATAATGCCTTTGTTAGACCAAGGGTTAAAGAGGGAAAGTGAATTAAAATTATTCCCAGGGGCATTTAAACAATTTCAGATCTTTTAAAAAGCACCTACATCTGGGTCTTACTTTAAATCTTCTCAAAATAAACATTTAGGAAACCTAAAAAGAAGTTAAAGATCAAGGATCTCAGGGACAAAAACCTCTACTGCTCTTGAAGTCCAGCTGATAGATATCAACAAATGCTGAAACTAGAGGAAAATGCACTTTGGATCTCACTAACTCTAATCACCTCCCTCAAGACTTGATGATTGTCCAAATAAATGAACTGAGACACAACCAACTCCTTTAATTTGTGTATACAGAACAATGTGAGGTCATTCAAAGTTTTGGGGGAAATGTCATTTCTCAGTAGTTGCGAAAGATAGAAGGGCAACTGTCAGGCTATGTTGCAGACTGTCTTGAACAGCAATATGAAGGCAACAAACAAATAATGTACCATAAAGTACCTCTTAGTAGGTTTTAAGAAATTTGCATGGACCAACAACAAACTGAGACATCACCCTGAAGTCTGCATGTCAATAGTGTAGCTATAAGCCCCAAGTATACTTATATTTTTGGGCTGCTCATACCTTTAAAAAAATGGGGCAGAGAACAAAGGGTGTAAGACCCACTGAATTGTTATGTTATGGTGGCTAGTATGATGTCTATAATAAATACTAGGATTTTTATAAGTAGCAAGCAGCAGGGCAACTGTGATCCAGCTGCTGACTCAAGAAGTACATGCCAGGGTCAGAAGCTGCTGTCCCTGCAGTGGAATGTGTTACATGGTGAATCTCACTGTCCCTGAAGCTCAACAGGTCTGCAGAACATCTGAAATTAAGCAATGCTTAATGGGTCTAAGACCCATTGTGCTCCTCTGTGAATATCCTCACTCAAGGTTATTTACAACACCCATGTCCTCAAAATGTTTCACACCATTTAAAATTCTTCAAAGTAGGGGTTGAAAACCCTTTAAAGCCCATTAAAAACCAGCAAGAATTACTACAGATTCATGTCACACTTCACCATTCATCTCAGAAGGCAGGATTCTTTATTGCCCCACATATGTGAGTTCAGGAAAAAAAAAAAATTTCCCCTACAGTGCTATATACATTTAGAACTTGCTGGCAGAGACAGCAAGAGATGAGTATGAATTTGAAAACCTGTTACATGATTAGCTCAATTTTCCTTCAGTCTTCAGGTAAAATGAAGATAAGAAAAACTGCCTCCTCTCTAGCTTAATGAACCTTCAGTTATCACACCTCTGCTTAATTCTACTTGACAAACAGGGAGAAGATTAAATATGGTATTCAGGAAGGCCAGTTCACATAGCTGAAACATCCCTGCAGGCAGTCACAGAGAAATGGCTGATCACCCCAGGAATGCAGCATACCATGCAAAATGCAGTATCTGCTTGTGAAGAAAAGGAAAAGCACTAGAAAGAAGGAAGGACTCAAAGATGTCCTATCAGCTGCTTCACAGATGCAGGAGTATTTAGGAACAATGGTGAGTCCTTGAGGGTGTATCAGGGTATCTTCTCATGTCATTGGTGGCAACATTCACAATTTCTTCTTACTGCTGTTCAGGTGCAACAAATAAATGCTGTCACAGCTGGACCATGTCAAACCAGGTGTTTGAGACACAGCCTCTCTCTTGTCAGCTGAAGTCCATGTTGCTCTACATACATAAGGACAAAATACCAATTCTCAGAAGGAACTATACCCTTTGTGATACGTCAAACTAGCAGGTTGTGCAAAATGAATATAACAACCTTGGCATGGGGAATACGAGCCAGTTTATAAACATTTAGAGACTACTGAACTGGTCACAGGCTATGGTCTGCCTTGCTGCAAGTGACAGTGTCAAGCAGTTGGGATCCAACTGAAAAGAAACATAATACTAACAAAAAATTGTTCTGTGAGATAATTGAAATACCCCTCACCTGTGTGAGTTTGTCCAGCTCACCCAGCCAGGCCCCAAACATCTTGTCGAGATCCTGATCTTCCTTATCACTATCTTCTTCTGCACCATGGTCAAGTTCTTCATCTGACAATTGCTCCATCTGGAGTTAAAAAAAAAAAAAAAAAAAAAAAGGTTGATACTCAGACTTTCTTGTCTGTGTCTAAGAAAACTGGTGTCAGCTACCATATTTCTGAAAGTGGTCCTAAATCAAAGCCAATGTCCATCCATAAACTTCTTAAAATCTCCTGCTTACTAGTAAAGACTTAGTATGGAAGTTGTAATAGATAATTGCAAAGCCATTTTTGTAGCTCACTTTTGTCAGAATGATGCAGAAAATGATTAAGAACAGAGTTCACGGTATCTAATATACCATCAGAAATTCATGCTAGCCTTGCATGTGCCTTCATTGCCAGCTATTGTTGGCAAAACCTATTGACATTACATTAGAAATATCCAACTCTTGTCCAAGGAATTTAGCTGGCTACAGTTAAGCAACAGCATTCAACCACAGGAAGTGCAGTCTCACTGCACTGCAAATAGATCACTCTACAAATCTGTAAACAAAAATGCTTAAACAGTCCATAGAGAATGTCAGCAATACATCCCCTGAGACAGTTCAAATCTTGGACGCTGACCAGATCACTTCAGTGATACTGCACTATTTTTATTCAACAAAGGAAGTTCTCTCTGGAAGCGAAGAGTCACCACAACATCTTTCAGATCCTCCTTCATTTAACAAATTTGTGACCAAGATAATGTCCTCTCAAGTTCCTCTGTTACTATCTCAAAGAAAAATAACCTTTTGTTTAAATCTCTTTTCCAAACATGCCTTCCAGCCCCTTTTATGGAGCTAAGACACACATGCCTCTCAATGTACACTCATACTGGCAAAGACAGGAACTGGTTCAGGAAGAGAATTTGCATACTTGGGGGGAGGTAACAATCTAGGTAATAATTTGGAAGCAGTTAGGTACACAGAATGTCCAGAGACATGAGAACAGATCCCCAGCAAGAGCTGCACAAAAAAAAAATCAATGGTGAGTTGAATAGCTTGATTTAGTCAAGTCATAGGCTACACAGTTCCTTGCTACCTAGGTTTCAGAAAGCACCAGTTTACATTTTGTAGATTTAAAAATGAACTAAGAGCTCTCTTCAGGAAAAGATAAATCTTGGTCTGAAAGACATCAATGTCCAACATCACACAGTCAAACTGATAATGTCTCCCATGGACACAAGACACTGACATCCAGCTGCTCTAGGCAAAGCTGCTCCAGTCTCCTATCTGAACTTCTACTTTTGTGGGACAGCACAATGCATGTGTCTACCTTAAAAGAGGCAATAACATTAAAGCTAACTTCTCATGGCACACTGCACAAACACTGAACAAATTAAATTCACCACCTGAATTTCCTTTATTCTATACTTGCTTTGAGTCCTGCACACTAAGGAATAAAAGGAAGGACTTCCTAAAATCTAAGGGTGATGAAACTAAAACAAATATAAAAAAATATTACATGCTTATGTAATATTGCTGCATTCTTCCACCAAGTCTGCAGCAGTTTTTATATTCTGTAAGCCAGGCATGCCTTCCCCAGCATTCCTCTCCATGATGCCTCCTGCAAGTCCTCCCACATACAAAACTGGAGACAGTATGGCAGTGGCAACTCATACTCTCCTGAACTTCTGCAAAGCAAACCTAAGCTGTATTCCACTTTTATCCCCCTTTCAAAGCTTTGCCTTACTACTTCTTAGGCTCTTACATGGACCAAAAATACTGTAAGTTCAAGACATTATTCTTAAGGTGACATGGTCAAACTGCTGTAGCAGTGCTCACATAGCATTTCTCAACGTCCAGATACATTTGAAGAAAAGAATTTTTATCTGAAAGCTAAAGGAAGCTATTTAAAGGGTGCCTTATAAAATATGACTATGAACTGGCAAATTAAATAAATAGAAACTGTGATATAAACCACTCAGAGCACAGTATTTAGAGACACTTTACAATGCTAGCTTTTCCCTCTTTGAGCTGTTTTTGACACTCACTCTAGTAAGATGGACTTGTTTTGCAGTGCATTCATTGTATGGCACTGTTCATAACTCACCCTTTTATTAACAAGGAAGCTTGCTCTTTTTACTAATATTTCTGAGGATCTAAGCCATGGAAAGCATTCTGAATTTCCAATAAACTGTTACTTTAGCTGTTTTAACTTGGCATCAGAGACACTGCTTTGGTTCCAGTTACTCTGAAGACAGAATTAGCAGCCTAAAGAAAACTTTTACAAGTGAAGTACTGTTGTGTCAGCATGTCTGGCACTGAACCCTGTAGTATTTGCCAGCTCCTTGTAGTCCCCACCCAAGCTTCCTAACGTCAGCTGCATTTCCTATGAGTCTGTCAACATTTACTTGCAAAAGGCACACAGAGGTTAGTGTTTCGCTTCAGAAACAGCTAATATTAAGTTGCAAGTTCTGTAAAAGGAAATCTTAGTTCAAGTTCCAGAACTGGAAGATATCCCAAAGGACATTAATTAAAGCATTAATTTAATAAATGAGGGCAGAGATAAAATGTTCAGAAAGCAGTATGTGAACTTCTTGGCATAAGAACTCAAAACATTAACCACTTCAAAAGAGTGCATATTCCAATTAAAAACTTCAAATTTTCCTTTTTATAGCCATTTTCTTTCTCAGTGCTGTTGATCACAGCTAACATGCACTGCACTTCAGTACATTATGATCTATGCAGGAGTTATGACACCTTTCTAAGGATGCAAGATCTTTATACATAACAAGAAATAAAACCAGCATAAGGGTAAGAGGTTGTGTGTGTTGTGTTTAGTTGAGTTGGGTTTTTTTTGTTTAAGGAGCAATTCAATCATATGAAAAAAATGCAGAAAGGATCATGGTTCTGATGTGATGCCATAAAGTAAGCCACTTACATTCCTAAAACATTTGCAGGGGAGCAGATTAAATAGTTTTTATTTCTGCCTAGCTCAAACCAGATGGCATGCCAAAGTAACTTCAGGATTCAAATTATTTTTCAACACTTCACCTTCTATTCTTTCAAGTGTATGCCGAAGTATAACACAAAGAAAATGAGCAGCATCATTCTGGGAAACCTAGATAAAATACAGTATCAACACAGTGTAGTTTTTCATATGGAAGTGAGGCTTCCTGCACTAAAGCATGGTCTATGCATAGTTTCATTACCCACTCTGGACTGTGACAGTCAATTCTGTGTGTCTGAAATGCTATTTAAACAGGTAGAGTCATAATCACTAAGTCAGTGGTCCAGTTTCCAAAACAGTTCATTAGATTTTACCTTTAAATGTAAGAAGCTCAGTATTCTAATACTAGATTATGAAAAAATATTAAGGCTTTCATTAGAAGTTACCAGTTGTAACATTTAATCACAACCTACTATTTTAAATTACAGTGTAAAGAAACAAAACTAACAAAAACTTTATGGGAAAAAACCAGCAATATTTACTCTTTCAAGAGGATTTTTATATTCTTAGTATGCCAGGACACACATGATCTACTGAAACACATGAGAAAAGATGGAAAGCCCAAGAGCAACACTTCAGATATACCATTTCAACATTTTCAAGAAAACATACCACCACAGAATTCTGAAACTAAGAAACAGTATTATATCAAAAGCTTTGGGACAGAGTTATCAAAAGTGTATCTTAAGTGACTTTCACTGAGACCCTGGCATGAGGGAAGTGTCTTGCACTGAGACCCTATCCTGCACACTTGCATGTTGAGAAGTAGTTCCCACCTTAAATCAACTAAGTTGACTGAGACAAATAATTTTTTTATTATATTAATTATATCTTCTTATAAAGAAAACACTGCACTGAAAAAAAAAGCAGTTGTAAAATAACTAAGTTGCAGGTTTCCTCTATACCGCAATTCACTGATGATGCAAAGACTAAGAGAAAGAAAAACAGAATTTTGAGTTCAACTGGAAACACTAATGCGCATAAAGGGTTGGCAACAAGAATGTGTTTACTAGCTAGAATTTCAGAAGCAGTGCAGTAAGAATTTTGAACTAAAGATGCTTAAGTATGTTCAAAATCAACTAACAGCATAAAACCCCAAAATTAAAATATACTATCTTTCAGGCAACTGATGTTTCCAACTCCAACCTTTCTTATAATTTAAACACAAGCTTCCACAAGGTCCAGCTTGTTCTTGAAAAAACAATTTGCCTTCCAAAAACAACTACTAAATTTGTTAAAAAGTTATTTTAGAGATGCAGTAGACAAGACACAAATGTCTGAAACAACATCTCA